>JAKXYG010000656.1:0-180000 GCA_025895645.1 Cardicola forsteri
TTTCATGTTAAATTCTAAAACAACTAAATTTATTTTTGAGTATCAGATACAATTTATATAAACAGTTGCAATTTTATAGTTTACATTATTTTATTCTACTTTAATTACTCTGGATGTTAATTATAGAATAATTGATGATACGAAAAATTAATTAAATAACCACTGTTATTTTAATTAAAAATTTAATTGTTTATATTAATAAATGTAATTTTTGCTATTGTCATTAAATGTAATTATTGTTTAAGTATTTTAAGTCCATAATTTGTTATTTATTTTGCTTATACTACCATTTTAAGTGTTTTACAAGAAACATTTGTTAATAATGAAAGTCTTAGCAAAGTCAAACATAGAGCTGGATTTGATGTTGGTGATAGAAATGGAACCTATACTCACCCGAGTTTAATAGGGAGCAGTACCAATATGCTACTCCACTTTAACAAACACAATTATTTAAACCACAAGTTAAAAAGCAAATTAAATTAAACGGTGCTTTTATTTATTGATTTTGTATTGATCACTTGTTAATGTCTGAATGTTTGACGGAAAACAATTATTAACATGTGGACAATTAGTAAAACCAAAAGATTTGACATTTAGAGAACCTTAACATATGTTAGAAAGACATGATATTATTTTTCAAACAAATGTAAAAACACAAGTACGACTGTAGCAAAAAAAATAATTTTAAGTCTCTGTATAAAATTGTAAATTAACATTTAGGAGTTAAAAAAACACTGATATTTTAATTTTTAAAAATAGTTTTTTGTTTTTGAAACAATAAACAAATAGGTAAAGTATTTTTAAATTTATTTAACCCGTCTACAACAAATACCCTCATAGGATTTGACAACAATAAAAAAATGAATGTAATTCAAAAACTGGGAATATTTGTGACATTTTTTTTAATTGGAATTTTTATAATGGAATTTAAAAAATATAACCAAAATTAAATAAATAAATAATTTTTATAAAAAAAAGTAATTGTTTTTTATCCTAAAAAAAAAATACTTTTATAAAAATTTTTGAGGAATAAACCTTGTTTATGTCTTTAATAAAACGGTTTGCAAAATAATTTTTAATCGTTTAAATAATGCGGTTAACAAATATTTTCATAATTATTAAGCAAGTTTTTGAGAAAAAGATACATTTAGCAGAAAGTCACTGTTCGTACTACAACGTTACAAATGTAAATATAGTGCTTTCGTTACACTAAACTTTTAGTTGTTGTGGTTACACAAATATTAATCACATTGTTATGTTTAAAAGTGTTATATAAACATGTCAAAAAAGTATTCAGTCACCGTTTTTGAAATCAATTTTTGTAAATGATTTTATTATAATTCGGTCAATAAATTATTTTTTATGCTTTTAAATAGAATTGTGACAGGTTAATAGATTTAGCCTCTACAGATACCGTTAGTTAACAATTTGTTTTGCGAATTAACTATTTAACTTCAACATACTGATATATTTGCACACTATTAACCATAGAGTCCCCTAAATAATACCATGCCTTTTTACGCATATCACATTAAACATCACATTTGAATATACGTTGATTTTGAGTTTTTTTAGTCTATGTAATTTAATTTTACTTTACTTATTTATATATTTATTTTTGGACTAATGTTACATATTGTTTATTGTATTGTATTTTATAATTGTACATATTTTTTGTGTGCTAAAAGTTACTTTTACCGAAGTATCTAAGCCAATAACCATAAATTTAAAAAAAATGGTCAACTAACTATTTAACTTTAAAATTAATAAATACAATATTAAATACGTTAATTATTTTGCATATTTAAGAAACACTATTGGTAAAAACAAAAAAGTATTATGTTTTTTATCCGTTTAAAGAAAAAACTTTGTTTATGCAAATTAATTATTATTTCTACGTCAACATATAAAAAACGTAAAAATGAATATGTAAGATTAATAAAAAAAACAAAAGGTTTTTCTTACCGATATTGTACAAGGATTTTAAAAATTATCTGGCATAATTGCATTTCTAGCATTGTGCACTACACCACATTATTATCAAATTATTATTAGAGAAATAATTTATTTAGTCAATTTTTTGCATTTATTGCCCAAAATATGAGGGACAACGATTGTGTAATAAACAATTAAAGAGGGCAAAAATGATTTGAAAAGATCTAATTAAAATGATTTTCTCATGGAATATTCTGGAGCATTTGTAAAAATATAATTTTGTTGTTTCTAAATTTTTGTATTAAAGTTAACTAGATTAGTAAACCCACTAGTTTGCATAATTTGATATTCGCATGATTAAAATCATTAATTAATGTGATAAGAGTATTTTTATTAATATTGATGTGATAGTCAAATAGCTAATCGAAAAACAATTAATTTCTACAGTGCTACCAGAAAGTGTTATGTTAACATTTATATTGTCAATATTTTTAAATTGAAACATATATTTAATTCTGTAATTGACAGTTAAGCACCCAATTCCATTTTGCAAATATTTAAATTTTAATGTAGTGCTGTATTTATTATTAATGTATGTAATAAGGCATCTCTCACGTTTTTTAATATAATTTTTTCGATTAAGTCAAAAGATAAAAAATACATTATGTGCTATAAAATTATTATCAACATATTTATTTAACCATTATTATTATATCACACAGCTATTCATATGTAATATATCCGTAAATTAAAAATTCTATCATATACTGACCTAAAATATTAACAATACTAATAATACGATACCTAAACTTTAACTTTTTTTAATTAAAACTTATTAAATATTAAAAAATGTAGTTTATTTATAAATGTAATTATTAAAAAATATATTCTAATTTTATATTCCTTTTATTTTTAAAAATAATAATTTTTAAAATAAAATAACTGCTCATACATATATTTACCGATTTGAACTGTATTTTTAAATAGTCAATAAACATTTTTTATTGTATTTTAATATAAATAATTTTAAATCAAATTTATTTGCAAAAACTTATTAAATTATTTTTAATAATTTAGGCACTAGGTCGTTTTTTATTTTCCGCTTCAAAATTTGGAATTTTGATAAAAAGGCTTCTTATTTCCGCGCACTTAATAGGTATAATTAAAACAGCTCAGCGTTGTTAATTGTTTACCCATGATTGTAAATTAATTTAAAATTTTTATAAAATAGGCACAAAAATTAAAACAATTGTCAAATGCATAAAAATATATAATTTTCAACTGTGTACAACGTTTTTAGCAATAAAACAAGTCCCAGATCACACACAGTTGGTAGAAAAATTTTAACAACCAAACAAGATGATCAGTTTATAATTATGCAGTTTAAAAAACACAACAATAAATGTAAAACAAATAAAAAATTAATACTTAGAAGATTTTTTATATTCAATTGTAAGAAAAAAGATGAAATCTGAATGCTTCATTGTTAAAGCGAATGTTAAAAAACCTCCACTTAGTCGTGCCTATAAATTACAGCGAGTGGAGTTTGCTAAAAAATACAAACATTATCTATTGTTATTTTGGCGATCAATATGAGTAAACACATGAGTGAACATTCAAAGATTATTTATAGTCTAAATTTCTCACTCAATCACACCTGTACCGCTATAAAAGTTGTACATCCCTCATGTGTCAAAGAATGTTTTGCAATTAAATACAATCAGTTTCTAAAATGGATGCGTACTAGTGGCAGTTTAAACAGCGCCAAATTTATACAAATATTCAGAAAACTGTTTTACGGTGAGCTTTCCAGAAATACTACAGAACAATTAAAAATTATTTAAGACAATACTCCTGAGCATACTTGAAAAGTTGTAATGTGTATTTTAACAATACATACAATTTACAATACATTTTCCTTATTTAGACTACAAAAGCTTTGAAAAGCAACAAGTATACGTTTATTTAATTTTTTATACATTTTAGGTCTCAGTTTAATTAAAAGCGTTTTTAATATTTTAAAACGTGAGGTGAACCACATAGAAACTGACTTATTATTGGAAGCTGGCAAAAGTTAAACAAAAGCGTGGATATCACTAAAATTACTGACATTATTAAAATTTTTACTTTCATTTTGTATATTTATATATTTAAGTTAATAAAACAATTTTTTTAAACCAGTTTTTTGTGTTTGTTTTCAAGTTTTTATATTAATGGTATTGTGCTTTATTGTTAAAACAAATGTTTTGATGTATTATATTTGTATTTATATTTAATAATATTTAAAAATAATACGAGTAATTTATTGTTAAATATTATGATAAATTATTAAAAAAAATAGTAATAAAACATTAAAAATATTATTTTAGTAGCACTGTCTGTATCTTTTACTTCTTGGACAATTCTGTAAATTGAAAAGATAGAATAATACATGTTTATTTATAAGCATATAATGGTTTTTTACGTTATATATATATATATATATATTTATACATATAATATTATACAAAACCCTTTTGTTTTAAAATAAGCATGGGGCAATAAGATAACAATTACAGCAAAGGACAACAACAAAGTCTCGTTGGTATTGAAGATTTTGCAAATTGAAGATTGATCTTCTTTTTGGCCTTTACTCAAATAAACATATTAGAAAGTTTTAATTTGTTAAAACAGCACAAAATTTAATTAAATTGTATGCATAAACGGTGATTTAAAATAATTATTATGTTAAACCATTAAAATAATTAATATCAAAATTGTATTTATTAAACAAAACATCTTTAGCATTTATCAAATAAAAAATCAAAATAATAGTAATATACCGTGTATTTATAAACAATGAATATTTAGAACTAATTTTGGTTAGTAGTGTTTATTTTTATTATAATAAAAATGGCTTATTTATAATATTTTCCCTTACTTTATGCATTAAATAAAGTAAATGTATTGCTTTGTAAAAATTGCTAAAGAAAATTAGATAAAAACCGGAAGCAATTTTAATAAAAAAAAGACAATTAGCCAAAAAAATATTTCCTTTAAATTTTACATATACCGTATATTTGTTGTAGATTGGACAATTAATAATATTAATATTGCGTTTGTAGTAGATTACAAAAACTTAGCATGAACCATTTAGAAAAATGTAATTAAAATAAATAGTTAGCGGAATAAAACAAAAATGTTTGAAAATAATCGATTTTAATTTATGAAGCTTTGTTGTTGTGTCTGCTGCTATTGTTAGTTTTTCTTTTTATCCACATTTTAGAGTAAATAAGTGAATAAAAAATTAATATTAATAATCATTATAATGCATATAATAATGTTAATGAAAATAATAATTGTAATAATTGTAATAATAATAATAGTAATAGGTTATTATCATTATTATTAATATTATTATTATTGTAGTTATTACAATATTATTAATAATAGTAAAAAAATAATAAGATTGTATTTAACATTAACCATTTGTTTACAAAAACTAGAGGTTTATGTTACTACATAAAACCTTCGTGTTTGTTAACATGTTATTAATGCATTTTTTAAAGCTACATTTTATCCAATAATATTATATTGCTCCACTGTAATAATAGCAATAATAATCGTAATGATAATAATAATGACCGTAATAATGATAATTAGTATTATTGTAATTATAACAATATTATTATTAATAATAAAAAACTAATAATAATAATAAATTAAAAGTGAATAGTAATAATAATAATAATAATAATCATAATAATAATAATAATAATAATATTAACAATGGTAGTAATAATATTAACAAAAATAATAATTGTACAACAATATTATTAATAACAATAGTAATAATAATAATAATAATAATAATAGTGTTATGTTAATAATAATAAGTATGGGCAACAAGATAAATAATTATATAAAAGGACAACAACAAAGTCTCGTTGGTATTTGAAGATTTGCAAATTGAAGATTGATCTTCTTTTTGGCCTTTACTCAAATAAATATATTAGAAAGTTTTAATTTGTTAAAACAGCACAAAATTTAATTAAATTGTATGCACAAATGCAGATTTAAAATAATTATTATGTTAAACCATTAAAATAATTAATATCAAAATTGTATTTATTAAACAAAACATCTTTAGCATTTATCGTAACAAAAATCAAAATAGTAATATACCGTGTATTTATAAACAATGGGGAATATTTAGAACTACCTTGGTTAGTAGTAAGGAGTTTTTATTTATAATAAAAATGGCTTATTTATAATATTTTCCCTTACTTTATGCATTAAATAAAGTAAATGTATTGCTTTGTAAAAATTGCTAAAGAAAATTATGTTTCATTAAAGGTTGAAAATCAATCATCTTAGTAAACATTGCATTTTGAAGGATTATATTGGTGATGCTGATAGATTTCTACCCAAAGCGGTTGCAGAAGTTGAGGGAAAGGTGGATATCATTTTAAATTACTGATATTATTACATAAAATTTTTGATTTGTATATTTATGTATTTTAGTAGATAAATCTATTTTTAACCAATTATCTGTTTCTTTTTAAGTTTTCATAATAGTGGTATTTTGCTTTATTGTTAAAACGAATGTTATTGTGTATTATATTATTAAGAATTTTTATGAATAAAAATTAAATGTATATATATATATATATATATATATATATCCTCTTATTGTTTCCGTAGCAGTATAGCTTTTTACAGAGGCCAGATTGTTAATCTTGCGCTCAAACCCTCTTCCTTTATCCAGGCTTGGGACTGGCTAGATTGAATCATTTCTGGTCCAAACTAGGCGGAGTTCGTAACATTTTATTTGAATTATTTATCATTAACTCAAAGTTTAATTTTGACAAACTTTTACAATTACTTTTAAGGTTGGCAGGATAGGCAACATGAGATAAGTAGAGGTTGCTACTGCAATTCTCACAAAAATAAACTTTAAGAATTACCCGCAAAATGTCTTACAAAATACAGTCTACGCCTCGATAAAAAGAACAAACAATTTTACTTCAACCTATCTTTGTCTGCCAGATAACACTGGTCTGGTTGATAAGGTTGGTTTACATAGGATTACTCATTAACGATGTAAGTTCCAGTACGAGTGAATCTTTTTCATTTTGATTGTTTTGACGAGAAACGCATCTTTCAGCAGTGAACATTTTAGCGAAGCCAAACGTGATCCCGCACATTTCGCGACTTGATAGTGGGATTTGAACCCTGATGTCCGCCCAGATCCAGGTCAAGCGCTATACCGCTAGATAACCCCGGCAAGTGTGTTTAGCAATAGCGGTTTTTGGTACTTGTACCAAACGTTTATGGAACTGTGACAAACTAATAAATGTCGGAGGAAAAGAAATGGACTCTTACTTAATCCAATTTTTATGGAATAAACGTTTAAAGCATTCGTAGTTCCCTTTATAATTCCAACTAAAAATAATAGAAGACGTAAACCGTGAGATGAAATCATTTCGTATATTCTCTTCAGTGACAAGCATATAAAGAATCGGTATATATATATATATATATAGAAAAACATGATGTAATTAGCTTAACAATAATAACAACACGGATATACGCAGCATGACTATGTTCAGTCCACGCTAAATTATATAGTTAATGTGAAGTTAATTATATCATATATATATAAATATATAGAAAAAATATGATGTAATTAACTACATAAATAACTACACACACATGCACAACATACCTATGAAAGTTTTTAATTTAATAAGTTCCTTCAATAATTCTGTTATACCAAATAAAAATATAAGAGATAAATTCATTTCGTATATTCTCTTCAGTCACAATCATAAACTATCCGTATAAATATATAGAAGGGAATATACGAAATGAATTCATCTCACAGTTTAAGTTTTCCATCATGCTTATTTAGAATGTTAGATTAATTTGTTGTTGGCAGTGGACCAAAACACCAATTTCAACTAACGGAAACATCCTAAACCGTGAAGTGTGCTTTGGAAAACACCTTAAAGCATACATTAAAAGTTAGCCAATAACAGTTTTGAATCTATTCTACGGAATCCACTTACATATGATTAATAGTAACGAAAATGTTAGGGTAGATGGATCACTACCAGCTTGACTGAAACATAGCATCAGTTGGTTACAGAGCCACATCTTCATTCAATCCAAGTTGGAATAGCTTCTCAAATTCCTTTGCAACAAGGATGTCGGATAAGAATTGAACTTGGGAGGGATAAATGAAGTTTCTTGGCTAAAAAGACCGACACCAGTGTTAACAAGAATTGACTAAATATTCTTCTTGAAAGTTAACAGATCTACAAACCAGACTGGCTATATATAGTAAATAGTTACCTCAAGATACCTTCTAAGCATCTTGGATGTATGCTAGCACCCATTCACTAAACGGGAATCCAGTAAAAGGCCAGTTATACCGCTGTGCACTCGGCTCCTGCTGTTATTAGTCTAGATGCTTGTTGGCACCTAATCCAGGATGCACCACATGGAAGATGAACAGACAGGAATATGTTTATCATTGGAAATTGAGACTTTATAAGCATCATTCAAATCCTCAGGATCATTAGCATCCTAACCTGTTTGTACAGTTCTATTATAAACATAAGTGTGTACATCACATAGATAAATGAGATAAAATACAGACTAATAAAGTGTAGTAAAATTTTGCATTACTTACATATTGTTTTGTTCTTGAATTTAAATTAGATCAACTTACAAATGTACAAAATCATATTCAAAAACTAGCAAGGTATGTGCTGCTAATAATTCCAAATAAGGATGAAACAGGTGCACAGTGTTCCTGAAATTAAGTGGATTGATTAATCAAATGAATCCGACAAATTTAATAAAAATTCTTCAAAACCTATTAATTTTTATTTATTTATTTTATGCTTACTACTTTGTATGTTTTACGTAAAGCATCTTCCAGCAGTGGACATTTTAGCAAAGTGCCGGTGGTGGGATTCGAACCTATGCCCATCTAGGTACCATCTGTACCGCTAGACCACTCCGGTACAATAACTATCACGTCCTAAGGACGCAGTTTGAAAAAATGAGACTAAACCCACTGTTTTGTGCCTCCACCATGGAAGTTTTTAGTAAAATGGGATGCTAATGATCCTGAGGATTTGAGTAATGCTTATAAAATTTCAATTTCTAATGATGGTGATATTCCTGACTATTCATCCTCCACGTGGTGCATCCTGGACTAGGAGATGAAAGGTATCTAGTCTTATAACAGCAAGGACCGAGTGCACAGCGATATAAATAAGCTATTGCTACCGCGGGTGCAATCATACACTCAGGATACTTAAAAGTTATCTAAAGGTATACGTATACCACATGTAGCCGGTTGGGCTAAGTGAAACAAAACTGGGAAAAAATCAGGAGGCCTCGTCAATCTTTATGAACATTGGCGCCATCACAAGGATGCCGTCTATCAACCAAGAAACTTCGTTCTTCTTCTACCTTTGTTACGCTTATCAAGCCATCGAAGTCAATGGTTTATATGCCGTATAAGTAGATAAAACAATGAAGAAGTGACCACATCACCAATCAAAATGAAATCAATTAATATTCGCCCATTGTTACTCAATATTACTAAATAAAAGCATTTGTAATGACTTCATTTAGTGATATAGAGTAATTCTAGTGTAAAAACATATTTCTCAAGGTTATTGAACTGGAACAATTGGTTTAGCCGACTTTGATGAACAGAAAATACAATATGAATGTAAAGTCAGAAAGAGAATGACTAGTTGCGTAGATTTAAACTCTACAGCCGAAGTTATGTAAACATGTATTAAAGTGCACCGCTACTCGACACCCAGGATACCATATGTAGTCGTTAGGCTAAAGAAGATAATTCTGACAAAAAATCAGGCGGCCTCGTCAATCTTTGCGAACAGTGGTGAGATCACAAGAATGCCAAGAAACTTTGTTATATTTATATGTTTGTTACACTTATCAAGCCATCAAAGTCGATATTCTATAGAAAATAATGAAGTAGTGATCCTACGTCACCAACCAAAAAAATCTTTCGTAGAAGGCAAAAGGTTTATCCGCATTTGAGGAGATACCCGAGTTATAAAACGATGCATTTGAAAACAACAAATCATTGTACATGTATTTACACACTCGTTTCATAACTAGACAGTAATTGGTAAAATGTATACTAATCACATAAAATCTGTATATTGAAATTGATTGGGAACAAGAGGAAATGATTATGCTTTTGATTTTCGTTTTGATTTGGGAATTTTCGGCTTTCGATTTTCTTGAACCATTCTGTTGCGAACAGTAAAAGTGATGCACTAAATGCAATTAACAAGTAAACTTTTCATTAGTTTAAAGTACAAAAAAATAGCACAACAAACTTAAAAATGACCTATTTCACAACCATCTTACGGTTCGTTGAAGTCAAGATTAATTTATGCGTTCGACGTCATATAAGTTTTAATTGTTTTTAATTGGTCAAAATTTGAGTAAATTTTATTGGATGTGAGTTTTAATCTCTGATTGGTTCATTTTCTAATTAAGTTGTAATTAGGGTAGATAATAAAACAAACCAAGGGAAAAAGTTGCGAAAGAAGGAGCCAAGAGTCAGATAACCTTTTGTTTGAATGTGTGACTACTCGGCAGTTAGATTGAAAATTTGCAAAAAGTGTGACCAAATTTGCAGGATAACGCAATACAAATCGTACTGTGCTATGTAAATATTGATTTTTCTACCTTATATACATTTTCAAGGTCAAACAATAAAATGCACCAACTTGACTCACACTTACTCACGAAGGCTGACCAATAGAATTAAAAAACTTTTTTCCATGGTTGATTTTATCATCTACCATAAAACCAACCAAGGGAAAAAGAATTAACAAAAATCCTATTGGTCAGCCTCCGTGAGTGAGTGCGAGTCACGTTGGTGCATTCTTCTGTCAAAAGGGGATTATTTGACCTTGAAAATGTACATAAGGTGGAAAAATCATTATTTACACAGTACTATACGATTTGTACTGCGTCATCGTGCAAACTTAGTCACTTTTTGAAACTTTTCCATCCCCAATTTACAAATAATCACACACTCACAAAAGGTTGTCTGACTCTTATTAGCTCCTGCTTTCGCCACTTATTCCCTTAGTTGGTTGTATCATCTACCGTAATTAGATGCTTTAAGCACTATTTAATGTGCATAAACCAATATTTAGTTGTTTTTCCTCCATCAGCATTTTTACCGATTGTTTCAACCTACCAATCAGAATGCATAAAATTATTATTTTTTTGCATGTCATCGCGATAATTAATTATCGTGTTTCATCTTGGTATTATTTATCGATCGGTCATGTAATTATACAATTGAATGTCTCGTAAATATAACAAATTATTATTTTGTTGGGGTTGATATAAAAGATAAAAATATGCAAAAATAATATATAAGATATAATTGGATGCAATGAAAAATTTTTATGTAGTCATATTTTTCAGAAGATAGACATTTGGCCTATTCGAAAAAGAATTTACAATGATTTACTCGAATCTTTACCAACTCTAGAGTCCCAACTAATTGTGCCATTCTGCGGAACAAAATCCCAAAAATGCTGTACCAATTTATCAAGTTCAATCTAAGCAATCTTCCACTTCATCTTACTGCTTTATAATCAACCATTATATCATATTGAAGCTTTAAAACATACCATAATATAAACAAAATAAATGAAAAACCCAATTTCCTACCTGTTCATCCAGTATATCAGATAGCATTTGCGAACTGATAGTTATTCCCGATGATTTTAACAAAACCTTGAATGAATCAAACTCGATGGGCTGCAATATACGTTCAAATAGTAATTATTATTAATCAATCTTACTGTATAAGTTAGAACATTTCTGTATAAATTTTCATCCTTTTTTATATAATCCAATACGGCTTGGCGTTTATCGACCTAAGTGGTGTAGAAAACAAAAACAGGAATAATAGTAAACTGGCTCAAATAATGGACAAAAATATTGAAAAAGGGAACTGATACCTATCTCGCATCTAGGATTGGATTAACTGGTAGTTATTATAGAAAAAATAATAAAATTGAAATGTTTAATTAAATTATTCAACAGTAGTAGTAGTAGTAGTAGTAGTAGTAGTATGAACGAACGTTTACTAACAATTATATTATATGCAAAATGTTGCGAAGTATTGCATCGAATTAACAGAATAGTTAAGTCGGTATATATATATATATCCTGGAGATTTGAGTAATGCTTATCAAGTATCAATTTCCTAAGATGGTAATATTCCTGACTGTTCGTCCTCTACGTGGTGCATTCTGGACTAGATGCCAACCGACTAATAACAGCAGGGATCGAGTGCACAGCGGTGTAACTGGGCTTTCACTGGATTCCCGTTCAATGAATGGATGCTAGCATACACCCTAAAAGGTATCTCAAGGTAACTATTTACCACATGTAGTCGGCTACGTCTGTAGATCCGTCAACTGGCATTTGTTTGGAACTAGAATATGCTCTGGGAAAATTGAATACTACAGCACCTAAAGTAAGTGCGCTCTTCAGAAAATTTGTATCTCTGCTACAGCTTTCAGATAATTATTTAAGCCTGTCTAAAACCAACCAATATTTCTATTAAAAGTTTGGTGCGTTCGATTTTATTATGCTGGGGATGGTCAAGCGGTACAGCACTCGACTTAGACGTGGGTTCGAATCCCACCACCGGCCCACTAAATGCGCGGGCCACGTTTGGCTTCGCTAAAATATTCACGACTGAACGATGCGTTTCCCGTTAAAACATTCAAAGTAGTAAACATAAAATAAAATAAATACACGTTTGTGAAACTTGGACTCTCATTCAAATTAATTTACAATAATTTGTTATATTTGAACAAAGCTGTCTACGATCTATTTGGATTCGTTTTCTATCCTCAATCTATTAGTAGTCATATTATTATTATATATTATACAAAACCCTTTTGATTTAAAAATAAACATGGAGCAATAAGACAACAGTTACAGCAAAACAACAACAACAACGTCTAGTTGACATTGAAGATTGAGCTTCCTTTGGGCTTTCACTCAACCCTGTCATCTAGATACATGAGATCACTTATTTGCCGATGCTTACCTGAATGGTATCCTCTTGTATTGTCTCCACAGCAGTATGCATTTTTTACGGAGGTCAGGTTGCTAACCCCGCCCACTCAAACCCTTCTCCTTTATCCAGGCTTGGGATAATTAAATTATTTTTCAAAACTTGTTAGTCCACTCAATGTTATCCATGTACTGATTAAGTGCACGTTTTGAAAGCGAGTGGGGTTTACATACTTTTGGTAATTTTTCCATTAATCTAGGTAAAATTAACCAGTGGGGTTTCCCAATCTTGATTGAAACAACTATCAACAACAGTAATATACATGTATATTAGAATTCAAAAAACGCACTATGCTATCTTTAGAAACTTTTCCAGACGGTTTTTTATCTTCCACTGCAACAGGATCTGGGTAAGATGATGGATTAGATTCGGATGCAGTCAAACTGCAGTGATGGGGTGGAAAGTTTTCATCGATTTTTTCCACAATTTCGTTTGAATTTTCATTCGAAGTTATCGACGCCTTTCCATCTTCTTCCATTTGATCTTTGAAGAAAATAGCATTAAATCGAATCAATGTATGAGCAAAATTCATTCACCAAAAATGTACTCATGAAGTAGACAAAATAATTAGCTAATCTATTTACTATCATAAATAATTCAAACATTTCCAAATTCTATTTTAAATATATGCTATTTATTTTGAAAAAGTGATTAAGAGCAATTTTTTCAAATTCTTAATTGCAAAAATAGGCTCAATACTAGGGACCGGTCAGATAAACTAAATAGTGTCTTGTACCCGATGCTCTTCAAAGTAACGGGGATTGTTATTAGTATGATCATGGATCAACAAAGGTTTAATTAATAAATCAATCAATCTCCAGTGGCATAATGTTGGACTCGAATTTAGGTAAACATGGGTTCGAGTACCGGCACTAAATACAGGTCCTCGTCAAACTTCTCCATAATATCCACTAGTTGCAGAACTTTTCCTTTGTAAAAATTTATACTGCTGCGGAAACAATGAAAGATGACGTCATTCCGGCAAACAACAACGTTTCTGGATGGAAAAGTTACCAGATGATAAGGTTGAGTGAAAGCCGAAAAAAAGCGCAATCTTCGATATGCAGAATATTTAATGCCAACGAGACTTTGTTATTGTTGTTGTTGTTTTGCTGTAATTGTTGCTTATTCTTAAAGCAAAAGGGTTTTGTATAATATATATATATATATATATATAGAAGTAAAACTGACATTGATGCAATTGATTGTAAATTTCTTTCAGCAGCAGTACTGCCTGACGACGTCGAAGAGGTTTCACACCGTAATCGGACAAAGCGCGCTATAATACACATGAACAATTATGAACAATAATCATTCAAACGAAATTGTTTATTAGCAAAACATCAGCAACGTCAAACTAATTCAATATTTTTTATGTTATTGTTTCGAAATAGGAAATTTGTGAATTCGAATAAAAGACAGAATTTCTGTGCAATGGAAGAATGTAATACAGAAAATGGTGGTAAAAAATAAACAACCACCTATTTGTATCGTAAGAAAATGAATATGGTGCCTCTCGTGCCTCCATAGCTCAGAGGTTAGAGCACTGGTCTCGTAAACCAGGGGTCGGGAGTTCGATTCTCCCTGGGGGCAATGTGCTGGTTGGAACTTTTGTAATGAATGTTAGTAATCACGTAGATTTGTAGATTACTCGTGGAATTCATATAGAAACGTTGTAGATGATACTTTAAGAAAAAATTATTAAAAATTAACCGTTGTGAACTTTACTACTTATACAATTTAAGTAATATGTCTCGCTTAAATATTTCAACGTCAAATTCAGAAAGAATGTATTTAAAAAATGGAAAATTCATTAATCTATATTTCTATTCATTAAGGCTTTATTAATAAAATTGTTCAAGAAAATTATGGTTTGACCTTTTGTTGTCAGTAGTCGTAATTGTGGATATTCCATTGGCTAACATCATTTCCTCCATCTTATTGGATCAAAAATTTGTGGTCATACATTGAGAAAAATGTACAAACCACATTAGGTAATTCTCATTCTTTAAATTTTTATCCAGCATGTTCTCAATTTAGGGTATGAGAAAATGTCCGCCACCGAAAGTTGCGTTACCCATAAAACGTTCAAAGTAGTACAAATAAATTAAAAAAATGGGAAAAGCCCACGTTTTTGTAGATATTAAAACCAACCTTCTAACCAATTCCACAATTTAATTAACCTAAATTAAACAGAAACAGTCGTTTATTATATGTTCATTCATCAAACTGGTGTTGGCAACTTGCTATAAAAATTGCGTAAGTAGAAGTATTAAAAATTTAAATGTATGTAATATACTAATGATTTTGTAAGAGTAGTTAAAATATTAAACAAAAAAATAATCATAGGGTAAAAAATTAGATATTCAATAATTATTGAGTTCCATCTTATCAAAATTGTATATCATAAATATGCATTTAAAATCAATTAAATAACATTGATAATAGAAGTATCACTTAATTGTTGTATTTTTAAACTTGCAAAAAGTTACAATTTTTCAGTTAATATACCAATTAAATTGTAAAAGTATTGCAGTTTATAACTGAATTTTTATTATATGTTTTTTCTTAAATTTAGAATAATGTTGAAATCGTCAGATTCATTGTATAGCTGTTTCATCATCAATAACAATTCATACCTTTCAAACCTTATACAAACTCTGATGAGCGCTCTTTCAGATTTATTAGTTATAGTACATCTGATTTTAAAATAATAATGTTAAACATATTCATATACTACTAATAATAAATTACTTTCAGCTGAGGAGTCATCATCTGTTCGTAATTTGGCAAAGGAGTGAACTGCTTTGGACAGTCATCATCAAGCCGCGATGGAAAGTCCAAATCATTAGTACACCACAATTCTTTGTGTGGAGTTTGAACGCTGGCCAAACTGAAACTGTCTTCGAAAAGAAGAGTATCGATTTTTTGAAAACTCAAGTTGATTGCATCGTTTGGCTGGAGTTCAGTCGGTTCGGACAACACAACTTCCGTCGTATGTGAAGTCGGACAGTTTCTAGCCGACTCCATGCGCAAACGTTTGGCCAGTGGAGCTAAAGGTGTATTGTGTTCATCAAATAAATCATTTTGAACAGCATTGACAGTTCGGATATTATCTATCGATCCATTGGAAGTGTTGGTAATAGTTGCAGAAAGGGTTTGCAATTGTTCAAGGTCATCGCCAGGATCAACATCATCAATACAAATCTGTGCAGATAAAATGTAAAATAAACAAATTTTCAATTCAAAAACTTTGAGTTGCATTCACTTGGCGGGTCCTCGAATAGGTACGCTACGTTTCCACAACATCGGAATCAAATACCTATTTTTTAAGTGTCCCGACATTTTTCTTTTTCTAAATTAATTTTGTTTATACATTTTTATTGGATGGCATCAACCAGAACACAATTCAACAGAAATGCACATCTATCCTCAAAATCCTACTTTCAACCGTTTTTTTGTTTTTGAATAATACACACGTGATTCAATTACTTTGTGTTCTTCCATCTCCCAACTCACTGGGAGTTCGTATAATTACTGATTAATTAATAATCCTTTTAATTTAGATTAATCAGACTTCGGTATCTCTAAAATAACGAATCACTGGACATTAGAAGTTATATTTGCAATTCTACTAATTTCCAGACAAGAACATAGATCAATTACTACTAACAATTATTCTCCAAATTCGCGAATAACATATTTAATCTGAAGAAGCATTCCGTATTTATATTAATTATCATATATGACATTCTATTCCATTTTGTTATGCTATTTATCTTTATCAATACTAAAAATGCATTTTTTACGCTGAATGTATCTCTAGTAAGATACTAAAGCTTAATGTAATAATAATAATAGTTTAATAATCTAGGAAACGTTTTTTAACGAGTCAATATTACACAAACAAGGGTTCGCCCTTGTTGCTTAGTAATACTTAAATCTTCTGTCAAATAGAATAAGAGTAGCTTAAGCGCTTGGTTAAAACAGATTGGCCTAACAGAAAATCAATATTTACGAATAGTGACCTTGTCACAAAGCCGCTGTCTTCCAGTCACCTAATTTCATTAATTTACATGCACTAGCATATAAAACACACCCTAGTGTTCGTCCTTCCCGTGGTGCATCCTGGCCTAGGTGCTCCCTAGGGGTATCTAGAATAATAACAGCAGGGTCCGAGTGCACAGCGGTATAACTGGGCTTCCGTCACGGCGGCTAAGTGCAAGTGTACATCCTGGAAATCATTTTCATTCATTTTTGTTGGTAACCTGATTTCATCCTCATTAGAAGAATAATAAAGTTTTTTAGCTGATAAACGGCATCATTATGACGTCGCCACTGTTCACAAAGATTAACAAAGCCGTCTGATTTTTTGTCAGGGTTAGATCCCTTAGCCCAACGGTTGGATAAAGTATACGTGTGCCTTGAGATACCTTTTACGTATCCTGGGTATATGTTTGCACCTAGCCGCCGTAGCGAAATCCCAGTTATACCGCTGTGAATTCGGACCCTGTTGTTATTAGTCTAGATGCCTTTTAGAACCTAGTCCAGGATGCACCATGTGGAGGATGAACAGTCAAAAATATCGCCATCATTGGAAATTGAGATTTTATAAGATTTACCCAAATTCTCGTGAATCATTAGTATCCCATTATATGTATACAAAAAGGAGCGACCAATAATACAATAAAAAATCAATAAATTTACCGGTTCGTTCGATTGTGCTGAATTGAACAAATCGCGACTAAACGGAGTTCCTTTCGCCAATAACAAATCCGACGGAGTGTTTGTTACTTGATCCAAATTGTTGACAGAAGTAGGAAGTGACGATGACGCCATAAACGAAGTCGACCGTTTAACTGGATTTAAACTGGTTGGCGGCGAGTGAGCTATATTGGCAGCCGGTGGTTCATTTGAATAATCCAAACCCCAACTACAAATCAATAAAAATCAATGACAACAATAATTGGGGAATGGTAGACATGATGATGATGAGTAATGGTGACTAGAACAATTTGTCTAACACGACAAATAATTGTCAAAGATTAATTTGTAAAAAATATTTAATGGTAAATGTTGTACGTCATACAATTTTTAATTGGTCGAAATTTGAGTAAATTTTATTGGATGTGAGTTTTGTTCTCTGATTGGTTTATTTTCTAGTTAAGCTGTAATTAGATATTTTAAGCACTATTAAATGTAAATTTTTTGTAACGCCAATCTGAACGTTTTGTTATTATTTGCATCAATATTTTAGTACAATTACACTCAGCATTTCATGCAATCACAAATACATATATAATAATAACCGCTAATGTTAAATTATTAATCGTATTAACTATATTATACGGTAAGACTATCCAAAAACAAATATTAACAGAATTCGGAGTTAAATCGTGAAACTTTTAACTCATGGGATGCTAATGATCGTGAGGATTTAAGTAATGGTTATAAAGTCTAAATTTCCAACAACGGTAATGCTCCCGACTGTTTATCCTCCACGTGGTGCATCCTGGACTAGGTGCCTATAGGCATCAACACTAATAGCAGCAAGGACCGAGTGCACAGCGGTATAACTGGGATTCCGCTTCGGCGCGTAGGTGCAAGCGTACACCCGGGATACTTACAATGTATCTTAAGGTATATGTATATCACATGTAGCCTTTGGGCTAAAGAAGATAACCCTAACAAAAAATCAAGCTGCTTCATCAATCTTTGCGGACAGTGGCGACGTTACAAGGATGCCGTCTACCAGTCAAGAAACTTCGTTGTTCTTCGACGTTCATTATAATCGATCGTTTAATATGCCGTACAATGAATAAAGAGGTGACATAGTCATCAATCACAATAAAATAAAAATGTGTTCAATCAAACAAGTCACATGTGCAACAACGTACGTAATTAAAAGATTTCGAACTGCTTCAGACAATTCATTCATGCTGCGCAAAAGCAACGCTCGATCGCCATTATACAGCAAACTGAGGAGGGACACGAGTTCATTTTTCGTTATATCAGGTAGTCGGACGTGCTTGAATTAAAACAGATAAATATTGGTACAATTATAGAGTGTAGTAATAATACACTACGTAATCAAATATGTTAGCAAAATAATCAATAAAAAAACACTGATTTATTATTATTAAAATAAACCAATCTAACCAGTCCCAAGCCTGGATAAAGGAGGACGGTTTGAGCGCGCAAGGTTAGCAACCTGACCTCCGTAAAAAATTTATACTGCTACGGAAACAATACAAGAGGACGCCATTCCGGCAAACAACGGCAAAGAAGTGATGGCACATATCTAGGTGACAGAGATACACAGATGACAGGGTTGAGTGAAAGCCGAAAGGAAGCTCAATCTTCGATTTGAAAAATCTTCAATGTCAACGAGACTTTGTTGTTGTTGTTTTGCTGTAATTGTTGTCTTATTGCCCCATGCTTATTTTTAAAGCCAATAGGTTTTGTATATAATATATTGAACCCGTCAAATTTATTAAAAAATAAATACATTTGACCTGTTCTAAAATAAGATTACATGAGATTCCATTGACACCTTTAACAAGAGCTTAACAATACAACTAAGTTAAGTGGCTACAAAGGAAGCAAATACATTTATTATTATTAATGCTTCCATAGCTCAGAGGTTAGAGCATTGGTCTCGTAAACCGGTAGCCGGGAGTTCGATTCTCCCTAAAGGCAATGTGCGGTTGAAAATGTTGGAATGCTGATAATCCCGAGGATTTGAGTAATGCTCATAAAGTCTCAATTTCCAATGATGATATTCCTGATGCATCCTGGACTAGGTGCTGAAAGGCATATAGACTAATAAGAGCAGGTTCCAAGTGCAGAGCCTTATAACTGGGCTTCCGCTACGGTAAGTGGGTGAGAGTATACACCCAGGATACTTAAAAGATATCTTAAGGTATACGTATACCATATGTATCCGTTTAACTAAGGGAGATAACCCTGAGAAAAAATCAGGCAGCGAAGTGTGGCGACGTCACAAGGATGCCATCTACCAGCCAAGAAACTTTGTTATTCTTCTATGTGTGTTACGCTTATCAAGCCATCGAAGTTGATTGTTTGCTATGCCGTATAAAAACTAAAATAATGGAGAGGTGATCACGCCTCTAACCAAAATGTATATATATATATATACCTCGTAAAACAAACTTTGGTCAAACTTCCATGCACCAAACACAAAACGATGAGCTGGAATTCGTTCTCCCGAATCCAAAATAAAATCAATATCCGAATAAAGAGTATTGGCTACCATAGATGGAAATAAACCACTCAAATTCTAAAAATAAATAAGATATAATCACTACTACTACTAATAATAATAATAATAAGCAATAAAATAAACACAATTCATATAATTTTTTGTACTTAACAAATAAAAAAGCACCAATATCCAATAAAGGACAATGATTTTGTAACAGTTTGGTTGTTCGTGTGTTTAAACTATCCTAAAAGTTATGAGGTCAAGGATTTTTAAAATGTATTTTGCTCAATGTCTTCCATTGAATGCAACCGTTTAATAGCAAATATGTATGTTTATGTTCGTTACTTCGAATGTTTGACGAGAAACGCATCTTTCAGCAGTGGGGACATTTTAGCAAAATCCGTATTCTAGTGGACCGGTGGTGGGATTCGAACCCCGATGTCGACCGAGGTCAAAATCGAGTGCTGTACTGCCAGACCACCCCGGCACATAACATATTTCAACCATTTTCAAATATTTGTAGCACACTTAATATTAATTGGCCATATATTTTTGGTACAATAAGAGAAAGACGACTAAAATGGATTGGCCATGTTTTACGTAGATCACCCAGATCATCCAGACCAAATAGTTATGGAAGCCCATCCATTACCCGGATGGTCAACAAATAAATTGGACAGACATTGTAGCACGCGAACTCATTCCTTTTATTTATGCTAAACCCCTCGTCCGAATGAATGACTTCATTGGACGTCCGGTTGCTTACCGTTTACAGTTAATAGAGATCATTGGAAGGGTTTAATTTGGGATATAATGAACATGACTATGGACGGTAGATAAACAAGCTGTTGTTAAAAGCAATGCAGTATAATTTGCTTTTGTGTGACATATATATATATATATATATTATAAAGCACATCTAAGTTGTGGAATCTTCACATTACCAAAGGAATTCCTGCTAAAAATCTCAACATAATTGAATCGTTATACACGTCGTCAAACGCAGTAATACGAAATGGATATTCTTTAACTAATGCAATCTACATAAACCTTTATGGAATAAAAGTAATATTTCTATTAAAACCATGATTAAAATATATAAGAGTTTAGTGCGTTTCATTCTACTCTATGCTTGAGCCAAGTGGATAAATATAAGCTTGTCCATTTTAAGCAAAGCTGTTTAAGATCGATATGATTTCGCTCGTTGTCCTCTATTGAACACAATCGTTAATAACTAATAAAATATTTCAACCATTCCCAGATATTTGTAAGACACTCGTCCGAATAAATGACTTAATTGGACGTCCGTTTGTTTACCCCTATGCAGCCAACAGAGATCACTGGAGGGATTTAACTCGGGGGGATGTAATTAACATTTAAAGTTAGCATAATTCGAGTGTCGTTCCTTAAGTGTATATAGCAAAAGTTGGTTTTTTTGCAGACGTTTTGGAATTCGGACTACCCTAGGCGATAATAACCGGTGGGGAATGTTTACCCCGCCCCCCATAATGATCATGATGATGAGGTCGAGGTTCGTTTCTTGGTACGGTCAGTCACACCAAACAGGTCGAAAAGAGGTAACTAAACTAGCAGCAATCAATTCAGACAAGAGCCTACAATTAGAATGGCAAAACTTGTATTAACCTTCATGGACCTGAAATGACTCCAGAGTATGAAATTTTGCAATAATCCCTAAACTACAGGTTAAATTTATGTAAAATTATCATTTTTTTCCTAAAATGATGTACAAAACACTGACAAGAGGTTTCAATGCTACATGTGTTTTATTTTGCTACTTATGACGTTTTTAAGTGTTTGGGTCAATTATGACCCCATTTTAGGATCGTATGTTGATGTCAAATATTGATAAAAAACTTATTTATCACAAAGATATTTATTTGTTTTTAATTATTTTAGATAATAACACATTAGCTATGTCTCAGTGAAAAAGAAATAAGGTGAAGTTTTAGAAAATTTAGCCAATATGGAGGTTGATAGTGTAAAAGAACTCATTTGCTATAAAGATTCCGAAAATGAAGACAATATTTTGCCTAATGAAGCTGATTCTTTCTCTAGTTATGAAGAAGATTCAGACGAATATGATGATGGTGAGGATTACATAACTTCAAGAGATGAGACAAAATACCATTGTCAGTCCAAGCAACAATGGTATCAGTGATAGGGCCTCTACCACACAGGCTCAACTACCAATAATAGCTAATTCAGGAAGAGGAAAAAGAAATCGTTGTGCATTCTTCCCAAGATCGAAAGACACCAAATATAGTGCTAAATGTTCATTATGCTCTGCATTTATTTGCCCTGAAGATACAGAACCCAATGTAACAACTTATGTGAACTGTAATGGTTGATTATTTGCAGCCAATATTTTATTTTCCATTTAATTTCGTTATTCCTTGAATATATATATTTTTACCAAATTTTTATTTGAAAATAAATCTTTAAAGTCTCTGAGCATATCAATTTCCTTCGATTTATGAACCTTGATGTGTTTTAAACAAAAAACGATTGGGGTCAAAAATGACCCCATTTTAGTACTCCGTGTATTATGAGAGGTTTTAGGTAGAGGAAGGTTAACTGACAAATAACTTGTGAGAAAGATTACTTTGTTCAAAACCTACATCCACCGTCAAAAATATTAATATAAAAATTCAAAATACCTACTGATATTATGCTGTAAAAGAACTGGCAACTCATTGCGTTAATTTTGCACAAAACAATTGTCATCCAACACAACATTAAATTTCTAACCTGTTGATTAATTTGCAATGTAGATTTGGAACAATTTTCGTCGACATTTATTTCAGATTCGTTTGATAATGAATGCAACTAGCAAACAACACAACCATAATAATAATACATGCCACAATTATTTACAATCGTTCAACATAAATTTTCGTTAACGTCAAGAAGCATATATTAATTTTCAAAGCAACCGCGTGAACTCTACAATCGCCGGTCTCAAGTACACTCGAGAAAGAAGCGCGTTTCGAGTGCAAAATCAGCAATCTTGTCACACTTTACAATACATTTATTTATTATTGCTACTTTGAATGTTTTGAGACCTCAAAGGCGCATCTTTCAGCAGTGGACATTTAAGCGAAGCCAAACGTGAGCCCGCATTTTAGTGGGCCGGTGGTGGGATTCGAACCCTGATGCCCACCCAGATCCAAATCGAGTGCTGTACCGCTAGACCACCCTCGGGACCATAGGTACTATAGGTGTACGCTTTCACCCATCTTCCGAGGCGGATGTCCAGTAATACCGCTGTAAACTCGATAGCCAATAAGAAGGAAGAGTTCAGTTTTATTAATACAACAAATTAAATGTTTACTTGATGAGAAACGTTTTATAGTAAAAATAATCAACCAATGAAAATCAGAAATGGAACTGAACAAGAATAAAATTTATTCTCGCTATTTTGGTCACTACTTTATCTTGAAAACAATGGCAAAGTCGCTGGACTGTCACCTCCAAAGACCGTAGAGTGGAAAGGGTTTATACGGGATACTATGAGAATTTGGAGCTAATAAAGAGGTGGCTTTGCCACCAACTTATATATATATATATATATATATATATATATTCAACCAAAATAATGTTTAAAAATAATCAAATATACTCACATCTAAATTTGGTTTAATTGAATCTCTACAATCAAAATTCTCGCCTTCTGAAATCACCTCGTCGTATTGACGATCTGAACTCCGACCAGGTATTTGGGACAAAGACAGCAAGTTCATTTTCCAAATCGACTTGAAGGGAGTAATGGGCGGAATTAGTGTTTCAACATAATAAGAATTAAAATCTGATTGATTTGTGTAAAGTAATAATAATTAGAATGCATTCAATTGTACACAACAAACCTGTACTATCGAGATTCGTTGATGATATATGCCAAAGACACGTAGCACCATGATTCAAGGGATTTGAGCAAAAACAATAAGGTGCATCATTACTTGTATTTAAAAATATATTAGAATTTTTAACTTTTTTGGTCTAAAGTATAAAAAAATTGCAAAAAAATGAATCAGTAACAATATATATATATATATATATATATATATCTTAAACGAGAGGTGAATAAGACTGAAAATCGAGGTACACTCATGGAAAAAATCAATTATGTGTTAGAAAATCGAATTCCACAAGAATATATCAATAATTTGGTCGATTCTTATCCGAAGCGGTTAAAAGAAGTTATAAAAAAGCATGGCTATCCCTGAATAATTAATTTTGGACAATTGGTGATGTCTGCTTTATATATATGTACATATTTTATAATATAATTTATTTTTAAGCAAATAACGTAGTAGCTTTTTGATATTGTCGAAATGTGTAAATTCTGGGTTTTTGGTCTAAGCGTAAATTTGATAATGCTATTTGTAAAAAGGAAATATTTTTAGTGTTTTGAATATTGATATTGCTAATGTGATGTTTAATGCTTATTTTAGTAAAATGTTGATGTGCTTGGGATGCTAATGATCCTGAGGATTTGAGTAATGCTTATAAAGTCTCAATTTCCAATGATGGTGATATTCCTGACTGTTAGTCCTCCACGTGGTGCATCCTGGACTAGGTGCCCCTAGGCATCTAGACTAATAACAGCAGGGTCCGAGTGCACAGCGGTATAACTGGGCTTCCGCTACGGCGGATGGATGCAAACATACACCCAGGATACTTAAAGGTATCTAAATGTATACGTATATTATATGTAGCCCTTGGGCTAAGGGAGATAACCCTGACAAAAAATCAGGCGGTTTCGTCAATCTTTGCGAACAGTGGCGACGTAACAAGGATGCCGTCTACCAGCCAAGAAATTTTGTTATTCTTCCACGTTTGTCTACGCTTGTCAAGCCATCGAAATCGATCGTTCTACATGTCGTATAAATATGGGAAATAATGAAGAGCTGACCACGTCACCAACCAAAATGAATGAATGAATGAATAATATGCTTAAGTGATGTAAGGAAAGTCAATCAATTTCAATGTGCTAATTTTGACAGCTCCCATTTTAGCCCCTGTATGTATATATATATATATATATATTTCTATTTTGATAAAATTTGACATAAACTTACTATATTTGTATGCTATTACATAAATACTTTTTTACACTAATAAAAATGTAACGCACAAGATTGATTTAAAATTCTTAATATTTTCATTCTGTATACCAAAGATAGAGTATACTTTCTGCTGCCACTAGATCCCGCTATTAAAATTGTCATCACCATAATCATAATCGGAGATAATCACCCTCCCCAACGTTTATTATCGCTCAGGGTAGTCTAGATTACCAAAATTCTGCAGAAAAAAACTAACTTGAAATGTGCACTTAATGAACGACACCTGACGTGTGCTGACTTAAATTACCCCCCCCATGATCCCTGTTAGCTAAATACGGTAAGTAAACGGACGCCCAATTAAATAATTCATTTGGACGAGGAGATATGCCTATTATAATCATGCTTTTATTTCTTTGACGAGAATCGTACAATGAATTTCTGAAGATTATTATAGTCCTAAAATTATATATATATATATATATATATATATATATATATATATATATATATGGAACTAACTAGAAGCACAGTTGAATCTATGTAATTCCAACCTAACCAATTGGGAAGTCCTGTTTAAATTGTATTCAATAAATGCAAAAATTAATCTCACTTTTAACAAAACGTTTTCCAATTTTTCCATAAAAATGGCATCCCTCTGCTCTTTTGTTAAAAACAAATGGGACGGTGGACCCAACTCGATTGGATTTAATTTTGAAACTGATGCCAATTCCTTATCCTTTCTTTTCTCATCTTCGTTTAATGACAAAGAAAGTGCAAGAGCAGTTTGAATATCATCGTTTTCTGCTCTAAATTAAACATTTTCTCAATAGTAACAGTCCATAATATATATATATATATATATATATATATATATATATATATATATATATATATATATATATATATATGTATATATATATATATTTAAATACAAAAAAAATCATATTAATTAGTGTAAAAATGGTAAAATGATTACAGCGGTAGAGTCAAAACTAGATAATCATTAGTTCCACTTTTATAACCGGCACTAAACGTAGGCATCGATTATTTTCCTTAAGTGTCTACATGCTGTAATAAAATTGAATAAATAAATAATAATTTAATATGGATACTAGTGTTCGTTAAGGATATATAACATATATATATATATATATATATATATATATATATATATATATTATTGTAAATATTGCATACACAAAATATTAAAAAATGTTCAAGTGGATTTGAAATATGCTGATGACCCAGTGGTTTTTATAGATCGTTAATAAAAATTAAAATCTTCAATCAAACAAATAAAGCCTATTGAAAATATAAATCAAACTTTATTACAAAAATCTATCAACATATTTTAAGATTAAAAACCAATGAATATTATAATTAATAATATTCTCCTTCAACAAGTAAAAACATAAACTTCAGTGTCTAATTGGAAACGCTTCTCCTACAATTAGACAAATTTCCGACTCATAATAAAACATAATCAAACATCAGGTAAATGTATTATACGATATGCTATTGAATTGTGGTGAATAACACAAACCGATAGCCTAGATTTAAATGCTTTTAAGAATGTATGGTATTGCAGATAACATCAACGTCTAACATTGAATTAAGAGGTGAAAAATATAAGGTAATTAAAAATTGTTTCAACTTTCACTCAATACTAGTATAATTTATCCTAGACAAGCAAATACGCTGGGTCGGATATGTGTCACCACTAAATGGACAACTTTTGGTAAAATTTACAACGTTATCAGAACCCTTAAGTTTTAATAGACAAAGAAAAATATGGTCAAATGTAATAAATGTTAAAGTCAATTTTTCCATTGTACATAAAAATAGTTTACCACTGCAGTCATATACTTAAAACAGATAGTAAAAACTTTTGTTACCAGTTAAAAAATAAAAAATAATAATTAAAAAACTTCTAAGTTTATCTAAAAACAACTCTGTCATTGTTTAAAAATTCTAAATAAATTATATTTTGGTTTTAGTTCCTAACTTATATGTTTTCCCTAATTACTCGGATCAAAATCTATAGAAACATGTAATTTACAATTATTACTATTTCTACAATTAACTGATACTGTATAATAATATATCATTAAAAATATTTTATTTAGTTAAAATAGATATTTCTCCATAGAACATCATGAGTTATGTTTTAAAATAAACATTGTAAAAGTATGTAGAGTAGTTATAAAAAGTCTGGTAATGTCAATATTTAAAAATTAATAAAATGTAGTAAACTGAAAACTTAAATTTTTTAATAACTTTCCAATTGTAATTATAAACAATTCATGTAATGTTGAAAATTTCCAAAAATCAAAATACAGTTAAAAACATTCTTCATTGTATCATGGATTCTTTTACAAATCGAGAAAACCAGACGCATTTTAATAATCGGTTCTACAGTTATTAATTATCAAATTGAGATAAGAGAAAGAACTTAACAGAAAAAATGTGGAAATTAAGATGGAAAACAGATTTACAGTGGAATGGATTAAGTTACAAATTACCAAAAAATATAAAAATAAAAACAATAATAAAACAGTTTTCGTATTATAATGTAAAACACCGTAGTAATATTTACAGGACAAAAAGAGAACTATTAAGATTAAAATAGCGCCCTATTTGATGTACAACATCAATGTTTGTCAAAGATGGAATCAAAACCCAAACCGGTACATCAAACCAAAAATAATAAAAAAACTTTAATAAAAATTCGAAAACTTCAAATTTACCTGAAATAAGGATTATTAACGTATTTCCCCATTAAATTAAATAACGTCATATTGCGTTTCGAGGCACAACGAGAAAGATGTAAACGAGAACACTAATAAAAAAATCATAATGCATAAATATACATACTTACTCGTCCTTTAAAATTTTTCATGCATATTGGACAACATTTACAACTTGTTAACTGTTAACAATAAACAAAAATGTACACTCACAGCGTATTCAAGACAAGAATTTTCATGTAACGTACGCCTGTCTTCATTCCAGTCATTCATATCCATAAAACAAAAAATACACTTTGAATTTCCTGATACACCAGACATAATTTAAAAAACCTAGAAAGTTTGTTAACTGTACTTTTATGTTCAAATAATATATCAAGGTTGCATTTTTACAAGGTCAAAATTAAGTAGTTTGAAATGTTATATATAATTATATATAATTAACAAGCATTTATACATTTTTGTTTTAACATACATTAATGTTAATAAATTAAAATAAAATAATTATTAATAATTAATAATTATTTAATACGCAAGTATCAACTGGTTAAATAAAGAAAATCAGTAATTATCAAATTTGGGATAATTTGAGATTTTATAATTTCCTATTATTAATAACACAACAACAAATGTTACATTTATTTAAATACAATCTTATTTGTTTAAATAACATTTTATTAATTTAATGTTTTTAAAAATTTATTTGGATAAATGTTTTTCTGGATAAACTTTACGTTATTTTATTTATTTTTAAAATTATAACAATTAACACTAACATTTTTTGTAATTAGTATATTTATGTTTTGTTTTATTACAATATGAACTATTGAAGCAGCAAAAAACACCAAGCGTTCACGCGCATTCTCTCTTAAATACACAAGGCAACTCAATCCACTCTGTAAACACTAGCAATAAAAGAAGACAAGAAAAAAATTTACGGATTTTTTTATACAAATAATGTGATCAGTATCTACGGTATGACGGTATATTATTGACACAACAATCATCTACACAAATGCTTTGATTGTTTATTTCTTTATCTCTACTCAACATTCCAAGCTTAATTCAAGAACGTTGTTTTTTCTACGAGGGAGCTGCTGTAGTAAAGAAGAAAATAAAAGTTTTTTAAAATATATTTTATTAATCTTTAAAATAATAACAATTAACTTTTTAACATTTTTATAATAACTATTTTTAATATTTTGTTTTATTACGCCAAAATTAAAGAGAACTTTATAAATGTACACTTTTGATTTTGTATCGTGACTGTGCTACTGTTAATAAACGTTCCTCCGTTTGTTTGTCTTTTTTTATTTAGTTAAAGTAGACGAATAAAATGTTCAAGACTAAGTGATACAAAAGCAAAGATAATCAGGAGTTAGATTATTTGTCTATTTATTAACTTTCTAAACAATAAACGTTAAAATAAATAAATAAAATAATATACTGGAAGAAAAATAAACATTAAGGTAAAACAGAAAAATGAAAAAAACTATAAAACAGGAAAATAAAGCGGAAATTAGTAATTAAAAAAGTAAGTAAAAATTAAATAAAACTAAAAAATATTGTATTACAATGCAAAAGCTCTGTATGATAGTGAACACCGTTAAATAATTTTAAATAACAAAAAAGATTATATAAGGTTGTGAGGTATTGCTTAATGTGCTTTATTTTGTAGAGTTCTAATAATGTTAGTAATTTTGTTGAACTAATAAAGTGCTATTAACAGTTTTGTTGTTAATTAAAAACATTAATTACAAATATTTTACAAATTATTATTTTAATTATCTACTATAACTTTTATGTCTAAAATACAGGTTACAGGTTAACAGGTTAATACACGAGTTGAGTAGGAGTAAAACTCTTTTTGATCCTTGGTTCTATTTATCGATAATATCAGTAAGATTTAGGGAAAAATATGAAATGAATGGTGAGGTAAAGGGGATTAGTCACAGAAAAAATATTTGAAATAAAGATAAAAACAAGGTAGATAGTGGAAGTTAACAATTATAAAAAACGAGAAAAAATTATAAATATACAAAAAATAATGAAACAAGTACTTATTACAATGCAAAAAACACCGCAATAATTTTCAAAAAAGAAGAAAAGAGAAGAGGATGAATAACGCTTCAATGGACGTGTAGCGTGACCCGCGCCTCACTTTAATGACTTAAACAAATTTAATAATCAATAAATAAAAGTTATTTTTTAGAAATAATTGACAAACAAAGTTAAATATTTTAGAAAAAATAGCTTTTTATTGAACAATTATATTCTACATTTAATTAAAGAACAGTTTTTGGGCGGTGGGGCAATTTGGTAAGTGGCGTCACTAGTGTGAAAGCTGCGTAGATTTTGTACCAGTCGCTTTTCCTAAGACCTACGTCTATACTGATTACTTGAATTAATGAATAAAAATGTAAGACACTGAGAAATACGTTTATTGACAAAAATATCAGATAAAAATACGGGACAAAACCAAAAGCGAAAAATAAGGAGATCGGAACAAATGTTATCAGTGGCGCAAGAACGATTGCTTATATAACCGTTCTTACCAATAAGAGTCATTGATACATTCAAATAAAAATGTCAATATTAAAAAAAATATTGTTTACAGAAATTAAATATTATTTTTGTAATAAAATAAAATAATATTAGTTTTAATTTTTTTCGCTAATTGTAAAAAGTTTACACATTATTTTTTCTGCTCTTAGTTAGCAAATAACTAAATTCGTGTTAATTATGTTTTATAATTTAAGTACGGCATTTATCTTATTTAAACAAACAATTTACTTGATTAAAACACTGCTAATTTTACACAACTGATGTCAAACCACTTTGATTATTTGATAACTTTTGAATCTGTACGATACGCTTGCGTGACGTTCAGATCAAAAGTAGCCGCTTTTATTGTTGCTAATTGTTACGTGCTCGCGTTTGTTTTTGTTTTTATTTTTGCATTTTTGGGTTAATTTTTTACCTTTTTGTGTACGTGGTTTTTGGTGTATATCTGTGCATTTTTAAGTGTCGCGTTTTTGTTGTGTTATTGTGCGTTTTGCTTGGCATCGTGCTTTAACACTATTTTTATTTTAATTCTCCATCAAAAGAATATTGCTGGTCTTTCCCCAGTAATAGTACCTGTTTTTAAACTTCTATTTTTGTTTTTGTATTTTTACATAGTTCTTTAGATATGGTTTCCTCTAATTCGTCCAGCTGTGGTCTTCAACGGTGCAAGAAGTCCGTGAAGGTTGGCATTTTCTGCGCCACCTGCGAAAATTGGTTTCACGAGGCGTGTTCCGGGCTGTCCTCGGTGCACTACTCGCAACTTGCAGATAGTCCTCTGGACTATAAATGCATGGATTGCAGATGTGAAACGGAGTTGCAGGCACTACCTTCTGACACCGTTCATAGCTATGGAAAATTAGACGAAATACTACATCTAGTCAGGGATAATAATACCCTGTCCTCTAGAATTAATGAACTAGACACTAAGATTACCTCTGTTACTGAATTGTTATCTAATCTAGTCGATAAGATGTCTGATTCTTCTTCCAAGTTTGATTCTGTAAATTCCTCCTTATCCAAACTGTCTGTCTCCCTATCCCAAGATATCACATCTCTCAAATCCCAAGTTTCTAGTCTTAACCCCTTATCTACAGTATCAAATACTGTTCTCAAACTATCCCAAGAAGAAATCTTAGAAGGGACAAAAAGCTATGTTGATAGCATAAAACGTGATCGTAATCTAGTTGTCAGGGGTATTAGCCTTGATATCACCAACTTCAAAGAACTTGTTTCTGACATAGTCAAGAAATGTCATCCTGAAGCGGGTAATTTCCAAATTGGCAGACTTTCTTGTAAGCGCCAACATACTGCCCCACCCATCCTGGTCTCTTGTGCATCATCTGAAGACAGTGAAACTGTACTTCGAAATTGGACCACGGTGAGGGCACATTTTAAAGGGATCAAAGTTACGAAAGATTTACCTTTGTCCGAGCGCTTATCTAGACTCTCCTTGCCCCCTATTCCCCAAATCCACGCCTGTCCTATAGTGAAACTCACGCCTCTTAGATCGGATATTGACATTGATAATCAGGATTTTCGGATTTCACCCCGGAGTTCTCACCGGCCCCCAATCCTCCACAGGTTAAGGCAATTATGCCCACTATTACCTCTCCCTTGGCTTTGAAGGTGTATTTCACAAATGCCTTAAGCCTTAACAATAAACTAGAGGAAGTTCATCTCCTCCTATCTTCCCCTTCGCCCCCACACTTGTTCGGCATTACGGAGTCATGGTTATCAGATGATGTACTTGACTCTGAACTCCATATGGAAGGGTATAGTGTAGTGAGACGAGATTCCCATAAAGGTAAATATGGAGGGTGTCTATTTTACGTCAAGGATGGGTTAACCTACTCGACTATCACAGTTCCTTCTACCCACTCAGCTGAATATGACTTTCTTCATTTAGTTGTGGGGGGTTTAAACACAAAAACTCTATTCTCTCTGTTGTACCGCCCCCTAATCTTAAACATCATTCAAATACTGAACTGGTAAAGGAATTCCGACATGTCCTCTCTCTACCGTTTAATCACTTCGTAGTTATGGGAGACTTTAATTGTCCCTTTATAAATTGGGCCACTCCTTCAATACCAGTTAATGTCTTTGATTCTAATCTACTGGAAATTTGTGCTGTGCATGCCCTCAAGCAGCATGTATTCTCCCCTACTCGTTATAGAATCGGAACTAACCCCTCTTGTCTTGACCTAGTACTCTCGAATGACACTGTAGATATTGATTCTATGTCCTTCCTTCCCCTCTTGGAAAAAGTGACCATCTTGTAGTGAGCTTTGTAGTACATTATCCGATCCCTATCTCAAATATTTGCGAACTTAAATTGAATCCTATACCAGATTTCAGGAAAACTGATAGCAGGGGACTTAGAGTCTTCCTAACAAATACAAATTGGGAAAACTTATATACTTATGATCTGGAAGGTGCTTATGCCTTCTTCAACAAGGTAATAAGTGAAGGGTTAAATAGGTTTGTTCCTTTCAGAATTCCTACACATACTAAGCCTAGGCTTCCTAAAGCCATATCCAGAATGATTCATAAGCGGAATAAAGCCTTCTACCTGTGGAAAACTACAAAGCTACCTTGTTTCCACTATAGATACCTAGATACTCGTAATGAATGTACTAGACTTATTAGAACGCACAGAGGGAACACATTACACAAACTTTTAAATAAAGCTAAGTTTAATAAAGCACTCCTATTCAAATTTATCAGGAATAAGCGGGCGGACACTTTTTCCTTCCCTCGTCTTAAAGATCAACAAGGTAAGGAGGTATCAGGTCCTTCTAGTTGTAACTTGTTTAAAGAATTCTTTAACTCGGTTTTCCAAACTTCTGGAGTTACTCAGTCTCTCCCTACATTTAAGTGTCCACCTATAACACCTCTAACAATCTCTAAGCTCTCAGTCTCAGACTGCCTTAGGCACCTTAAGTCTATGTCTTGTGGTGCTGATGGAATATACCCTAGGATTCTGAAAGAATATGCGGATATTCTTTCCCCTCCCCTAACCTATATTTTTAATCTTTCAGTTCAGACTGGGCAAGTACCTTCCATATGGAAACTCGCTTTTATTAGGCCTATCCATAAGTCTGGGAGTAAATCTCTACCAAACAGCTATAGGCCCATAAGCATTCTCTCTACTCCTAGTAAGATAATGGAAAGGTTTATTAAATCCCATTTACTGGACCATCTCTTTAAGCTTAATATTATTAGTCCTTCTCAACATGGCTTTATGCCAAAGAGGTCGTGCCTTACAAATCTTATTACTTACTCAAACAGCGTCACAGACATGCTTCAGAGGCATCAGTCTGTCGATGCTATCTATTTTGACTTTGCAAAGGCTTTCGATAAAGTTCCACACAATCTTCTTATCGCAAAGCTCAAGTCAGTAGGGATAGTAGGGTCCATCCTAGCCTGGATTAAAGATTTTCTCTCCGACCGTACTTTTAAGGTTCGGGTAGGGGCGGATACCTCCTCCTCCTGTCCTATCTCCTCTGGGGTTCCTCAAGGGTCTGTCTTAGGGCCCCTATTATTTATCCTCTTTATAAATGATCTGCCTTCTGCCGTTCACTCTAATATTCTGCTTTATGCAGATGACGTTAAGATCTGGGGGACCGACCCAGAATTACTTCAAGCTGACATTCTTGATATCTTCAATTGGTCTTTAAAGAATCAGCTCCCACTTAATAAGGATAAATGTCAGCACATTACTTTCGGTCGACCGTCTGGCACAGTTTTTTATCTTCCTCCTAACTCACAGCCGATAAAATCGACTAATTCTATTAAGGATTTAGGAGTTATATTTGATTCTTCGCTTAACTTTACTGAACACCACTCTTTGGCTACTTCAAAATGTTTCAGGCTCATTAAGTTTTTTACAAGAAATCTTGGTAAGATCCCACCTAAATGTCTACGCCTTCTTTACATGCTATACCTCAGGCCTCACCTTGAATACTGTGCTCAGGTTACATCTCCCATTCTAAAATCCGACGCACTTAGATTAGACAAGGTACAGAGGGCGGTCACTAAAAAGCCTCATGGGTTTAAGAACCTTTCTTATCCCCAAAGGCTCAAATCCCTAAAATTATTTCCTCTGCGGGATAGGCGTCTCCGGGGTGATATTATCCTGACTTATCAACTTTTCAATTCCGGCTCTCATCTACCCTTTTTTTACTTTAGCCCAAAATTCACTCAGGGGACATAACCTAAAATTATCTAAACCTAGATCTTTTTCCAGATTGAGAAGTCATCACTTTTCACACAGAGTGATCACTTCATGGAACAATCTGCCTGGTAGCGTCATCTCTGCGTCCTCACTCTCAGCTTTCAAAAAGGCATATAACAATTATCAGCTTGCCAATTTCATTTGATGTATCCTTTTACCTCTGACCAACTTCTGGTATCCTAATATTCAACCATGTTAATTTAATTTAATTTTTATTATTATTAATCTTCTGATAAACTTGATAAACAGAACCGAGGATCAAAAGGAGTTTACTCCTACTTAACTCGTGTATTCAACCTGAACCTGAGCGGTGATAATGAATAAAGAAAATTAAAACGAAAAATAACAAACATTATTATTTTGTTTTATTACAAACATAATATTTAATTTTTGAAAACAATATTTTTGGAATATTGACATTTTGTTTAAATGTATTAATGACTCTTATTGGTGGGGGGCGGCCATGTAAACCACCGGTTCTACGCCATTGATAACATCCGCTTATTATTCAATCTTCCATGGATCCTGTGGTTCAATCCTGTAAATTTAGCAATAAACATGTTTTTATCTTGTATTGCGTTTTTATTTATTACTTTACGTAATCAGTATAGACGTACATATTGGGGGAAGTTTTGACTAGTACAAATTACTCAACATTTAATCACAAGCGACGTAACTTGTTTAAATTGTCCTACTATTCAATTTAATGAACTCGGCTACGTAGCTTTATTAGAGTCAATTTGCTTAAAGTTTTTTCATTTATGTTAATTTTACTCAAATTAATTAATTATGTTTTGCAAATGCAAAACGTTTTAAAAACAAGTTGTTAGAATAAATTAAATAGAAAATAATTTAGTAATAATTATTTAGTATTGCTAAACAATAAAGGTACAATAATAATAATTATTAAAAGTAACAACATAACATAACAAAAATCTTATTGCTCATAACAGTATTGGGTAACAAATTTGTCACAGCTGTTTTGACAATTTTCCAAAAATCTAGTTTAGTTAATATTTATTTTCTCAAATGGTTTGTAGTCAAGTTTTTCTGCAGTATACCAACGCTTTTTATTATCTTTGATTGCTTATTCAAAAACTGTTTTTGGCAGTTCTTAAAATGGAAAACGCTAAATTTGATTAAGCAATTTGTACAATTTTAATGTTATGCATTTAACAAAAAAATATTATTTAAAATGTGATAACGTTAAGTAAATTTTAGAATACTCGCAGACTAAAAATAAAAATGTTGACCATTTTACTAACCATGTCTAATTATTTTCAAATTTTATTTCTTTATACTATTGGAAAAATAATTATTAATAAGCAAAAACAAAGTTTTATTTTTAAGTAAATAGAAAAATACGACTATTTAGTAAACTGATTCCAAGAAGGCTACGTAGCCGATTTCACTAAATTGGACGGTGGGGCGATTTGAACAAGCGACGTCACTGATGATTAAGGGTTGCGTAATTCGTGCAAGTCCAAACTTCTTCCAATATCTACGTCTATACTAATTACATAAAGTAATAAATAAGAACGCAAAACAGAATGGAAAAACGTTTATTGCCAAATTTACAGGATTGAACCACGGAATAAAATCAAGAACCAGGATAGAAAGGAAATATGACTGATCAAAGCGGATATATTCAATGGCATGGAAACCGCTTTATATATAGCCGGTGTAAATATTACAAAAATATTGTTTTTAAAAATTAAATATTATTTTTGTAATAAAATAAAATAAAATTGTTTATTATTTTTGGTTCCAATTTTCTTCGTGAATTGTCACCGATACAACCCTATTGGTCAATACTATTTTTCCCCAGTTTGGTTTTAACATAAATTGTATTTTTTTTCAATTTTACTAATAATGTTCCTGTGATATATTAAAAAAATAGATTCAATGCATTTTTCACCAAATTTAATAAACAAATAATTATTTGAATTTGTGTACAACATTTTCGTTTTTAAACAATTAATGAGTCAAAAATGTTTTTTTATCAAAAACAATAAATAAAACAAAGTTTGCTAAACACTTCAAGCAATAAACTTAAATATTTAGTTAAAGTATCATTTCACAACATAAATAATTTATAATTTTATATGTTTGAAGGAGGAATATTTAAATCGTTCAATTTAAACATTTTTTATATACAAATACTTCAAAAATTTTATATATTTAAAAAGCAAATAAATAGAAAATTAATTTTAATAAATTTAATCAATAAAAATGTTTATTGAGAAAATTATTATTCTTGTATTTTTGACGCTGTTAACAAGTATGTTAAAAAAAATTATAATTTAAATATTTTTGTTGTTTTCATGAAGTAACAATAATAAAATTTTATGTTACAAATGTATGTTTATATATAATTACAACCCTGATATTGTTAATCTAAGCCATGAGAAAAACGATAACACAATTATTGTGGTAAAAATTAAGTATCTTTTTCAAAAAGTAAAAGAAGATTCCAATGATGGAGTTAAATTTAAGTAAGAAAGTTCAATCATGAAACGAATCTTTAAAAAAATAAAAAAACGAACACTTAGTTATTAATTATTTATTTATTTTATTTTTTGCTACTTTAAATGTTTTACGGGAAACGCATTTTTCAGCAGTGGACATTTTAGCGAAACCGAACATTTTGATGGCGCCACTGTTCGCAAAGATTGACAAGGCCGCCCGATGTTTAGTCAGGGTTATCCCCCTTAGTCCAACGGCTATATATGGTATACGTATACCTTGAGATACCTTTTAAGTACCCTGGATGTATGCTTGCACCCACCTGTCGTAACGGAATCCCAGTTATACCGCTGTGCACTTGGTCCCTGCTGTTATTAGTCTAGATGCCTAGGAGCATCTAGTCCAGGATGCACCACGTGAAAGATGAACAGTCAGAAATATCACCATCATTGGAAATTGAGACTTTATAAGCATTACTCAAATCCTCGTGGATCATTAGCATCTCAATAAAATTGGCTAAAATTGATATTAAAATCAGATATAGAAAAATAGTAACTGTCTCCTATAAGCTGGCTTTTACTTTTTTACTTTTTAAACCTATATTTACTACTTTGAATGTTTTACTGGAACCGCATTTTTTACCGGTGGATATTTGAGCTAAACCAAACGTGGGCCTGCATTTAGTGGGCCAGTGGTGGGATTCGAACCCAGGTATAAGTCAAGCGCTGTACCGCTAGACCATCCAAGAATTATTGTAATCTTGTATCTATACGTTTTTAAAAGCAAAAATTCCGTAGATAGAAAAATAATTACATGTTTTTTTAATTTAAAATAGTAGTTTAAGAATTAGTTGTATTTATAACGCTTAATTTGTTATATTAATTTTAACAAAAAGCGATTAAGGTTATAATCATGCTATAATTGAACATTACATAATAAATAAAGCTATAAAATATTATTATTACTAATATTAGTATTAACGTAAATACTAAAATAAAATGTTTTTTTAACTTAATGCAATTACAAACTTTTTATACAGTATTAACATATGCACAAACCAAGAAAAATACTATAAGAAACTACAGTGTTATGAAATTGAATTTAGCAAATAAAGTTCTGTATCATACTTAGTCTAATTATTATTTATTTAACAATGGGTTTTTAAGGGATTATATGTTTTTTACTACCCGTAGCTCAATGGTTAAAGGCGCTGACCTAACACCAGATAGGCCATGGGTTCGAGTTTATGTGTGTGTAAAACTTGAAAGGTATGCGTTGCCGAATATTACAAATAAGGATGAAACAGCTGACTTGAAAACCTAGTAAATTTATTATACAAGTGAATCTGACAATACTATTATTTATTTATTATTATTTAAGACCTTTTTTGCTTTGAAGAGCATAAGACCACAAAATTATTCCTTATGGGTTCGAATCCCACAACCGGCACTAAATTCAGGTCCACGTTCAGCTAAAAATGCGTTTATCGCAAAACAATCAAAGTAGTGAATATACATAATGATAATAATAAAAATAATAATAATGATTGAACAATATATTTTTGACTTCAAAGATTGTGCATATCAAAGATAGAAATTCTTTTTGAATTTCGCCGGATTTCAACATTAGAATCATACATTGATTTTTGTGTTGTACTTTAATAACATGTGAGAAATGGTTTATATTTGTGTAAATTACACTATTAAAAAGTACAAACAGTAAAACTCCGCTTAGAGAAGATCAAAAATAATTCAATCTAGCCAGTCCCAAGCCTAAATAAAGGAGGAGGGTTTGAGCATAAGGTTAGCAGCCTGGCCTTTGTAAAAAATCTATATTGTTGTAGAAACAATAAGAGGACGCCATTCCGGCAAAGAGCGGCAAAGATCTGAAAAATTAATATTAGTATTTTATAGATTCAAATCAATATGGTCATGTTCTTCCATCTACTTGAATGATGAGATTATGAAAAGAACTAACTCTCATTCATTATATGGCATTATAACAATTAGACGAAGAAACTTAATTGGCCAAATTCTGCATTTACCGACTAAAAAACGGGCAAGAACTGCTTTGGAATGGACAATTGAATATGGTACAAAAAAGGTTAGGATAGACCAAAGGAAAGTTGGCTAAGAAAATCTAATTAAAACGAATATCTCTCATGGGGGATAAAACAAACATGTTGACATAATGTTTGAACACGTGGAATCATTTTATTGCCCCATATGTTCTTTTTCGAATTATGGGACTTTGTTGTTGTTTTTTTGCTGTAAATGTTTTTTTACTGTCCCATGCTTATTTTAAAGCAAACGGGTTTGTTCAAACTAATTATGCAATGTACAAAACTGTCAGACTTGTTGCATACCTTCCTATTCGCATATATACACGGTGCAGACAAAAAATATGTATTATATGTTTTTAAAATATTGGTGAATATATTTATGTATATTGTAAATATCATTTAAAATTATTTTAATTATTTATAGTAAACTACGTTATAGGTAAAGTTATTTATTTATATTTTATAATCAAACTATATATATATATATATATTGAAAGAGAGAGAAATGTACTATTATAATTGGTATAATTTATGTTTATTTAAAATCTGATCAGGTTCCAGTAAGTAAATTATTATAAAACACTATCAAAATTAAAAAATCTTGTTATATATATATATATATATATATATATATATGTAGTACATTGTAAAATAAAGCATTAAAAAAAACTGATATTTAAAAGTATAGTAGTATAATCTTTTATATGTAATAATTAATGTATTTCTTTTTTAAACTTTAAAAGACAAAATTTTAAAATACGTTTATAATTATAAACTCCATCTAAGAAAGATCAGGAATAAACTAATATAGCCAGTTCGATGCCTGGATAAAGGAAGAGTAGGACAAAAACTATGTGATGGTCATAAGGCTTTAATTTGGTACGATACAGAACCAAATGGGGGGGGGAAACTGACTGGAAACAGCAACCTTCTATTTCAGAAGAATATGCTGTAAAAGAGGGGAGGAAATTATACGTTAATAATAAAATAAAAAGTAAAATTGTAATAATGTAATATAAAAATACTACTTGTTTGTATGTTAATAGTACATAGTTATTTTAGTTTTAGAATTTATTATGAAATGAAATACAATTTACAAATTTGTATTTTAGTGTTGGGTAAGACATATGCTAACAAACGGTTTTAACAATAAAAATTAATAATAAATAATAATTAACATTATAAAAATAACAAATATTTTTAACATTTAAATTAAATTGTTATTTTTATCAAAATTTATAAATTGGTGCTTTTAGATAGTTAACATTTTTATTATTTGTTCCCGCTTTGCATGTCGTGTAATATATAAATTTAAATATCAATTATTTTTAGCAAAATGTAAATTATAACTGAAACGTTTTCATATTGTATTTTTATTGATTTTAAACGTACAATGTTTTATTGCATATCTTTTATTTTTATTAATTTTTAATACTTTGAATGTTTTACGGCCAAACGCATTTTTCAGTAGTTGACCTTATAGCAAAGCCGAACGTGGGCCCGCATTTAGTGGGCCGGTAATGGGATTCAAACTTGTGCCTACCCAGATCCAAGTCGAGCGCTTCTGAATATACAGGGGCTAAAATAGGAGCTGTCAAAATTAGCATATTGAAATTGATTGACTTTCCTTACATCACTTAAGCATATTAGGCACATCAACATTTTACTAAAATAAGCATTAAACATCACATTAGCAATATCAATATTCAAAACACTAAAAATATTTTCTTTTTGCAAATAGCATTATCAAATTTACGCTTAGACCAAAAACCCAGAATTTACACATTTCGACAATATGAAAAAACTACTACGTTATTTGCTTAAAAATAAATTATATTATGAAATATGTACATATATATAAAGCCGACATCACCAATTGTCCAAAATTAATAATTTAGGGGATAGCCATGCTTTTTTATAACTTCCTTTAACCGCCTCGGATAAGAATCGACCAAATTATTGATATATTCTTGTGGAATTCGATTTTCTAACACATAATTAATTTTTTCGGTCAGTGTGCCTCGATTTTTAGTCCGATTCACCTCGCGTTTAAGATAACTGAAAAAATTTTCAATTACATTGAGATCTGGGCTGTATGGGGGCAATTGAACAAAACTCAGCTTTTTGCTATTTAAAGAATCATTCGTCTAAACAATAAAAAAATCCGTTAATTTTTAGATTATGATAAAAACCAAGTTACCTTTTTGGATGTATGCACTGGAGCATTATCTTGAACAACCACTAAATGCCCTGAAGCATTTTGTCGTAGTTCAGACTTGAAAAATTCCTTAAAAATAGCTACAAATTCTGAGCTGTTTAAATGGCTACTTGTTTGGCTCCATTTTGGTAGTTGCCCGTACTTGATTCCAAAATATCCATGAAGACATGATGGATGTGCAACTTTTTTAACAATGCAATTGTTATCTTGAGGAAAATCTGGACCACAGATGACCGTGGACTGCACTGCCCATGGTTCATACTTTAAAGCACACTCGTCAGTAAAAAAAACTGATCTCCAAAAACATAATTGACGGTTTTCATACGTTTTTGCAAATTCCACACGTTTTTTTCTCTGTTCTGCAGTTAAAGGAAACTTTTTGAACGTTTTCCTTAACTGCAGATTGGCCGATTTCATCCGATTACGGATAAGTGAATATGAAAAATTTGGCAATTCTTCTTTTTTGAATTTGTTAAATTGGCTTTATTCTGTTTCTTTTAAGTTTGGTAATAATAAAAGTATCATCCCGTTTACTGGTTGATGGTACAGGTCCTGTTCCTGGTGTTCTTGGACGTGTATAATCCTTTAATACACGGTATACAGTTCTCGTACTTATATAAAATAAATCCGCTATTTGTTCAACAGTCAAACCCATATTATGACTTTTTTTGATTTGTTCGTAATTTATAGCACTTAAAAAATAGCTTCCACTATTTAAACTCATCGTAATCACACACGATAAATGTTTAAAATTGTGCCAAGGTCAAAAGTTCAAATTTAATGTTAGATAGGTTAATAAAACAAAAATGAAAGGTAAAGTAATAAAAAATATTCTTTGATCTTTTCACACCATAATTAATGTTAAATTTTCCATACATATAAAATATGAAAACTGATCAATTTTTTTTATATATAGTGTATGAAGTGACGTGTGCTGGGTTATGTAAACACTTATAAACTTATGTAAACAAAGTTATTTTTTTTAAAATTTGTGTTGCGTAATCCATTTATGTTTTTAGCTTTATATGTATAAAATTTTTAAGTGTGACTATCACCATTTACCCACTTGAATGCAATTTATCCAAAAATTCCAAGACACTTTACCATTTATAATTATAAAAAAGTTAAAAAAAAAATTAACTTTAAGTATTGATAGTCCATATTATTTTAGCATAATTACTTAGTTGAAAAAAATATAACTTTTAAGTTAAAACAGCAAAAATTGAAAAATAAGAGTTTACTTACAAGTACCATTTTAGACCCTGTAAATAACTCCGGTACAATTAATGTTAATTTTGTTAAAAATAGAATCCATTTAATGAAATAATATTACTAAATGTAAATTGATGGACAAATTTCCAATTTTTAATAAAAACAGTAAGAGGTAAAAGTAATATAATAAATACTAATTATAAACAAAACTAATTAACATTATAAAAATAACAAATATTTTTAACATTTAAATAAAATTGTTATTTTTATAAAAAATTATAAATTGGTGCTTTTAGATAGTTAACGTTTTTATTATTTGTTCCCGCTTTGCATGTCGTGTAATGTATAAATTTAAATATCAATTTTTTTAGAAAGATGTAAATTATAACTGAAACATGTTAATATTATATTTTTATTATAATTCAAACGTACAGTGTTTTATTTTATTAACGTTAATTTAATTAAAAATAATTTTATCAAATGTAATTAATAAACAAATTTTTAATTTTTACTGAAAACAGTTGGAGGTAAAAGTTAATTACAATATTGTGAAATTTAGTGCAAGGTGATATGACAAAAGCACACTTAGCAGCAAAATAAGAAATGTATTCATGTTGATAATCTAGTGGTTCAGCGCTAAGCTTCAGCTTGAGTGCCGCCACCGGCTAAAGTGTCAACTTGGTGAAAATTAATTTTTCTGAAACATTTAATAAAAAATAATAAAATCAATATTTTAAACATTATATATATATATATATATATAAGTATTTAATTTGTATTAAAGTAATGTATTTTGTAGTGTATGCATTTTAATATTGGAGTCCGCATTTAGTGCCAGCGATGGCTCTTAAATCCATGCCCACTCAAGTTTGAGTACAATGCTGTACCGGTAAAATATATATCTATATATATCTCTTAAAGGACCACCAGGTAACAAATAACATTATAAATTACAGATGAAACCATAAAATATAAAAAAGTAATGAGCTTTTAGAACGATAATAAAGAGTTTATTAACAATCATATTTTTATGTATTTCTGAATGAAAAATTACAAAGACACTATTGTCTAAAAATAAATCCCTTAATTATAATAATAATTAAAAAAAATAATAAGAAGAAAAAATTAAATTAAAAACAATTTTTTGCTGTAATTATTAAATTATACAATTCTAATTAAAATATATTTTTTAATTGTGCATTTTACACCGTAACTTAAATTGTAAAACATTTTTCAGATGATCGTAAATTATAATGAATTTGTTTTATATTAAAATATAAATTATTAGTTAAGTATAATTTATGAAAATTTTAAATAATAATCTAGTTTTTACCAATTTTTTAAACACTGTATTTAATAGCAAAAAGTAAATTGTTTAAAAGAAAATGTTTTTTTAATAATAAAAAATGTAACTAATGGTTTTATTAATAATTACGTACCGGCGTGGCCTAGCAACACCGTGTTCTACTTGGAGCTGGGTAGGCATGAGTTTGCATCATACCACCAACCCACCAAATGCGGATCCACGCTCGGCTTCTCTAAAACGTCCCTACAGCTGAAAGGCGCGCGTCTACTGCCAAATATCCAAAATAGCAAAAATAAATTTAAAAAAATAATAAAAATAGTTGATTTTTTAAAGTTTATAATAATTTAAAAATAATAAATATGGCATTAAAGTAAAAAATGGTGTTGTAATTGTGTTGTATAAAATAAATTAATTTTGTTTATTGTAACTATAAAATAAATTGAATAGCAATTGGTAAGTTGAGTGTTTATCTACTTACTATAGTGTTTATATATATATATATATATAAATCGAAACTGTAAAATAAAATGAATTAATTTGAATATTTTAGATTACATATTTGTTAAAAATGAAAAATATTAGATTTAAAAACTTTTTATATATTATATAAAACCGTTTGTTTTTATATTTACATATTCAATATATATTTGTGCACTTCTTAACCCCGTATTTTTGTTAAATAATTTTGCTGTTAGAAATAATAAAAGCAATATTATTACTTTATTTTATTTTTTTAATTTTTGACAATCAGAACGTAAAATATTGTTATTAAAACTAAAAAATTATAATTTTACTAATAAAAAACGGAATAATTAATATGAAATTCAACTGAATGTACATGTTTTATATAAATGACCATTGAGTTTATTATAATTAAACAAATAATTAGTACATTCTACAAAATAATTTAATTTTACTTGACAAAATTTTGAAATAAATATAATAGCAATAGTAAGATTAATGTTTAACATATATTAAATGCATCTGGTAAAGATATATGTATGCATTATTAAATGTTATTTTTTAATAAGCTTTTCATAAGTCGAACTAGAAATAATAATTAATTCACTATTAACAATTTATTATTTTTTCACCACTATTTTTAAGTTGTAACTAAAACAAATAATTATAAATACAAGGGTAAAATAAATGTAATAAAAACCGTTTGCTAACAATAACAACTCAATAAAAAAATTAAAACATCTCTTTACAATTATTAAATGACGTTCAATATTACTATCATTATTATTATTATTATTATTATTATTATTATTATTATTATTACTATTATTATTATTATTATTATTATTATTATTATTATTGTTATTATTATTATTATTATTATTATTATTATTGTTATTTTTATTATTATTATTATTATTATTATTATTATTATTATTATTATTATTATTATTATTATTATTACTATTATTATTACTATTATTATTATTATTATTATTATTATTATTATTATTATTATTATTATTATTATTATTATTATTATTATTATTATTATTATTATTATTATTATTATTATTATTATTATTATTATTATTATTGTTATTGTTATTATTATTATTATTATTATTATTATTATTATTATTATTATTATTATTATTATTATTATTATTATTATTATTATTATTATTATTATTATTATTATCATCGTTATTATATTGTTATTATTATTATTATTATTATTATTATTATTATTATTACTCTTATTCTTCTTCTTCTTATTGATATTTTTATTATTATTATTATTATTATTATTATTATTATTATTATTATTATTATTATTATTATTATTATTATTATTATTATTATTATTATTATTATTATTATTATTATTATTTATTATTATTATTATTATTATTATTATTATTATTATTATTATTATTATTATTATTATTATTATTATTATTATTGTTATTGTTATTATTATTATTATTATTATTATTGTTATTATTATTATTATTATTATTATTATTATTATTATTATTATTATTATTATTATTATTATTATTATTATTATTATTATTATTATTATTATTATTGTTATTGTTATTGTTATTGTTATTATTATTATTATTATTATTATTATTATTATTATTATTATTATTATTATTATTATTATTACTCTTATTCTTATTCTTCATCTTCTTATTGATATTTTTATTTTTATTGTTATTATTATTATCATTATTATTATTATTTTTATTTTTTATTATTATTATTATTATTATTATTATTATTATTATTATTATTATTATTATTATTATTATTAGTATTGTTATTTTTTTATTATTATTTTGTTAAATAATAAATAAATAATTTAGTAGAACTACATTTATTATTATCGGATACACAAAGATATTTTACACTATAAGTATAGATAGAGAAAGAGTAGAAATACGAAATGATATACAGTTGTTATATAATTATTAGAAAATCAAAAAATTTATCCGTAACATTGCTTGATCAATCAACAAAATAATATTAAGTTGTAATGCTTAAATGTTAAAACTAAAATACAAATAGCAATAATAATAATAATAATAATAATTTATTTTTACTATTTTGAATTTTATACGAGTAATGTATCTTTCAGTAGTAGATATTTTAGTAAAGCTTGCATTTAGTATTGATGGTGGAATTCGAATCCACACGCACTCAGGTTCAAGTCGAATGATGTACCGTTAGACTACCCCAATAATGATAATAATTTTAGTGAAATATTTTGTATACACATGTGTTATGTAATTTATAAAAGTAAATGTTTTTTCTAAACATTTTCAGATTTATAGCAATTAAGTTTACTTTTATTAAAACAAACGTTTTGTTAAATATAAAAAATACTGTTATGCAATAACCTTTTATTTATTAATAATAAGAACTTTTAAACACAAATAATTATTTTATGTATTTGTAATTTTATTTTCCAGTTAACATGTATGATTAAATTTTATTATTTATTAAATATTTTTTTAATTTACGATTTATGAAATTAAATAAATTTAAAACTGTTAAAATTAGAAATTAAACAAATTTTACATAAACAATTTCTGTTTTCAAATTAAAAATGTTTTACTAATTTAAAAGTATTATAACAATTTTTATTAATATCTAACTTTTAAGTTCAATTTATAAATTTTTAAAGTTATACATAAATATACTTTTATAAATATGGCCATTTCTATAAATTATTAAATGAATTTTTTAATTTTTAGATTTATCATCTTAAACTGGTACTAATTTCTAACATGCATACATATATTTAATAAATGAAAAAAATTTAATAAAGTTTTATGATAAATATAATTTAACTGTTTATGTGTCATTTATAAATAAAATGACAAATTATGTACTATATATATATATATATAGATATATATATATATAGAACTCTGTTAGAAATTTCCATCAAAGAATCTTAATTATTGTTTATTTTTTAATATATTAGTTTAAACATTACACCGGCTAAAACCAAAATAGTTTTATTTATAAAAAATTGCTATGCAATAATTTTTTATATTAATAATATGCGTTTCGTATAATAAAACAAATTCTGTTAAAAAAATAGTTGTTTACATCAGTCTTTATTTAAAATATAAATTACAGAAAACTATATTTTATTATTTTATTTTTACTACTTCGAATGCTTTACGGGAAGCGCATCTTTTAGCAGTGGATATTTTATCAAAGCTGAATGTAAAACCGCATTTTAGTGCCGATGGTAGGATTTGAACCCATGCTCACCGAGGTCTAAATCGAGCGCTGTACCGCTAGAAAATTGTTAAACTTATAATTGTATTTTATTTATTACTTAATATTGCATAATGTATTGATCTCAGTTACTAAACGTCATATAATTAAAAATTATCAAGTTTTATTATTATAATTTCGACCAGTAGAATTAGCTTCAGTGTGAATCTGTCAATTTTCAGTAGGCGTGACATTGAAATTACAACAGCCAATAGAAAATAAACTGATTATTATCTACTCACGGTAAAATAAGTAGTCAGTATATTGAAATGAAATTGCAATTTGCCGAAATTAAGGCTGTTTTATTTATTTATTTATTTAAATCGATAAATCAGTAATTGCAGATATTTTAAAGATTACTGCAGTAACACTGAAATATTTTATTAAATGTAAATTAAACAAAGATCATTATTTAGTTATATAGTTGCTAAATAATGATCTTTGTTTAATTTACATTTAATGAAATATTTCAGTGTTACTGCAGTATATATATATATATATATATATATATATATATATATATCCAACCCAGTTTTTAATTATTTAAAAAGAAAATTAAATTGTCATTTACTTGAACCTCATGAACAGCAGTAGCCGAAACTTAATTTAATTAATTTATTTCAACTTTATATATAAAATATATTTTTTTTTCCAAATAAATATATGAGAAAACGTAAACTGTGAGATATATTTTCGTCAGTTACAAACATATAACATTTTAGTATATACAGCCATTTCAAAAATTGACGCAAAATATTACAAAAATATTAAATTTAAATTTGTTATGTCCGATTGTTTTTTTGTAAAAATAAATATTAATAACTAAAAATTATTTCAAGTACTTAATAGTTTATTTATATATACTTCGAAATATTTATTTAAAAAGGCTGAGTCGGCCAAAATGGCATATTTTAAAAGCTACTTCTATACTAACGTGGATAACAAGTTAAAATTATATTATTTTTATAATAATAATTTTATTAAAAATGAACAATAACTAATTCAAATCTGCTCTAATTGTGATGTCATAATAATTATCAAAATAAAAATGTAATTATTCTAATCTATATAAATAAAAATAATAAAATTAATTTTTAAAAGATTTTAAATAAAAATTTTAAAACAAGTCGATTAATTTATTATTTACGTTTAACCTTGAGATTCCGCTCATCCCCTAGTTTTTCTTTTTGATCGCATTGTTTGTGAAATAGATAATGATGCTAAAGAATGTTTTTATCATATCGAAAATAAATATCGTGTTATCAAAGAATTAAAAAATAAAGGACTTTTACCAAAAAAATTAGCAAATTTATATAGTGTTAACCTTTCAACCATTTATCGGATTATTAATGGTCAAAAACCACGAAATTACGATAATGTTGGAAGAAAACGTAATCATTCTATTATTTATTTATAGTGTTACTAACAAATGGTAAGATTTGTATTGTTTCTATTATTTGTGTTGAATGTTTTGTTAAACAAAAATATATTAGTACATATTTGATTAGCAAATAAATTCTAAAATTTTATCTACTTATAAAAGAATTTCAAAATTATTACACAGTTAGGCATATTAAAGCATTTTAAGCTGTATCATTCATAAGAAGTTAATTTTGCATATTATTATTATTATTATTATTATTATTATTATTATTATTATTATTATTATTATTATTATTATTATTATTATTATTATTATTATTATTATTATTATTATTACTATTATTATTATTATTATTGTTGTATTATTATTATTGTTATTATTATACATTTATACCATTTATCAACAAAAAGTAAACACATTTATGTTAGTGATCCTGCACTGAAATTAAAACCAAACAGAGTTTATATCGTATTTAACATAGGTAGCGGCGTTGAACAATGGTTTATAAACATTTTACAAATACATCTACTTGTTTTAATACGATTGCTTTCTACATACAATCTGAATTCTGAAAAACAACTAACTTAGAATATTTATTTGTATATAAAAATATACAAATAATATTATTTCAAAACGCTAAAATTACTTGTATATAGTTGATTACACAATTTAATGTTATTACATATAGATTGAGAGTTAGCAACATAGAAAAGTGCTAAATGCCTAAAACGTATTAAATAAGTAAAACAATAGATTAAACAATTTATTCCACATTTGTCAGCTGTATGTACAATAATAATAATAATGATAATAATAATAATAAATACAACAACTGATTTATTTAGAATTAAACGTGACAAGAAGTTGAACACAACAGGCAGCACGAAATGTGAGTCTTCAGTGGATTGTTTTAAACGTCCACTTATAGACTGATATTTTGTACAAAAGGCTAAAACTTTTAAATCAAATAAAACGTATTAGTGCAAAATAAATATTTTTGCCATTATTCTTGATTTGAAATTAATTCAGTTAGTTGCATATTTATAAAAGTATGGTGTTCTTATAATAATAATAGATTATTTTTGCAAATAACTTAAGTAAATAATAAGTTTTTTAATATAAGAATTATAATAATCTTCCAACGCATGGCACATTGATATAACCGGAAAATTACATCATCAAACCGCATTTGAAACAACCAACTATAAAATGTGACTTAAAAGATTATTTCAAAATTTATTAAATATTTTGTTTGAATTTATGTTTAAATTTTCCAATTTTGTAAAATATTCCAGATGTGGAATTTAAATATTGGCCTACTTAAAGTGTCGCAGAAAGGAATTAAAGCTATGTCCAAAAATTGAATGCGATATCTAAAATAAGAATATGGTAAAATGTAGTGTCAATACATTCTCTATATCTTGATTATAAAAATCAATTAAACAAATTGGATTTAGAACATGGAATTGTTTAAGAATAAATTTCTTATTTTAATTTTTGTTCATTACTTTGAATATTTTACGAGAAACATTTTATTTTACAATTTGTTATATTTCATCAAAACGAAAAACCAATACGGTTTGGATGTTACTATATTTAGCGACTGTCGTGCTCAGTAAATATTACTTTTATCAAACAACATTTTAAATAATAAAAAAGTACAATTAATCGTAAATGTGTGTAAATAAAATAAAATGTTAAACTTGTTTGTCATACCTAACAAATTTTATTTAACTTCAATATATTCTAGAAAATATTGAATGTTTTCATATTTTTAACACGTTACTTATTTATGTATAAAGTAGTATAGTGCATATTAAAATAATAACTCCTTTGTACATTACACCCATTTTAACAATTACCGAAAAAATTACAAAGGTATTAAATCTAAATTAATTTGTTATGTCTAATTGTTTTTTTGTAAAAATAAATATCTGGAATTAAAAATAATGTCTAGTGCTTAATAGATTCTTTATATATACTTAGAAATATTTATTTAAGAAGGCTGGGTCGACCAAAGTAGCAAATTTTAAAAGCGGCTTCTATATTAATGTGGATAGTAAGTTCAAATTATACAATTTTTATAATAATTAAATTATTATTATTTTCTATGCTTAATTTCATTAAAAATGAACAATAACTAATTCCTAAAATTGATGTTAAGCGTATATTTAAATCTGCTCTGATTGTTATGTCATAATAATTATCAAAATAAACATTTAATTATTCTAATCTATAAAAATAAAAATAAAATAATTTTTTCTTAATTTTAAATAAAAATTTAAAAACAAATTTAATAATTTATTATTTACGTTTACCCTTAAGATTCCGCTCACCTGCTAATTCTGCTTTCTGATTGCATTGTTTTTGAAATGGAGAATAGTGATAAAAAGTGTCTTCATCTCACCGAAAATGAATACCGTGTTATTAAAGAATTAAAAAATAAAGAACTTTTACCCAAAAGATTGGCAAATTTATACAGAGTTAACCTTTCAACAATTTATCGGATTATCAACGGCAAAAACCCCAAAATTATGATAATGTTGGAAGAAAACGTGCAACAACAAGTACAAATAATTAAAAAATTATTATAGAGTTAAAAAAAGTTATAATAAACCTATTTTAAAAACTAAAAAAAATAGTTTAAACAGTTTTACTTATTCTACTATAAAAAACAGAGCAATCAAATCTGGTTTAACTCTACAATCACCAAATATCAAACTATTTATTACAAACAAACAAAAGGATAACCAATTAGCCTTTTGTAAACTATGGAGTAAACAACATTTATGTTATTGGCGTTCCGTATACTTTGTTAATAAAACAATTATTTGGGATAAACCATTTGGTTTTAAAAACAAAGTGTTGTGTGGGACAAGTTTTTAAAAACATTTACTCTCGGTTGTTAGAAAAAAAGCCCACCCTCGACAAGTAATGTGTTGGTTTGGTATTAAGTATAATTAACAACCTATTAAATGGAGAATTATATCTAGTACCTTAAATAATAAAAAAATTATTTTAGTTATAAAGGATGTTTTTTATTATAAAATGCAGCACATTTATGCGGGGTTTACTACTGGTTTTCAAAACAATGCTTTATGTCATACATCCAAAAAGGTAACGTCATATTTATCTAACTTTACTATATTTGCTTTATATTTACATTTAGACAGTAGAGGGGCTAAAATTAAAAAAGCTATTTTTTGCTTAATTGCCACCTAACTGCCCGGAAAATTTGTTTAGTATGCTAAAGCGCAATATCAATAAGCATACCAAAATTGAGGATTTATGTAAACGCATTCGGTTTGTTGTTCAATATGGAATAAAACAAGAATATATCAACACTTTCATTGACAGCATTCTAAAACGCTTGGATTAAATTGTTCAAAAAAAAGGCGATTACATAGATTATTAAATGTTTTGAACGTTGTAATGTTCTTAATCATTTGGTAACTAAAACAATTGCGTGCAATCTGTATTTTTATTAATAGTTGACGTTATAAATAATGTTAATCATTTTACTCTATTTCCGATTTTGCACCAGTTGATATTTTATATAATTTTTTTTACTTACAATATATATGTATATATAATTATAGTTTTTTTTAAATTATTATATAGTATTGTATATTCTATAATTAAAGTAACGTTTCTCTTGTATGCTATGTAGATGCTAGAGAGGTTTTAGTTAAATAATCACTTTTTTGCAGTAATTGTTGTGAGGTTGTAGTTTATAAATCTGAATTTGTTGCAATGCAATTGAGATGCAAAATTTACTTTTTAATATTAGAAATAAAATTGCTATAAAATAAACGATTGTTTGCAAATAAATTAACACTTACATTAGTACATTTTGACGTTAATCTTGATCAATATGTTAAACCTTTACTGTTATTTAGAGTAGGATCAACAAGTTTTAAAGGAATATTTTCGTCCTTAAAATAAAGTATTGTTCATTTTTTAACTAACGACATTGATTTTGCATTACAAAATTTAATCAATGCGTTTCACTTTTTAAAAAAAGTTTGTATGACGTCGATACATACACTCACCATAAAATGCCTTAAGTTCAGCTATTTCTTGTCAAACATTTGCAATTATTAAAATATATCTTTTATTGATAAAAACAAATAATAAAAAATGTATTTTATTTTATTACATTTTTATTTCTAAAAGTAACATTTTTAAACAAATTAAATGTTTACATAAAAACATATGAAGTGACATTGTAATTTTAAATCATTGATAATTACTTCGATTTAGAAATAATTTAATATGACATTTTCAATACAAAAGGCAAAGCATTAAATCCCACACTCCAAACATTCAAATTACAAAGAAAATGTACTGGTGCAACGCTTGTAACGATATTCGAAAATGTTAGTTATTCCTTGTTAAAAGCTTAGTTGATCCTTGGAAGAGTGATAAGATGGGAAATTAGCCATTGACGTTAGGATTGGACCTATAATATCTAATGAACTAAGCTTGGCCAGAAGTAAGTAATAATAAACTTTGTTAAAAGTTTTTGCAAAGTCAAATTTAATGACATCGATGGAGGCATAATTGTCAATAATTTATGAGATACAATTTGTATAAGGCACCAAATTAGTAAGGCACAATCTACATAATATGAATTTATGTTGAGTGGGATTTGCGATAATGAATTTATTTATATAATCTAGAATATGAGTTCTCATATAACTTTGGGATGAAAAAAATATGGCCAAAAACTATAGAAAGGATTAAGGTACGAGTTGAATGCAGGGGAGGCTATGAGAAAAATTGAAAGTTACATGTACATATTTAACTGAGATCAAGGCGGAATAGTTTTAGAATTAACATTTAAAACTGAAAATGTGGTGTTTAAAGGTTTTCCAAAAATAAAATGTTGGCACTTTTAACAAGTCATTAAGTGCGTGTTGGATAAAGACTAATTATATATACAATTTATATTCTGTTGCAATTGTTCAGAGTTGATAGTCCAGATATTGATATTATTCGCGTGACGCAAAATATCTGAGTAGTTAATAAAATCCAATTATTGGCGACGCCTATAGTAATATTAATGCGGGAGAGAGACGCAACTTAATCTTACACTAAATTGATTATTTAAACGGAAATCTTGTGTTTACATAAAAATTGGAGGACTAATCCCAAAAGTTCAAAACGGGGAACTGTGTCAAATATGTTTAACCGACAGCAAATGCTTCAACATGTTGATGGGACTATAAGTGAATGTTAAAAAGTTGGAGATGCACGATCTCAATTACGTAAACCTATTCTGAACCAAGTTGATAAGGTTATTAGCTACATTATAATCAACTAAATAATACTTAATATCTTTTTTCAATATTTTGTTTGGCACGGACAGTATCTTTATTGGTCTATAACTATTTTGACAAATATAAATATGTGACAAATTACATTTATTAAATAGTGATTAATTAACCCTGAGCTGTGGACAGATTAAATTAGTAACCAAGGCAACGAGTGAGCGTCCATGTTCAACTTCTCTCTTATACTACTCGTCAGCACCTCGAACAAATAAATTGGAGTTTAGAAACGTGTTAGGACGACACCGAACTACGATCGATAAGTGACTCAACGGACCAATCATAATGAAGACCGATTGTGGGACAGACAGCCAGTGGAGTGGATAACAAGCCCACTCCTATATATATGTTATGTGTAATTGGTAATATTTGATTCTGGTCTAAACGTGTTTTGACTTCATGTTTCAACCCCGGGACTAGTGGGTTAGCAAGTCAAGGTATTCAGACAATAAGTAGCTCAGTTGAACACTAATCTGCCCAACACCCAGGCATAACAAAACGTATTTGAGGATTCATGTAATCGCGAAAACACAAAACAAGTGGATTGGAAAAGCTTTGCAGTTCTGCCAACAAATAAATAATTTTATACATTTTGATATATGGAAACTGGAGTTAAACCAAGGACCCGTGTTTTAAGATATCCCAAAACATTAGTAAATTTGCGTGTAACAACAATGAGGAAGATATATGGGCGCGCTTGGTAGTTAAACCAGTTATATTGAAATAAATAGGACTAAGATGTTATGGTATGGTCTAATAGATTGGCATTTGTCAGGAATATTATTTATTATTATATTATTGTTGTTTTTGCAATTAGCAGCTGATAGAATTTAATGTTGGAAAAAACTTTATTGTCGTGTGGTTGGATGCACTGTCTGTTCTGATAAAGCTAAATTAATGATCGAAAAGTTGAGATAACGTAATTGTTTTGTAATCCTATTGGAAGAAACCGAAAATGTTGTTTGGAAGCTTTGTACTTTTCTAATAGAATTATTTAATCAAGGCTGAGTAGCATAAGGGAGTTTGTTTGCATTGATGAGTAAATCAAGCTTAGGATTATGTGTTTGCAAAAATCGACCAGACTAACTAAGTATAATTTGCTTTACATTTAACTAGAATGCGTTACATATTATTATTTGTGTTAAAACATTATGTCATATTGTATTGACAATTATGGAGACATTTGATTGCATTTAAAAATGGGTAAATCAAAGCGACAAGCTTTTATCAATACTGTTTATTTTGATATTATTTTCAAAAACAAACAACATAAACGAAATATATATTGTAAAATTGTAAATATGACGAAAATATTACATTTAAGTGCATGCATATCAAAAAATATCAAATATTATTAACAATTGATTGACATTTTGTGTTTTATACATTTTACACACATTTAATTTATAATTAAAAAACAACAACGGTCATATTTATTTCAAAATAAAACATTTGTACATTAATCTTTATCAGTTACACACAATCAAAACAGTCATGAGGAAATGGTTACATGCAATATAATTATGGAAAATGTAGTACAATTCGTGTGAATAACAAGAACATTTTTGTCAATCGAAAATAATCAAACAATGGAAATATAATAGAAATATAAATAATAATAAATTGGAAAACACTGAATATACTAATAATAGGGCTTATTAAAACGCATATACTACAAAATACATTGCTATAATACTAACAAAATACTAATAAAATACTAATTACATATATATATATATATGTAAATATTACGTTTATATAAATGTTTACATCGTTTATTGCAATAAAATAGTAAAGTTAACAAGTAATTAAAAGACAGTTCTCTATCTTTGAATATTTTAATTTTGTTTCACATTGTAGCTTAGGGTAAACAGTTTCTGCCTGTACCAAATGTTTTTTAGATCAATTTTTTATAATTATAGTACAGTCATATTACTTCTCAATATTATCATTCCTCACACTTGTTAGTGTGTAAGCCACTGATAGATGTTTGTATTCTAATTTATGTTAGACAGAAGAAAAAAATGATTTTTCTCAGTATACTGAACAACACAATATTGAAGTGCTATTAACAGAAAAGTAACCGCTACTAACATTTCAGATATGTCCTCAAGTTGAAGCTAATGTAATAAAAGTGGATAAATATACTTTTAAATAAGAAATGTGTTTGGCTTCTTTTTAATTTATATAATAATTGCATTAAACAGTTGTAAACAAGCATTGAATAACAAAACCTACTTTTGTTAGTGGTATTGTTTTGCTTTTGGAAATTATGTTCTGAAAACAAATAATAGAAATTGCGTATTTGTATACAACGATAAATACAGTTAGAATTGTGATAAATAACGTTTTAAATACACCTTTATATAAATACAACGTAATATGCAATTAAATTGCTTTGTTAAGTCATTTATCATTTATTTGTAGGTCATTCAAATTGTACCATTTTAAATATCGTAATTATCTAGTAATTGGTATTTATTAAATTACACCTTGTGATTGTTACAATATATTGTAAACACTAAATACTTGGCGTTTTTTGAAACAAGGATGCTATTACTACTATTATTAACAATCACAATAATGCGTTGTACATTTCATTAACCAAAACTAATAATAATAATAATAATAATAATAATAATAATAATAATAATAATAATAATAATAATAATAATAATAGTAATAGCAATAGTAATAATAACAGTAATTGTCAATTGATTTATTCTATTGGAGGAAGCTATTGATTTATTTCTTCTAGTACAATTATTTTACGCATTATGCACCTTGTCAGCATAAATAATTGTTGCATTCTTAACGCAATTGTAACCACATTTTTTTGCTAAATTCAAATGTACATACTGATGATGTATGATGCAATAGACTTACCAAATTGGTCACTAATGTTTTTTAACTGCTCTGCATAGACTAAAAATATAAAGAAATTTACGGAAAAACACATGTAGTCTGAGAAATAAATATGTTTAAATAAATATTGAATAGCAGTAAATTATATTTTGATTGTTTTCACTGTTGAAGGCAACATTTTCGTTTTTAAAATGTTTATGCTACATGTATATGCTTAAAATACAAAATATACAAACCCTTAACAATCATTATTAGTAATGAACTTTTAGAAAAGTATATTTTGATAAAATTTATCTTTCCGATAATACAACATTTATTATTCGGTGTCTAAAAATTAAATTTATTTAAATTCGCTCGAATAATAATAGAAAATATGGTTAAACTTAATTTAAACAATTATTTAAATTTTTTACACAGAATTACTTTTATTTGAATATAAAACGTTATTTTAAACAATTTTTAATGTAATATGCTTATACACTACAAACACGTTTTTATCGACTTACATATTGTAATGTTCTTGAAAATGATATATTCAAAATTTCAAGACATTTCCAGATAGTTTCAACCGTTCTGTTGCAATCATGCACATAGAGGTAGGGATAAAAGTACCAGCTATCAAACAACGATGGATAAAGTAATATTTGAAAAATAATTAACAACCACACGACAATCAGTTTTATCGCTAAAACAATATTATAGTGCACATATGTATTATATATATATATATATATATATATATATATATATATATATATATATATATAAATTGCATAGAGTTCAACCCATTGTATTAGTTTCAATTATTTCATTATTATTTAATAAATAAGCTGGTGTTGCTAATGCGGTTATTACTGTCAATTGGAAATAACTGATTTTTATTGTGTTAAAATTTGTACATCCAACAATGAGATGTGTTTAAATAAATTGTGTGGTATTGAATAAATGGATAGAAGTATAAAAGTGCTTAACCATGGAAACACGTCAGTGTTTAAATAAATTGTGTGGTATTGAATAAATGGAGAAGTATAAAAGTGCTTAACCATGGAAACACGTCAACAAAATGTTAATTGAAACACCATAGGTAAAATTTGTATTGTTTCTATTATTTGTGTTAAATGCTTTATTAAACAAGAATACATCAGTAACTTTTTTTTTAGGAAATAACTTATAGAATTTATCCACGCATAGGTGAATTTTGAAATTGTTAAACAGATACATAGGCATATTAACGCATTTTTAATTGTATAATTTATAAAGTAAATTGAATTTTGTATATTAATAATATTATTATTATTACCAATATTAATATTATATTGATTATTATTACAGTTTTATATCATCTGTCAACAAAATGTAAACACATTTAAAACAGCTTATAAAAAATTTGTATATGTAGGAATTATATTAATTTTCCAGCGCATCACACATTGATACACCAATAATTACATCATCAAACTGCATTTGCATCGACCACCGTTTAAAAGTGACTTCAAAGTCCATTTCAAATAGTTTCCTTTGTTTTATTTGTCTTTAATGTTTGAATGTTTCAATTTTGTAAAAAATCCAGATATGGAATACAAGTATTATAGTGTCGCAGATAAAAATTAAAGTTATGTGCAAAAGTTAAATGCAATTTTTAAAATAAAAATATGGTTAAATGTAGTGTCAATACATTGCTTACGTCTAGATTACACAAATAAATTAATCACAATGGGTTTAACATATGGAATTGTTTACCAATATATGATATTACTTTAATTTTATGTAATTACAAAAAACGTTGTTTGTAATAATATTAGTCGTATTTTAACTTAATATTAAAAGTAAAAGAAGTGTAAATGTTGTATTGGTAATTGATATTTTTCATCAAAATCAAAACCACAACATTTCTGGATGATACGATATTTAGCGCTTATACTACTCAATGAACATTATTTTCATTAAAAACATTTTAAGTAATAAAACGGTGCAATTAATCGTAAACATGTGTAAAATAAAATGAAAATTTAAACTTGTTTTTCATCCGTAACACATTTTATTTAACTACAATACACTTCAGACAATATGGAATGTTTTAATTTTTTAACGGTTACTTATTTGTGTTTAAAGTAGTATAATGCAAATAATCACAACAACTCTTTCATACATTGGTCAATAAATCTAAATTTGTACAATGTAATTGAATTGCATAATTTACTTTTTAATATTAAAAATAAATTGTAATACAATAAAGGTTGTTCTCAAATGTATTCAAAATTTACATAAGTACAATTTGACGTAAATATTTATAAATGTTTTAAACGTTTTCTGATATTTGAATTCAACTACTACTCGGAAGACATATTTTTGTTTTCAAAATAAATTATTGTACATTTTTAAACTAAAGCATTTATTAAGCATTACAAAGTTTTATTAATACACGACATTTGAAGATAAATATGACATCTACGCATACGCTTGTAACGGAATTCCCAAACTATCATTATTCTTGAATAAGTTTTAATTATTAAAATATGTATAATATTTGTCAAAATCATTAAACAAAAATGAATTCTAATTTTATCACCTTTTTATTTTAGAAATAACTTTGTATATATATATATACATATATATTACGTAAAAAACAAGAATCCTGCTGGTATTGTAAATATTAGATAGAACTGGGCAGTTTAGCAATCGCCGTTTTCATCTTCTGTAATCTTCGAATATCCGATTTCTAAATCGGACTAATAACCCGAGTACAGTGTTCTAGATACAGTCTAACATGTTTGACTTGTTGCTGTAGTGCAATTTCCCGTGAAATAAACTAAAGTGCAAAATGAAGCATACAAATCCTATATTGCCTTTATAGATTTAATTGACCGGCGATTAGGAAGAAGCATAACAAAATATTACCACATCAATTCCCAAACAAAATGTGCTACAATTCGACAGGTTAAGAAAAAGATAATTAACTTCTTTCCATTTGTCAATATTATTTATATAATCCTGCAGATATATTCGATAGGATTCCCAAATCTGAACATCAGCATAAAGCTGGATGTTAGAATGAGCAACTGAACACTAGTTATTGGTAAAAGGATAGATAGCAAGAGACCTAATACTGATCTTTAAACCCACCTGACGAAATATGATGGGAGTGGTATAAGTCAAAGCCTAGTTGAAACTTTGAAAAGAGATAAAATGGGAAGTTAACCACTGACGTTAAAATAGGACCTGTAATATTTCATAAACTAACCTTGGCCAGAAGTAAACAATAATAAACTTTGTTAAAGGCCTTTGCAATGTCAAATTTAATGACAACGACGGAGGGATAATTGTCAAGATTGTATGAGATACAATTTGTATAAGCTACTAAATTAGTAAGGCACAATCTATATAATATGAATTGATGTTGAGTAGAATTTGCGACATTAAATTTAATTATATAATCTGGAATATGAGTTCTAATATGACTTCGGGATGAAAGGAATTCGGCCAGAAACCATTGAAAGGATTAAGATACGAGTTGGATGTGGGGGAGACTATAATTCCGCGATGCATCTTATTGGCACCGCATGAAGTTGACTTAATACTGAATAGTAGATTTATGACAGCTTGCCCGTCTGGGATAAATAACTTAATACTGTGACCTGGGTGCAGATGTTATGACATAGGAATAGGAGGTAATTTAAACACTAAATTCAATTAATAAGAAAATAAATTGCAAACTTGCAGTAGGAATAGCCTAAACGCATCTAAACAATTAAAATATGCCTTACTTCATATTAGCAATTATGTTACACATTCAGATGTCAATGTCGATTTTAATATGAATGCCGTGACTTGGATACAGTATTCGAGGTGGAGCTTAATATAAAGCTAATATAAGAGACGGGTGGAATTAATGGAAACGTTTGCCGGTTTGCGATTGAAGCACTTAATGTGTTGATAGCAGGTTTGGGATAATTTCTAATAACGAAAAAATATTTTGGACACAGATTAAAAGTTACATCTAAATTCTTAACTAAGATCAAGGCGGAATAGTTTTAGAATTTCCAATTAGAGCTGAGAATGTAGTGTTTAAAGGTTTTCCAAAATTGAAATTTTTGGCACTTTTAACAATTCACTAAAAGTGTATTAGATAAAGACTAATTTATATCCTGTTGCAATTGTTCAGAGTTGGTAGCCCCGGATATTAATATTATTTGCATGCTGCAAAATATCCAAGTAACTAATAAAATACCAATTATTGGCGACACCTGTAATAATATTAATACTGGAAAGAGATGCAGCTTAGTCTTACACTAATTTGGTTGTTTAAACGGAAGTCTCGTATTTACTGCAAAATTGGAGGACTAATCCCAAAAGATCGAAACGGGGAACTGTGTCAAATGTATTGCAGAATTTAACCAAAGGCAAAAGCTTCAACATACCGATGGGACTATAAGTAAATGTCAATAAGTTGGAGAGGCACGATCTCAATCATATAAACCTATTCTGAACCAAGTTGATAAGGTTATTAGCTACATTATAATCAACTAAATTATACTTAATATCTTTTTTCAATATTTTGTTTTGCACAAAAAGTATGTTTATTAGTTTATAACTATTTTGACAAATGTAAATATTTAACAAATCACATTTGTTAAATAGTGATTAATTTGCCTTGATCTGTGGACTGATTAAATAAGTGACCAAGAAAACGGGTAAGCGTGCATCTTTAACTACTCTCATATATAACTAGTCAGCAACTCCAACAAGTAAATTAGATATTAGAAACATATTTGAGGATTCATGTAGTTGCAGCAAACACAAAACAAATAAATTGGAAAAGGTTTGCAGTTCTGCCAAGGACCCGTTTCTTAAAATATCTCAAAATATTAGTAGATTTGCGTGTAACAACTATGAGGAGGATATATGGAGACGTTTAGTAGTTAAACCAGTTATTTTGAAATAAATAGGATTGGAATGGTATGGTATAATTTAATAGCATTGGCAGGAATACCTATTACTGTAATATTATTGTTGCTTCTACCATTCGCAGCTGATAGAATCTATTTTTGCAAGAAACGAAAGCCTTTATTGTCGTGTGGTTGGATGCACTGTCTTTTCCGATAAAGCTAAATTAATGATCGGAAAGTTAAAACAAGGTAATAGTTTTGTACTCCTACTGGAAAAAGCCAAAAACGTTGTTTGGAAGCTTTGTAGTTTATTAATAGAATTATTTAATCAAATCTAAGTAGCATAAATGAGTTTGATTGCATTAATGAGTAACTCAAGCTTAGGATTATGTGTTTGGACAAATCGACCAGACTAATCAATTCATAAACAATTCCTGCAAATAACATTGTTACTACATCAACAATGTTTTTTTATACTTGAATAATAACCAAAGACTTTCTAATAATTTCAGTTTTACTTTTTCAAATACGTTTATCTACCTGTGACCCAATTGTTAAAATACCGTAAACACAAAGATATTTTATAGATTATGTAATAAATATTCTTACTATTGCAACGTTCTAAGTATCTTTATGGACTTTCAGCGTAGAGATGATTAATTATGAGTTAATTTATTAACTGATCTATAAATTATTAAAAAGCGGTTGCAGGTTGGTACATAGGTTTAGAAAAAGAAGTTTACTTTGGTCCTTGGTTCAAGTATAATTTCCTTCACATTTTCATTTAACTAAAATGCGTTACATATTATTATTTGTGTGAAAACATCATATCATATTGTATTGACGATTATAGAAACATTTAATTGTATTATATAAATGATTATACCAAAAAGAAAACTTTTTTATCAATATTTTTTTATTTCGATACTATTTTCACAAAAAACAACATAAAAGAGGTATATATTTTAAAATTGTAAATATTACATTTAAGTGCATGCATATCAAAAAATATCAAATATTATTAACAATTTATTGACATTTTTTGTGTTTTATACATTTTACACAAATTTAATTTATAATTAAAAAAGAACAACGGTCATATTTATTTCAAAACAAAACATTTGTACAATAATCGTTATCAGTTACAGACAGTCAAAACAGTCATGAGGATATGGTTACATGCAATATAATTATGGAAAATATAGTACAGTTTGTATGAATAACAAGAACATTTTTGTCAATCGAAAATAATCAAACAATGGAAATATAACAGAAATATGAATAATAACAAATTGGAAAACAATGAATTTACTAGTAATAGGGCTTATTAAAATGCATATACTACAAAACACATTGCAATAATACTAACAAAACACTAATAAAATCCTAATTACATATATATATATATATATATATATATATATATATATATATATATATATATATATATATATATATATAATATTACTTTATATAAATATTTACATCATTTATTGCAATAAAATATTAAAATTAACAAGTAATTAAAATACTATTCTCTATTTGTAAATATTTTTATTTTGTTTTACATTGTAGCTTAGAGCAAACAGTTTCTGCCGGTACGAAATGTTTTTAAATCACATTTTTAAAATTGTAGTGCAGGTATATTACTTCTCAATATTACGATTTCTTATACTTGCTAGTTTTTAAGCCATTGACGGAAGTTTGTATTCTAATGTATGTTAATTATTCTCATTATGCTGAATAACATAATATTGAAGTGCTATAAACAGAAAAGTAACCGCTACTAATATTGGAGATATGTTCCCAAGTTGAAGCTAATGCAATAGACCTAAATAAATATACCTTCTAATAACAGCAGTGTTTGGGTCCTTTGTAATTTATACAATAATAGCATTAGACAGTTGTAAACAAGCATTTAATAATAAAACCTACTTTTGTTAGTGGTATTGTTTTGTTTTTGTAAATTATCTTCTGAAAACAAATAATAGAAATTGCGTATTTGTATACAACGATAAATACAATTGAAATTGTGATGAAAAAGGCTTTAAATACAGTTTTATATTAATACGACGTAATTTATAATTAAATTGACTTGTTAAATTATTTATCATTTATTTGCATGTCGTTCAAACTGTACCATTTTAAATAGCGTAATTAGCTAGTAATTAGTATTTATTGAATTACACCTTGTCATCATTACAATATATAGTAAATGCTAAATATTTCGCGATTTTTGAAACAAGAATGCTCATACTACAATCATTAACAATCACGATAATACTGTAGTACATTCAATTAAGCAAAACTAACAATTATATTAATAGTTGTAATAATAATAACAGTAATTGTTAATTAATTTATCATATTGCAAGAGTCCATTGAATAATTTCTTCTAGTACAATTATTTTACGGATTATGCATCTCTTCACTATAAATAATTCTTACATTTTTATACGTAATTGTAACCGTATTTTTTTGCTGAATTTAAATGTACATACTGATAATGCATGATGCAATGAACTTACCAAATTGGTCAGTAATGTTTTTCAATTTGCCCTTGAGGTCTAAAAATATAAAGAAAATTACGGAAAAGCACATATTGTTTAAAAAATAAAAGTAGGTAGATAAATATTGAATAACAATAAATTAATCTTGCTTTAAAGTTTCTACATTTATAATGTTTCAAGTCAATAATTCAAATTTTAAATCAGGTTTGTACATTTTTATTTATACAAAAAAAAACAAATTCTATCTTTTATGTTATATCTAAATTAATCTGAGCATTTGTGGCAAAAACATTGATTGTTTTCATTGTTGAAGACAACATTTTTGTTTCTAAAATGTTAATATTACATATATATGCCTAAATTACACCGAACTTAATACATTTAAAATGTTTAAATTCTATTTTTTTTATAAAATTTAAAGTTGTAGCTAATCATATGTGCTGCTTAAAAATATAATTTGTCATATTAAAATATACAAACCGTTAACAATCATTACAAGCTTTGCTTAGATGTTGCAAATAATACAGAGAAAATAAAATTCAATCTATTTTATAATGGATAAACTTACCTGGTTTTTTTTTAATTAGTATTGAACTAGTTGAAAAGTAAATTGTTTGAGTGCTAATCCCTTTCAGAGTACAACATTTATTATTCCGTGACTGGAAATTAAATTTATTTAAATTCGCTTAAATAATATTAGAAAACATGGTTAAACTTCATTTAAACAATTATGTAAATTTTTATTCAAAATCACTTGCTTTTGAATATAAAACGTTGTTTTAAATCATTTTTAATGTAATACAGGGGCTAAAATAGGAGCTGTCAAAATTAGCATATTGAAATTGATTGACTTTCCTTACATCACTTAAGCAATTTTATTTATAGATGAATTATTTAATAATTCGAACATTTCCAGATAGTTTCAACCGTTCTGTTGCAATCATGCACATAGAGGTAAGGGATAAAAGTACCAACTATCAAACAACGATGGATAAAGTAATATTTCAAAAATAATTAAAAACCACGACAATCGGTTTCATCGCAAAGACAATATTATAGTTCACATATGTATATATATATATATATATATATATATATATATATATATATATATATATATATATATATATATATAAATTGCATAGAGTTCAACCCATTGTATTAGTTTCAATTATTTCATTATTATTTAATAAATAAGCTGGTGTTGCTAATGCGGTTATTACTGTCAATTGGAAATAACTGATTTTTATTGTTTAAAATTTGTACATGTAACAATGAGATGTGTTTATATAAATTGTGTGATATTGAATAATAGGATAGAAGGATAAAAGTACTTAACCATAGAAACATGTTAACAAAATGTTGATTGACACAACATTCATGTAGATGGAAAAAAACAAAAGATTGCCTGGTCGTGTCACGCTTACTGTTTGACCCTTGAATGTGACATTGGTATGCATTGGTGTGTTGTATTTCATCGTACTATTATGTATTTGTAGTGTTATTAACAATCGGTAAGATTTGTATTGTTTCTATTATTTGTGTTAAATGCTTTGTTTAACAAAAATACATCAGTAACTATTTGTTTAGAAAGTAACTTATAAAATTTATTTACGCATAATTTATTTTTTAAATTGTTGAACAGCTACATAGGCAAATTAACGCACTCTGTTGACAAAATGTAAACACATTTAATAATAGCCAATGACAAATTTGTATATATAGGAATTATATTAATTTTTCAGCCCATAGCACATTGAAACACACTAATCATTACATCATCAAACTGCATTTGCATCAACCAACGTTCAAAAGTGACTTCAAAGTCCATTTCAAACATTTTAATTTGTTTTATTTGTGTTTAATGTTTGAATTTTTTAATTTTGTAAAAAATCGAGATTTGGAATACAAACATTGACCTACTTATAGTGTCGCAAATACAAATTAAAACGATGTGCAAAAATTAAATGCAATATTTAAAATAACAATATGGTTAAATGTAGTGTCAATGCATTGCTTACGTCTAGATTACAAAAATAAATTAAACACAATGGGTTTAACACATAGAATTAATTAACAATAGATGATATTACTTTAAGTTTATGTAATTACAAAAAACGTTTTTTGCAACAATGTTGGTAGTTTTTCAGCTTAATAGTAAAAGTAAAAAAACTTTTAATGTTGCATTGGTAATTGATATTTTTTATCAAAATCAAAACCAAAACATTTTTGAATGATACGATATTTAGCGAGTATACTACTCAGTGAACATTATTTTCATTAAAGACATTTTAAGTAGTAAAACGGTGCAATTAGTCGTAAATATGTGTAAAATAAAATAGAATTTTAAACTTGTTTTTTATCCATAACACATTTTATTCAACTTCAATGCATTTCAGAAAATATTGAATGTTTTAATTTTTAACGAGTTACTTATTTGTGCTTAAAGTAGTATAGTGCAAATAAACATAATAACTTTATCATACATTAGTTAATAAACCTGAATTTGCGTAATGTAATTAAAATGCATAATTTACTTTTCAATATTGAAAATAAATTGTAGTACAACAAAAATTGTTTGCAAATATATTCAAACTTTAAAAAAACATAATTTGACGTGAATATTGTTGAATGATTTAAATGTTTACTGATATTGAGTGTGAGCACAATGAATTTGGATTCAACTAGTATTCGAAGGACTTATTTTTGCTTTAAGAGAAAATATGGCGTCTATGCATAAGTTTGCAACGATATTCCCAAACTTTAGTTATTACTTGATAATATTTTTAATTGTAAAAATATGTATAATATTCGTAAAAACCATTAAACAAAAATGAATTTCAATTTTATTACCTTTTTATTACTAGAAATAATGTTTTCTAAATAACACAATTGCTTATTTGTAAACATTGTTTGTGTTAAAACATTATATCATATTTTACTGACAATTATGGAGACATTTGATTGCATTTTATAAATGGTTTAATCAAAGAGATAAGTTTTTTATTAATACTGTTTATTTCAATGTTATGTTGAAAAAAACAACAACATAAAAGAAGTATGTATTTTAAAATTGTAAATGTTGTATAAATATTACATTTAAGTGCATGTATATAAAAAAATATCACATATTATTAACAATTTATTGACATTTTGTGTTTTTTTACATATTACACAAAATTAACTTACAATTAAGAAAGAACAACGGTCATATTTGTTTCAAATTAAAACATTTGTACAATAATGTTTATCAGTTACATACAGTCACAATGGTCATGGGGAAATAAAACAATAATGTAATTGTTACATGCAATATAATTATGGGAAGTGTAGTACAATTTGTATGAGTAACAAGAACATTTTTGTCAATTGAAAATAATCAAACAACAGAAATATAATAGAAAGGCAACTCATAATAAATTGGAAAACAATAAAGTAAGTAGTAATAGGGCTTATTAAAATGCATATACTACAAAATACATGGTTATAATCTTAATAAAATCAAATTTATACATGTATAAAATATTGTGTAAATATGTACAGTATAATGCAATATAATTATAAAACTTATAACTAATTCATTAGTTATCTTAAAATGTTTCTATTTTGTTTTACATTATAACATTGTTTTAATACTAACAAAACATTAATAAAATACTAATTATATATATATATATATATATATATATATATAATTTTATGTTTGTATGAATATATGCACCGTTTAATGCAATAAAATAGTAAAATTAACAAGTAATTAAAAGGCTACTGTCCATCTTTAAATATTTTTGTTTTTTTTATTTGTAGCTTAAGGTAAACAGTTACCCTCTGTATTAAATGTTTTAAATCACGTTTTAGAATTATAGTGCAGGCATATTACTTTTCAATATTGTGTTTTCTTACACTTGTTACTGTTTAAACCACTGATGAAAGTTTGTATTTGTTGGACATAAGAAAAAAATGATTATTGCCATCATACAGAACAACACAATATTGAAGTGCTATAAACAGAAAAGTAACCGCTACTAATAATGGAGATATATCCCCATGTTAAAGCTGATCTAATGGAACTAGATAAATATAGTTTCAAATGAAAACAGTGTTTGGGTTCTTTTTAATTTTGTACGATAGTAGCATAAAACAGTTATGAACAAGCATTTAATAATAAAACCTACTTTTGTTAGTGGTATTGTTTTGTTTTTGGAAATTATCTTCTGAAAACAAATAATAAAAATTGTGTATTTGTATACAGCGATTAATACAGTTAGAATTGTGATAAAAAACGCTTTAAATACACTTTTATATTAATACGACGTAACATGTAGTTAAATTGACTTGTTGAATCATTTATTATTTATTTGCATGTCGTTCAAATTGTAGCATTTTAAATAACGTTATTAGTTAGTAATTGGTATTTATTAAATTACACCTTGTAATCATTACAATATATTGTAAATGCTAAATATTTTGCGTTTTCTGAAAGAATCATGATAATGCCGTTGTGCATTTAATTAACCAAAACTAACCACTATAGTAATATTAATAGTAATAATAACAGTAATTGTCAATTAATTCATTGCACTGCAAGAGGCTATTAATTTATTTCTTCTAGTACAATTATTTTACGCATTAAGCATTTCTTTAGCATAAATAATTGTTGTATTTTTAAACGCAATTGTAATCGGATATTTTTGCTGAATTCAAATGTACATACTGATAATGCATAATGCAATGAACTTACCTAATTAGTCACTAATGTTTTTAAAATAGTTCACATATTCTAAAAATACAAAGAAAATTACGAAAAACACATATTGTTTAAGATGTAAAAGTAGGTAGATAAATATTGAATAGCAGTAAATTAATCTTGCTTTAACTTTTCTACATTTACAATGTTTCAAGTTAATAATTGAAGTTTTAAATCATGTTTGTACATTTTTATCTATATAAAAAGCAAATTCTACCTTTTGTGTTATATCTAAAGTAATCTGAATATTTGTGTCGAGAACATTAATTGTTTTCACCGTTGAAGTCAACGCTTTTGTTTCTGAAATGTTTATGTTACATATATATGCTTAAATTACACCAAACTTACTATAGTTATGATGTTTAAGTTCTATTTTCTATGAAATTTGAAATTTGTAGCAAATCATTCGTGCTGCTTAAGAATATGGCAATATATTAAAATATACAAAACTTCCAACAATTATTGTAGGCTTTGCTTTTACGTCACAAATATTACAGAAAATAAAATTGAATATATTTTTTATAACGGATAAACTTATGAATATTTTGTTGTTATAATGAACTATTGGAAATGTTAATTTTGCTATTCTTAATCCACAGCAGTATACAACATTTATTATTCCGTATCTAGAAATTAAATTGTGAATAATACTATAAACATTGCTAAGCTTAATTCAAACAATTATGTAAATTGTTATAAAAAATCACTTGTTTCTAAATATAAATCGTTGTTTTGAATAATTTTTAATGTAATAGATTAATACAATACAAACACATTTTCATCGACTTACATATTGTAATGTATAAATGAATATACTATTTAAATTTTGAAGACAGTTCCAGATACTTTTAGACGTTCTGTTGCAATCATTCATATAGAGGTAAGGGAAAAAGGTACCTGCGACCAAACAACGATGGAAAAAAGAATAGTTGAAAAATAACTAACGACCACACGACAAACAGTTTCATAACTAAGAGAACATTTTAGTACAATTGATGTATATATATATATATATATATATATATTAAATGGAGTTCAATCCGTTGTATTAGTTTCAATTATTTCATTATTATCTAATAAATATTCTAGAGTTACTAAGGGGTTATTTGTTGTCAATTGGACATAATGATTTTTGTTATTTTAAAAGTTTTGTACATTTAACAATGAAATTTCATATAAACTGTAATCTTAACAAAGTGGCTAAAGCATAAAGTGCTCAACTATGGAAACATGTTAGAAAGTGATAATTAAAACAATATAGATGTACATATAAAAGAACAAAATGTACCTGCAGGTGTCACGCCCGTTTGATCCTTGAATGTGACAGTGTATGCATTGGTGTGTTACATTCATCTATTATTTATTAATAGTGTATTAACAAATGGTAAGATTTGTATTGTTTCCATTATTTGTGTTAAATGCTTTGTTAAACAAAAATATATTAGTAAATATTTGTTTAGAAAATAACTTATAAAATTTATCTATGCGTAAGTGCATTTTAAAATTATTAAACAGATACACAGGCATATTAACGCCAATTTAATTTGTAATTATAATTTATAAAGTAGATAGATTTTTGTATATTGATATTATTGTTGTGCCTGGGTGTTGAGCGGACTAGTGTTCAACTGAGCTACTTATTGTCTGAATACTTTAACTTGCCAACCCACTAGTCCCAGGGTTCACAACAAGAAGTCAAAACACGTTTAGACCAGAATCAAATATTCCAAATTACACATGACATATATATTTAAAAAATAAACGCAAAAAATTACAAAGGCATAAATCTAAATTAATTTGTTATGTCCAATTGTTTTTTCGCAAAAATAAATATTAGGAATTAAAAATAATGTCAAGGCCTTAATAGTTCCTTTATATATACTTAGAAATATTTATTTAAAAAGGCTGAGTCGGCCAAAATAACATATTTTAAAAGCTACTTCTATATTAACGCGGATAATAAGTTAAAATTGTATAATTTTTATAATAATTAAATTACTATTATTTTGTATGCTTAATTTCATTAAAAATGAACAATAACTAATTCTTTAAATAGATGTTAAACGAACATTCAACTCTGACCTAACTGTGATGTCGTAATAATTATCAAAATGAACATGTGATTATTCCAACCTGCATAAATACAAATAATAAAAATAAAAACTTTTAAATGATTTTAAAGAAAAATTTAAAAACGAATTGAATAATGTATTATTTACAATTATCCTTAAAATTCGTCTCATCCTTTTATTTTGCTTTCTGATTGGATTGTTTGTGCAATGGACAATAGTGATATAAAAATGTTTTCATCTTACCGAAAACGAATATCGAGTCATTAAAGAATTAAAAATAAGGAATTTTCATTAAAAGAATTGACAATTTTTTTACAGAGTTAACCTTTCAACAATTTATCGGATTATTTATAGTCAAAAACCACGAAATTATGATAATGTTCAATAAAAATGTTTAACAACTACTACGGATGATCAAAAAATTGTTAAAGAATTAAAAATTATAATTAACGTATTTCAGAAACCAAAAGAAATAGTTTAAACAATTTTACTTATTCCACAATAAGAAACAGAGCAATTAAATCTGGTTTAACGCTTCAATCATCAAAGGTTAAGCCATTTATTACTAAAAAACAAAAGGATGATGGATTAACCGTTGTAAATAGTGGAGTGAACAACACTTGTGTTATTAGCGTTCCTTATACTTTGCTGATTAAACAGTGATTCAGGATAAACCATTTGGTTTTAAAAACAAAGTGTTGTGTGGGACGAGTTTCAAAAATATTATATAAGTTTGTCATCACATAATATTGTATGTTTTATAACTAAACTGACGTCTTTATTGTATGCTATGTGGTGCTACAAATGTTTTAATTATAAATAGGTTATCAACACTAATTAGTTTAGAAGTTGTATATATATATATATATATATATATATATACATTGTATCGCATTATAAACTCCTTTGTTTATAAAGAGTTAATTTTGCATATTATTAATGTTATTATCATTATTATTATTATTATTGTTACAATTTAATGCATTTGTTAGCAAGAAGTTAGCACATCTACACTAGTAATCCTGCATTAAAATTGAATCCAAACAGGGTTTATATCACATTTAATATAAGTAGCGGCGTTGAACAATGGTTTATAAACATTTTACAAATATGTACAAATACGTTTACTCGTTTTAATACGATTGCTTTCTACATACAATCTGAATTCTGAAAACCAAATAACCAACAATGTTTATTTGTATATAAAGATATACATATAATATTACAAAACGCTAAAATTACTTGTATATAGTTAATTACACAATTCAATGTTATTAGATATACATTGAGAGTTAGCAACATAGAAAAGTGTTAAATGCCTGAAATATATTGAATAAGTAAACTATTGGATTAAATGATTTATTCCATATTTTTCAGCTGTGTGTATAATAATAATAATAATAATAATAATAATAATAATAATCATAATAATAATAAATAAATAAATGAACAATAATAACAATGAATACAACAACTGATTTATTTAGAACTAAATGTGACAAGAATTTGAACACAACAGGCAGCACCAAATGTGAGTCTTTAGTCGACTGTTTTAAACGTCCTCTTATAGACTGATATTTTGCACAAAAAGGCTAAAACTATTAAATCAAATAAAATAAATATTGTTCATTTTTTAACTGACCACATTGATTTTTTGCATTACAAAATTTAATCAAAAGCGTTTCATTTTTAAAGTTTATATGACGTTGATACATACACTTACCATAAAATGCCTTAAGTTCAACTATTTCTTGTCAAACATTTGCAATTATTAAAATATGTATTTATTGATAAAACAAATAATAAAAAATGCGTATATTTTTACTATATTTTATTTCTAAAAGTAACATTTTTCTAAACAAATAAATGCCTACATAAAAGACATATGAAATGACATTGTCATTTTAAATCATTAATAATTACTTCGATTTAGAAATAATTTAATATGACATTAGATCCACATTCAAATATTCAAATTATAAAAAAATGTACTAGTGCAAAATATTTTAGTTTTTTCAAATTTGTCCACGTTAACATTCCTGTTACACCAGTTGGTGTTAAATCCCTAATGGAACATTTTATTGCAATCTATATGTCCATCATTGCACATTTTACAGAAACGGTTTACGGAAAACATGCAGGACTGATAGACTTATGTTATTGTCTACAATATTGCATGCTAGAGTATTGGAAAGGTAGAGGTTTCAAATACCAAAATAGGGTATAACCAAAATTTACCATTTAAGAAAGGCTTTTTCTATGCTGCAAAAGCTTTTCAATCATTTTATAGATTTATTGCGCAATTTTATGACCAAAAATAAATGCAGTTTTATAATTAAAACATGAAGTGCTCATTAATCTGCACGACAAATAAGGCGTTAATTCAACCATTTTCCATTTTGTCATTTACAAATTTTTACAGTGCTTTTTTGCATTGTTTAATAGTTGTAAACTTATTTCTAGTAACTTTTAAATTAAATCATTGCACCATACATTTCTTCCGGTTCTCAACTTCACTTACAAATGGTTTCTATTGCTTCCGTCTATTTCCCACCTTCTTCTCTTAACAACCGAAATACAATACAACGAAATATCGAACAACGTTTCGTTTACTCAACTATTGCACACCAGACCAAATTGAAAAACCAAATCTACTGTACTTATGGATATAATTGAATTTTATAAGTATATTTCACAACTATTTTGTTTTACATTTTCATTTAATTATAAAGGTTCACCTATTATTATTTGTGTAAAACCATAATATCTTATCCTATTGGCAATTATGGAAGCATTTAATTGCATTTTATAAATGGTCAATTCAAACAGACAAGTTTTTAATTAATACTGTTTATTTCAATAATATTTTTAAAAACAACAATCAAAAAAGAAGCATACATGATAAAACTGTAAATATTTCATTCCACTCATTCAATTTAACTGTATGTATATCAAAAAATATAAATAATATTAACAATTTATTGACATTTTGTGTTTTACACAAATTTTACACAAATTTAATTTATAATAAAAAATGAACAACGGTCATATTTATTTAAAAATAAAACATTTGTACAATAATTTTTATTAGTTACATATAGTTATAATGGTCATAGGGAAATAAAACAATAATGTAATTGTTACATGCAATATAATTATGGAAAATGTAGTACAATTTGTGAGAATAGTAAGAACATTTTTGTCAATTGAAAATAATCAAAGAATAGAAATATAATAGAAAGACGAAAAATAATAAATTGGAAAACAATAAATTTACTAGTAATAGGGCTTATTAAAATGCATATACTACAAAATATATGGTTATAATACTAATAAAATGATATATATATATGCATATATAAAATATTATGTAAATATATACAGCATAATGCAATATAATCATAAAACTTATAAGTAATTAAAAAACCATTAGCTATCTTAAAATGTTTCAATTTTGTTTTACATTATAAATTAAGATAAACATTTTCTGTCAGTATCAATTGTTTCTAAATCGTGATTTTAAAATTATAATGCACGCAAATTGCTTTTCAATATTACGTTTTCTTACACATGGTAGTGTTCAAAACTCTAATGGAAGTTTCTATTCTAATTTATGCTAGACAATAAACTAAGTACTATTCCACTATACGGAACAACACAATATTGAAGTGCTGTAAACAGAAAAGTAGCAACTACTACTATTGTGGTTATGCATAAGTTGAAGCTATTGTAATGGAACTAGTTAAATATGCTTTCGAATGAAAACAATGTTTGGGTTCTTTATAAATCCATACATTAATAGGATTAATCAATTGTAAATAAACATTTAATGACAAAACCTACTTTGTGTAAAGTTGATGTTTGCAAACTCCAATGAAAATATTGAAAAAGAAATTAACGACCATACGACCAACAGTTTCATTCCTAATAGAAATATTCGGTACAGTTGTTCAATGTATATATATATATATATATATATATATATATATATATATATATATATATATATATATATATATATATATATATATATATATATATATATATATATATATGTATATGTATGTATATATACATTATATAGTATTCAGTCCATTGTGTTGCTTTCATTTATTTCTTTATTATATAATAAATATGCTAGTGTTGCTAGGGATTATTTGTTGTCAATTGGATTATAGCAGTTTTTTATTGTTTTAAGTTTTGTACATTTAACAATGAGATTGTTCATATAAACTGTAATCTTAACAAAGTGGCTAAAAGCATAAAAGTGCTCAACTATGGAAACATGTTAAGAAAGTGATAATTAAAACAATATAGATGTACATATAAAAGAACAAAATATTGCCTGCAGGAATTATTACGCTCATTGTTTTACGATCCTTAGATGTGACAATTGTATGCATTGGTGTGTTGCATTTCATCATCTATTATTTATTAATAGTGTTATTAACAAATGGTAAGATTTGTATTGTTTCCGATATTTGTGTTAAATGTTTTGTTAAACGAAAATATATTAGTAAATATTTGTTTAGAAAGTAACTTATAAAATTTATCTTCTTAGTTTGATCGAAATATTTCAATCTATTCAATCCTAAGCCTAATAGAGGAGGAGCGTTTGAGCGCAAGGTTAGCAACCTGGCCTCTGTAAAAATTTATATTGCTACGGAAACAATAAGAGGAGGCCATTTGGACAATTAACGGCAAAGAAGTGATTGCACGTATCTGGATGATAGGGTTGAGTAAAAGCCGAAAAAAGCTCAATCTTCGATTTGCAAAATCTTCAATGCCGACGAGACTTCGTTGTTGTTATTATTTTACTGTAATTGTTGTCTTGTTGCCCCATGCTTATTTTTAAAGCGAATGGGTTTTGTATAATATATATGTACAGCCATTTCAAAAATTAACACAAAAAATTACAAAAGTATTGAATCAAATTAAATTGTTATGTCCGATTGTTTTTTCGGAAAAATAAATATTGAGAATTAAAAATAATGTCAAGTACTTAGTAGTTCATTTATATCTAGTTAGAAATATTTATTTAAAAAGGCTGAGTCGGCTAAAATAGCATATTTTAAAAGCTAGTTTTATATTAACTTGGATAATAAGTTGAAGTTACATAATTTTTATAATAATTAGCATATTATTAATTTGTGTGCTTAATTTCATTAAAAATGAACAATAACTAATTCTTAAAATTAATGTTAAACGAACATTTAAATCTGACCTGATTGTAATGTCATAATAATTAACAAAATAAACATTTAATTATTCTAATATATATAAATAAAAATAATTAAAAAATTTCTTTTTTAATTTTAAGTAAAAATGTTAAAACAAATCGAATAAATTATTATTTACGTTCAACCTTATATTATATCTCTTACCTTAAATAGTGAAAAATTTGTTTCAGTTATAAAGGACGGTTTTCATTATGAAATGCGACACACTTACACAGGGGGTTACTACTATTTTTCAGAACAATGCTCCATGTCATACGTCCAAGAAGGTAACATCATATTTAGCTAAGTTCACTATATTTGTTTTATATTTACATTTAAACAGTAGAAGGGCTAAAATCGGAAAAACTATCTTTCACTCAATTGCCACCTAACAGCCCGGATATCAATGTTATTAAAAAATTTTTACAGTATGATAAAGCGCACCATCAATAAGCATACTGAAATTGAGGATTTATGTGAACGTATACGGTTTGTTGTCCAATATGAGATGAAACAAAAACATATCAACACTCTCATCGACAGCATTCCAAAACGCCTGGATGAGGTTTTTCAAAAAAATAGCAATCATATAGATTACTGTTGTTTCTATAATAATAATCGCCAACTATTTAGAAAATATTTGCAAATAACTTAAGTAAATAATAAGTTTTTTAATATAGGAAATATATTAATCTTCCAACGCATGGCACATTGATATAACCGGATAATTACATCATCAAACCGCATTTGAAACAACCAACTATAAAATGTGACTTAAAAGATCATTTCAAAATTTATTAAATATTTTGTTTGAATTTATGTTTGAATTTTCCAATTTTGTAAAACATTCCAGATGTGGAATTTAAATATTGGCTTACTTAAAGTGTCGCAGAGAGGAATTAAACTATGTGCAAGTGAATGCGATATCTAAAATAAGAATATGGTAAAATGTAGTGTCAATACATTCCTGTATCTTGATTATAAAAATCAATTAAACAATTGGATTTAGAACATGGAATTGTTTAAGAATAAATTTTTATTTTAATTTTTTTGTTGCATTTGTTCTAGTACTTTGAATATTTTACGAAAAACATTTTATTTTACAATTTGTTATATTTTATCAAAACGAAAAAACCAATACAGTTTGGATGTTACTATTTAGCGACTGTCGTGCTCAGTAAATATTACTTTTATCAAACAACATTTTAAATAATAAAAAAATGCAATTAATCGCAAATGCATGTAAAATAAAATAAAATGTTAAAGTTTTTTGTCAAACCTATTAAATAAATAACTTCAATACATTCTAGAAAATATTGAATGTTTTGCTTTTTTAACACGTTACTTATTTGTGTATAAAGTAGTATAGTGCAAATTAAAATAATAACTTTTTTAGTTGATAAATCTGAATTTGTACAATGCAATTGAAATGCAACATTTGCCTTTTAATATTAGAAATAAACTGCTATAAAATATAGATTGTTTGCAAATAAATTAGCATTTATATTAGTTTATTTTGACGTTAATCTTGATCAATATTTTAAACCTTTACTGATATTTAGAGTAGGATCCAACAAGTTTTTAAAGGAATATTTATTTAACTTCAATACATTTTAGAAAATATTTAATGTTTTAATTTTTTAACATTTTACTTATTTGTGTAATTTTATTGTGTGGTTAACAAATGGTAACATTTGTATTGTTTCTGTTATTTGTGCTCAATGTTTTGTTAAACAAAAATATATTAGTAAATATTTGTTTAGAAAATAAATCGTAAAATTTTTCTATGCATAAAAAAATGTTAAAATTATTACACAGTTAGGCATATTAACGCATTTTAAATTGTATTATTCACAAGAAGTTAATTTTGCATATTATAATTAACATTAGTATTATTATTATTATTATTATTACTATTAACATTATTATTATTATCATTATTATCATTATTACCATTATTATTATTATTATTACTATTATTATTATTGTTATTATTATTATTTTTATAATCAGTATTATTATTTTTATTATTGTTATTGTCGTCATTATTATTATTATTGTTATTATCATTATTGCTATTTCTATTATTATTATTATTATTATTACTATTATTATTATTATTGTTAATACTATTATTGTTGTTAATATTATTATTATTATTATACATTTATACTATTTGTCAACAAGAAGTAAACACATTTATATTCGTGATCCTGCATTGAAATTAAAACCAAAAAAGGTTTATATCGTATTTAAAATAAGTAGCAGCCTTGAAGAATGGTTTATAAACAGCTGACAAATACGGTTACTTGTTTTAATATTGATGTTAATCTTGATCAATATTTTAAACTTTCACTGTTACTTAGAGTAGGATCCAACAAGTTTTTAAAGGAGTATTTTCGTCCTTAAAATAAATTATTGTTCATTTTTAACTTGCGACATTGATTTTGCATTTACAAAATTTAATCAATGCGATTTCACTTATAAGTTTGTATGACGTCGATACATACACTCACCATAAAATGCCTTAAGTTCAACTATTTTCTTGTCAAACATTTGCAATTATTAAAAAATATGTATTTTATTGATAAAAACAAATGATAAAAAATGTATTTTTATTTTATTACATTTTTATTTCTAAAGTAACATTTTTTTAAACAAATTAAATCTACGCAAAGACATATGTAGTGACATTGTAATTTTAAATCGTTAGTAATTACTTCGATTTGAAAAATAATTTAATATGACATTTTCAATACAAAGGCAAAGCATTGAATCCCACACTCCAAACATTCAAATGACAAAAAAATATACCACTGTTATGAAATATTTTAGATTTTTCCAAATTTGTCCGCGTTAACATTTCCTGTTACACCAGTTGGTGTTAAATCTACAATGAGAAACATTTGTGCAATTTTTGTTTACTTTGTAATACACCCCTTTTCATCTTAACAACCGAAATACAATACAACAGAAGTATCCGACAGCGTTTGACACTCAACTCATGCACACCAGACCAAACTGACAAACCAAATCTGCTGCTTATAGATACAATTGAATATTGCAAATATACTTTGTATTTTGTTTTACATCTTCATTTAATTATAAAATCATACATATTATTATTTGTGTTAAACTATTACATCCTCCCTATTGGCAATTATGGAAGAATCATTTGCACATTTTATGAATGGTCAATTCAAACAGACAAGTTTTAGTTAATACTTTTTATTTCGATAATATTTTTAAAAAAAAAAAACAAAAAGAAGATTACTATGATAAATATTTATAAATGTTCCATTCCATTTATTTATTTAACTTTGTATGTATATCCAAAAAATATCAAATAATATTAACAATTTATTGACATTTTGTGTTTTACACAAATTTTACACAAAATTTAATTTATAATAAAGAACAACAGTCATATTTATTTTAATTAAACAATTTTAATACAATAATCTTTATCAGTTACACAGTCATAATGGTCATGGGGAAATAAAGCAATATTATATTAATTAGTACATACAATATAATTATGGAAAATGTAATACAATTCGTGTGAATAACAGAAACTATTTTTGTCGATAAAATATCGAACAACAAATATAATGAAAGACAAATAATAACTGAATTAGAAAAACAATGAAGTTAGTAGTAATAGGGCTTATTAAAATGCATATACTACAAAATACATAGATTATAATACTAATATAATTATATATATATATATATATATATATATATATATATATATATATATATACATATATAAATATTATGTAAATATATACAGCATAATGCAATATAACCATAAAAACTTATAAGTAATTAAAAGACCATTAGCTATTTTAAAATGTTTCCATTTTCTTTTACATTATAAATTAAAGATAAACATTTTCTGTCAGTATCAATTGTATCTAAATAACGTTTTTAAAAATTATAATGCACGCATGTTGCTTTCAATATTACGTTTTCTTACTTGGTGGTGTTCAAGACACTGGTGGAAGATTCTATTCTAATTTATGCTGGACATAATAAACTGGTACTATTCCCACTATACGGAACAACACAATATTGAAGTGCTGTAAACAGAAAAGTAACGCTACTACTATTGTGGTTATGCACAAGTTGAAGCTGTTGTAATGGAACTAGGTAGATATGCTTTCGAATGAAAACAATGTTTGGGTTCTTTATAATCCATACATTAATAGCATTAATCAATTGTAGATAAACATTTAATGACAAAACCTACTTGTGTTGGCGGTATCGTTTTGTACATGTAAGCCAATTTCTGAAAACAAACAATGAAAATTGTGTATTTATACACAACAACAAGCCGGTTAGAATGCAGTTGTGGTGATAACTATTTATATTGATATGACGTAATATACAATTAAATTGACTTATTAAATCATTTATTATTTATTTGTCAAATAAATAATAATATTGTATATAGTAAATATTTTGTTTTTTAGAATAAAAATATAATACTACTATTATTAACAATCACGATAATAATAATAATAATAATAATAATAATAATAATAATAATAATAATAATAATAATAATAATAATAATAATAATAATAATAATAATAACAATAATAGTAATAGTAATAGTAACAGCAGTAATTAACTATTGTTTCATTTTATTGCAAGAATCTGTTGGCTTATTTCTGTTTGTTCAATTATTTTACGTGTTATGCATCTATTTAATATAATCAATTTATTAACTTTTTATATGTAATTGTAATCGGGTTATTTGCTGGATTCAAATGTACAACACTGATATTGCATAATGCAATGAACTTACCTGAATGGTCACTGATATTTTTCAAATAATTCATAATATCTGAAGATATTGAAAAATTACAAAGATAAAAGTATTCAGTAAATTAGCTTTGTTTTAACTAAGCTACATTTACTGCGTCCGAACGCCATAATTTAAGTTTTAAACCATATTTATAATTTTTAGTACATATAGAAAAAACCAATTTTTATATTATATTAAAAATAACCTGATCATTCGTAGCCAAAACATTTATTTTCTTAACGGTTAAAGGAAACAAAATTAGTCCACAAATGATCTTGCCAGTTATATGTATATATATATTCTTAAATAATACACAATTCAGTATATTTATAATGTTTAAATTTTAATTTTTGTAAAAAATAATGTGTTACATTGGAATACACAAACCTTGTATACTTTAACGATCATTATGATTTTTGTTTAAATTTTAGTAAAGAGAGGAAGAAAATAAAATTAAATACATTTAATAACATGTAAACTTACCTGTGGAGTCCGTTATTATTAATGAACTCATGGAAATGCTAATTTTCCTGTTTCTAATCCTCAGCAGTTTGCAGCATTTTTCATCTCGTGTCTATTGAAATAAAATTCATTTCAATTACATTACATAATATGATAAAGATTGTTCAACATAATATTAACAGTTATTAGAATTGTTGTACAGAATCACTTGCTATATTGTATATTTACCTACATTTTTATAATAATTATAACAGTAATAATAATAATAGTAATAATAATAATAATAATAATAACAATATTAATAGTAATAATAACAATAATAATACTAGGAATAATAATGATAATAATTATTATTATTATTATAGTAATAATAATAATAATAATAATAATAATAATAATAATAATAATAATAATAGTAATTAATGTCTACACTTTTGCTTTCAGGAGTTGGCTTTTGAATTTAAAACGTTGTTTTATAGAATTTTTAATGTAATATATTAGTACACAAGAAACACGATTTTGAACACTTACATATTGTACTAAATAAGTATTTCGACTATATAACTTTTCAAGACACATCCAGATGTTTCTAACGTTTTCGTTGCATTTTCTCACATTGAAGTAAGGAAAAAAGTAACTGCGACCAAACAGCGATGGAATAAAAAATATTTGAAAAAGAATTAACGACCACACGACAAACAGCTTCATTGCAAAAAATTAAAATTTTAGAACGATTGTTGTATATATATATATATACATTGTATAGTATTCAATCCATTGTTTTACTTTTATTTATTTCATTATTATCTAATAAATATGGTAGTGTTGCTAAGGGGTTATTTGTTGTCAATTGGAAATAACTGATTTTTATTGTTTTAAATTTTGTACATCTAATAATGAAATTGTTCATATAAACTGTGATCTTAACAAAATGGCTAAAAGCATAAAAGTGCTCAACCATGGAAACAAGTTAAGAAAGTGATAATTAAAACAATATAGATGTACATGTAATAGAACAAAACATTGCCTGCAAGTGTCACGCCCATTGTTTGACCCTTGAATGTGATAATTGTATGCATTGATGTGATGAATTTCAACATTCTATTATTTATTTATAGTGTTATTAACAAATGGTAAGATTTGTATTGTTTCTATTATTTGTGTTAAATGCTTTGTTAAACAAAAACATATTAGTAAATATTTGTTTAGAAAATAAATTCTAAAATTTATCTACGCATAAGAGAATTTTAAAATTATTACACAGTTAGGCAAATAACGTAATTTAAACTGTATTATTCATAAGAAGTTAATTTTGCATATTATTATTATTATTATTATTATTATTATTATTATTATTATTATTATTATTATTATTATTATACATTTATACTATTTGTTAACAAAAAGTAAACACATTTATATTAGTGATCCTGCACTAAAATTAAAATCAAACAGAGTTTATATCGTATTTAACATAGGTAGCGGCGTTAAACAATGGTTTATAAACATTATACAAATACGTCTACTTGTTTTAATACGATTGCTTTCTATATACAATCTGAATTCTGAAAAACAACTAACTAAGAATATTTATTTGTACATAAAAATGTACAAATAATATTATTTCAAAACGCTAAAATTACAAAAAGGCTGAAACTTATAAATAAAATAAACATATCTTTGCAAAATAAATATTTTGCCATTATTGTTAATTTGAAATTAGTTTAGTTAGTTTCATATCTGTAAAAGTATGTTGTTCTTATAATAATAAAAGACTATGTTTTAGAAAATATTTGCAAATAACTTAAGTAAATAACATTTTTTTGCATATGGGAATTATGTTAATAAAATGTGACTTAAAAGATGATTTTAAAATTTATTATTTGTTTTCATACATAACAAATTTTAACATAAATGCATTTTAGAAAAAATTGAATGTTTTTATTTTCTAACACATTACTTATTTGTGCATAAAGTAGTATAGTGCAAATTCAAATAAAAACTCTTTTGTATATTAGTTGATAAATCTGAATTTGTTCAATGCAATTGAAATAAAAAAAATTATTTTTGAATATTGGAAATAAATTGAGATAAAATAACGATTGTTTGTAAATAGATTAACATCTATATCAGTTCATTTTGACGTTAATCTTTATCAATATTTTAAACCTTTACTGATATTTAGAGTAGGATCCAACAAGTTTTAAAAGGAATATTTTTGTCTTTAAAATTAATTATCGTTTATTTTTTAACTGACGACATTGATTTCGCATTACAAAATTTAATCAATGCGTTTCACTTTTTAAACTTTGTATGCCGTCCAAACATACACTCGTAGACTTAAGTTATATCTAGTCAATGATAATTTAATCATCAAACTGCATTTGCATTAACCAAATTCAAAATGTGACTTAACATTTTATTAAAAAATTTATTATTTGTTTCGTTTGTGTTTAATGCTTGAATTTTTTTAATTTTGTAAAAAATGTTGATGGGTATAGAAACAATGGCCTACTTAAAGTGTCGCAGGTAAGATTTAAAGTTACGTGCAAAAGTTAAATGCGATATCTGAAATGAGAATATGATTAAATAAAATGTCAAGACATTCCTTACGTGTTGATAATAAAAATTAATTAAACACAATGGATTTAATACATGGAATTGTTTAACAATAAATGATTTCACTTTAATTTTGTATAAATACACTCAACATTTTCAATAAAAATCTTAGTTTTATTGTAATCAATTGTAAAATTAAACAAATTTTAAATGTTATGTTACAAATTGTTGTATTTCATCAAAATCAAAAACCAATACGTTTTTGGATGATACAGTACTAAGCGACTATAGTACTTAGTAAACATTATTTTCATTAAAAAACATTTTAAGAAATAAAAAAGTGCAAATAATTGTAAATGTGTGTAAAATAGAATGAAATGTTAAACTTGTTTGTCGTACATAACAAATTGTATTTAACTACCATACATTTTAGAAAATATTAAATGTTTTATTTTTTAACGCATTACTTGTTTGCGCTTGAAGTAGTATAGTGCAAATTAAAATAATTACTTTTTTATACATTAGTTGATAAATCTGAGTTTGTACAATACAATTGAAATGCATAATTTACCTTTTAATATCAAAAATAAATTGTAATAAAATAAAAGTTGTTTGCAAATAAATTAACATTTATATTAGTACAGTTTGATGTTAATATTGTTAATCATAAGGAAGACAAATAACGATGCTGAGCTGTTTTAACCATAAGTATTAAGTACTCGGAAATAAGAAGCCTTTTTGTCAAAATTACAAATTTTGAAACGGAAAATAAAAATCGACCTTATGCTTAACTTATTAAAAATAGTTTTATAATTTTTGGAAAAAAATTGTTTTAAAATCCTTTATATTAAAATACTTTTAAGATAAATTAATTATTGACTATTTAAAAATACGGTGTAAATTTGTAAATATATGTATTATTTTTAAAAATAAAAAGAATAAAAAATTAGAATTTATTTTTTAATAATTATTTTTGTAAATAAATTACATATTTTAATATTTAATAAATTTTAACTAGAAAAAGTTATAGTTTACGCATCGCATTAGCAATGTATGTATCTAGGTTATATATATTTATAGAAAAATGTAGCGCATCAATCAAATCTTTATAATGTGTAAAAAATTTGTTATTTAAAAAAAACATTAATTTAATTTATAAATAAAAATATTTAAAAAAATTAATTGGAATGAAATACGTTTCTTAATGTAATACTGTAGGCAATATATTTGTATCCATCCAGTTTCAAAAAAAAAATTTTTATTGTTCATTTTTAAATTAACCGCATATGACCACATATAGTTTAATGTCTTTTTTTGAAACGTCATCTAACACATTTTGTAATTGTTTGCAGAAGACATTTTTATGGCTCTCCTTAGTAGTGTCAGTAGTGGCAGACTTGCACAATTGTTACTTTTCCAAATCTGGTGTTGAATTTGACTGATATAATACTGTTGTTCACGGGCTTCCATCCGATCATAGATTTAGCGGCGATTTTGCTCAATACAATACCAACTCTATCAATATGCTGGTCTTTATAAACTGGAATATAAGAACGATGTATTTCCACTCGTAAAATAACCTTGACCTTTTCATTGCATTTCGTTAATACCCAAAATATCTAAATTATATTTTGAAATGCTTCTTTTAACTGTTTACTACAAGAAATGTGCGCACATTTTATGTTCCTATACTGGCTACATTTTTGACATTGAAAATTTTGTAAATCAAAAATTGAGTTTCATTTCGGCCTTTACTCAACCCTGTCATTTGGGTACGTGCAATCACTTCTTTGCCGTTGTTTGCCGGAATGGTGTTCTCGCATTGTTTCGATAGCAATATAGATTTTTAACAGAGGCCAGGCTGCTAAACTTGCGTTTAAACTCTCCTTGCTTATCTAAGTTTGGGACTGGTTAGATTGAATTATTTCAGGTCCAATCTATGCGAAGTTTTATATTTTATAAAAAACTAAATAAAGTTTTATTGAATATTCAATATTAAATTAGTTTAATAAAATTATAATTATTTAATATATAATTAAGCATTTCAAATAAAATTATTTCAATTAAATTTTCGTTTAATAATATTTATGTATGTAGGATATTTTTTTTGGTAAAAACCACTTTTCGGTAAATAACACGTGCCAATTATTGGTTGATATCGATCACGTTCTATTTGTATATTCACACAAGTATAAGTAGATTGTACATAAAATCAATAAATACTTAAATAAATACTGTTTGCTATATTTTAAAATATTTAATTAATACCGATAAATGAAACGTATGTGTATACATTTCAATGACATTAAATGTTACTGCTTATGTTTCGTTTACCGCTTTTTGGTACGTTTCCCCCATTTGGTTCTGTATCAAACCAATTTAAAGCATTATGTCCATTAAATAGTTTGCCTTTACTGTTGCAAACGTCTGTCCGTTATTCAGACTTGGCGGTACTGCCTACATCGGTTCATTGTTGATCTTCACTAGTCGGAATTATTAATATTACTGTTACTACTACTAACAATAATAAAAGGAAACATTTTTTTAAATGAAAATAGAAATTTAATAAATTAAAAGGTTTATTAAAAATAATTATAATTCAAAGTTTAGGAATAAGGCTGTAATAAGTACAATTTATTTTAAAATTGGTCTTTAAAAATTATCAATTATTGATGTAAACAAGTTTTACAATATTTTTACATGTAAAATCTTGTACAACATACTATTTTAACAAATTAAATAAAATTAAAAAAAAAAATTAACATAAATTTGTAAAGAAATAAACTAAACGTTAAAGATATATTGAAATTTGAGTTTGCATAATTTTGCGCTACAATAAATTATGTAGTAAAAAACATTTAATAATCCTATTCTCTATTTTGTGGTATCATTTTAACAGTATGCTTATAGTAGCAATTTTTCTTTACTAGTTAACCTCCTTTTATTTTTTAATTAAGTTCAAAGCTTAACAAACTCATAATAAACTACTTTTTATTATAGTTTCTGCACATGCAAATTATCTTTTAAAACTGTTATTTTGTTATTGGCAGTAGCAGTAATTGTAGCCGTACTACTACTAATACTACTACTACTTTTACTACAACAACAACAACTACTACTACTACTACTACTTCTACTACTACTACTACTACTACTACTACTACTACTTCTACTACTACTACTACTACTACTACTACTACTAAAAGTTTAATATTTGTATCGTTAAAATCATGAATTTATTTCACTTAAGACATTTAAATTTATTATGCAAAAATAAGAATGCAATTGGCAAATCTAAACAATTACAATAACTGTAATAATAATAGTGGTAGAGCGCTTGTGGTAGATCTGGTGGCCATGGATTCGATTCCCACCACCGGCTCACTAAATGCGGGCTCACGTTTGGCTTCGCTAAAATGTCTACTACTGAAAAATGCGTGTTTGCCGTGTAAAACATTTGAAGTAAATACTGAGATTAATATTGACGTAGAGGTAGTTTTAACACGTTTAAATGTATGCCTTAATAATTCAATAATATTTCACGTCATAAATCTATCACACTCTGGTGTCTCAACAAATGCAGATAAAATTTTTACCTTCTACTAAGAATTTTCGTGGCGAGTCGACTCTTATTTTTTTTCAAACCACGTTTTATAGATGTAGTAGAAATGTGTCGGGGTAATCGAACGGTACAGCGCTTGACTTGGACCGACCAGGCACGAGTTTGAATCCAATTACCGGCCCACTAAAATGCGCGGGTTCACGTTCGGTTTTGATCATGTGTCCACTGCTGGAAGATGCGTTTTGACGTAAAACATTCAAAGTAGAAAATAAATTAAATAGATAAAAACGTGCAACAGTAAAAACTAATCTTTTTAATTATTTGTAAATATTATTCATGTTAAAATGATATATTTTTGTGTTTTTCCCAATTGACGAACAATGTTTGGATAGCAATAGAAGCTAAACCGCCACTGCCAACACTGAATACGGATCTTCGTAAAAGAAATTCGCCCTTTATAAAAGAGAAAAAACTGTAAATAATTTCATAATTAGAATTGTCGGATTAGTATTCAAGTAAATCTGACAATTCTAATATAACAGTTTTAAAAAATTATTAAAAAAATTAACAGAATATTATTACAATGAGACACAAAAAACTTGGTTAAATTTTATGTTTATCGTTTGAAAGACCAATACATTAGGCAACGTATTTCATTCGAGTTAATTTTTTTAAATAATTTTTTTGTAAAATAAATTATTGTATATTTTTAAAATAACAAATTGAAAATTTTTCAGTATTTTAAAACGTGAGGTGAACCGCATAGAAATTGACGTATTATTGGAAGCGAAAATTAATCATGTTGTAAAAAATTGTATTTCGAAGGACTATATTGGTACGTTGATAGATTTCTACCCAAAGCAACTGGCAAAAGTTGAACAAGAGTGTGGATATCACTTAAATTACTGACATTTGTTACCTTTATTTTATATATTTATGTATTTTAGTAGATAAAAACTATTTTTTAAAACCAATTATCTGTGTTTGTTTTTAAGTTTTATAATGGTGGTATTGTGCTTTATTGCTAAAACAAATGTTATTGTGTATTATATTAAGAATTTTTTTGCGAATAATATTAAATGTATATATATTAGTAAAGTATTATCTAAGGTACTTATGAACAAGCGTTAGATATGTCTAAGATAAGTAACAAGTGCTACATATATTTCAATATCATAGTAGGTCAACATTGGATTCACTTATGTCACTATCTGTAAGAACGGTCTTAAAATAAGCAATTGAAAATAGTAAAAAGATTCGGTAAACTGTAACTACAATGTAGAGGTTGTTTTTTGTGTTATTAAAAAAAGACGTTTGTTTACTACTTTGAATGTTTGCACTCTTAAAGTGTATATGACAACATTTTGAAATTTTATTATTATTATTATTTATTTATTTTTACTACTTTAAATGTTCTACACAAGAAACGCGCATCTTTCAGCCGTGGACATTTTAACGAAGCTGAACGTAGACCCACATTTAATGGGCAGGTAGTGGGATCGGAACCACTGTTAAATCATTCCGGTATTGTAAATTGTTGGGCAGTGCTACAATTTTTGCCAAAAGAAATAACAATAATTATATATATATATATATATATATATATATATATATATATATATATATATATATATATATATATATATATATTTACTTAATTGTTAACTTAAATAATAAATTTACTAGGTTTTAAGTCAACCAGGAGCACAGTACAGCTGTTTTATCCTTATTTGGAATCATCAACAGTGCATACCAATCAAGTTTTACTTGAACCCACGTCCTATCTGATGTCAAGCCAGCACCTTAAACCACTAAGCTACAAGTGGTTAAACGTAACCCTGCAATTGTATTATTTATAGTGAATTTAGTCAATTCTAATTGTCCAGAGTCCTCAAATGCTCCTACGTTACTACCGGTTTAGCAAGTGAGAAAACCCTTTCACTAGGACTTTACCATATAGATCCTTGCATACTGCCAGGTTTAATTGTCAATTTACTGAACATTGTGCTTCTAATTCAATAGGCACAGAAAAGTATTTCAAAATGTTTACAACAATTTGACAGTTTTCTTGATTTTTTTCCAATAATTTTATTTATGTATACTTTATGTTTGAAAAGTTGCAATAGAAGTTGTATTCTTTGTGCCATCAACAGTTGGTTAATTATTTAACTAAAATATTTATCAGTTTTAAATTCAAAATAATTAATCATTTGTAAATTTGCAATTTACAAAGACATACATAGATAGTAATATTGATTTTACTTCATTAAATTAAAATCTATATTTTACACCACCTTAAATATATTGTTTTTTTAAGTTTGTTTATTTATGATTTACTAAAAAATTCACAACTTAAACGAGAGTTAGTTGATTTCTAATTTACAAATAATGTGAACAGTAAACTTTCATTTTGATACTTATTATACTAGGCATATTCTTTTATCATCTTAAACCCAAATGCATTATTATTATTACTACTATTTACAAGATGCTAATAATCTTGAGAATTTAAATAATGCTTATAAAGTCTCAATTTCCAATAATTATAATATTCCTAACCGCTCTTCTTTCAAATAATGAAATCATGAGAAAAACCGACTCTCGTTCGCTACATGATATTGTTACAATTAGACGAAGAAAATTACTTGGCAAAATTCTACGTTTAGCGCCCGAAAGACCAGCAAAAACGGTTTGGAATGGACAGTTGTAAATGGTAAAAGAAAGGTTGGGGTAGACCACAAAAAACTTGGCTAATAACTATTCGGGAAGATCTAATTGAAATGAATGTTTTATGGGATCAAGCAAAACGTTGGGCAAAATGTTCAAATACATAGAAATATTTTGTTGTCTCATGTTCTTTTTGAATTACGAGACTTTGTTGTTGTTGTTATTTTTCGCTGTAACTGTTGTCTTATTGCCCCATGTTCATTTTTTAAAGCAAAAGGTTTTTGTAATAATAATAATAATAATAATAATAATAATAATAATAATAATAATAATAATAATAATAATAATAATAATGCTCCTCCTCCATGTGGTGCATGCTGGACTAAGTGCCACTGGACATCTAGTATAATAGCAGCAGGGACCGAATGCACAGCGCTATAACTGGGCTTCCGCTACGGTGGGTAGGTGCAATCATACATTCAGGATACTAAAAGGTATATGTATACCATATACAGCCCTTAACTAAGGAAGATAACTCTGACAAAATGTCAGGCGGTATCGTTAATCTTTACGAACAGTTGTGCCATCACAAGGATGCCGTCTACCAGCCAAAAAACATCATTATTCTTCTACGCTTGTTACGTTTATTAAGCTATCAAAACAGATCGTTCAATATACCGTACAAATATTGAACTAATGATTAAATGAAGTGGTCACTAACCGCAATAAATAATGAATTGAACATATAGGCCTAAGCTAAAGTTTCATGATGTATCAACCAAATAATTCTGAATTTTCCCAAGTCCTCCAATAAAAGCGATAGTGATTAAAATTGAAAATTACGACGCTTTTTATAAATAAATTTTTTATACTACTTCTTTATATCCACGTTACAAACATGTTTATTAATGTAAATATTGTTTTTTTTATTTCATAATTTTCTATCTATTTGCATTTCAATTTTCTTTGTACTGATATTTTTTGTGTATAAGGCATTTTTATTAAAGCATTTAAAATAATGACGATTATTCTATTTTTACCAAATTTACACAATGACGCAATAAGAATGCACCAACGTGATTACCACTTACTCACGGAGGTTGACCAATAGGATTTTTTTTAATTCTTTTTTCTTTGCATTCCCTGGTAGATGATAAAACCAACCAAGGAAAAATAATTTTAAACAGTCCTATTGGTCAGCCTCCGTGAGTGAGTGTGAGTCACGTTGGTGCATATTCTTCTATCAAAAGGGGATTGTTTGACCTTAAAAATGTATATAAGGGAAAAAATCAATATTTGGGAGGTTCTAAACCACCACAAAATTTTTGCGCAAAAAAATAATCTTATTGGTCAGCCTCCGTGAGTGAGTGTGAGTCACGTTGGTGCATTCTTCTATCAAAAGGGAATTGTTTGACCTTGAAATATAGATAAGGTGGAAAAATCAATATTTACATTGCACTATACAACTTGTATTGCGTCATCGTGCAAATTTGGTCACACTTTTTGAAACTTTTCCACCCCAACTGCCGAGTAATTACACACTCACACAAAAGGTTATCTGACTCTTATTGGCTCCTTCTTTCGCAACTTTTTCCCTTTATCATCTACCGAAAATTTTTGTGTGCAAAAAGAACCTCCCATCCCCCTAACTTACTAGTAATCACACGCTTACACAAAAGGTTATCTGACTCTTATTGTCTCCTTTTTTCGCAACTTTTTCCACTGGTTGGTTTTATCATCTATCCTTTATCCATATTACGACATCCACTGCAAACAATTTCAAAAATTGTTTTCAAGTGCCAATTACTTTTCAAGCTTCAAATATCTTGAAAATGCTCAAATGCGTTTGTATTCACATATAGAAAGGTGCTTTGTGTGCACAAAACCAGTTCGTCACTACATTGAATTTAGCTTGGTCGTAATGTTTGTGTTTGTGTATGTTTGTAAGTTGTACTAACTTAAACGTTATCTGTACCCCCTTTTTTGTACATATATACTAAAATGTTATATGTGATTGATGAGAATATACGAAATAAATTTATCTTACAGTTTACGTCTTATATTTGGAATTATAAAGGAAACCTAATGCTTTAAAAAATAATAGAATTAATTGATTGATATTAAATTATATAATATAAAACCCAATTATAGAATTAATAAAGTTCTCATTAAATTACATTATAAAATTTAGCTAATAAAGTGAAAAAACCAATTGAGAAAAATAATGATGTGTCTAAATATTGATAATTTTTTAAAACTTATTTAATCAATAATTATTATTAACAATTTGAGGGCTCTATAAATACAAATTTACTGAACAATTTAACAATAAATAATTTTACTTCTTACAGACCATTCTAAGATTAGGTATAGAAATTAGTCAAAATAAAATATGTCAGAAATAAGATAATTTAAAGAAACTAAAGAAACAGTCAACCAATTTGAAAACTTTGTTAAAAATTGTTAATTATTAGGCTTTTAAAAATTTTTTAAATGTTATTATTATTATTATTATACCGCTTAGTTTGGATCAGAAATAAACCAATCTAGCCAGTCTCAAGCCTGGATAAAGGAGGAGGGTTTCAGCACAAGGTTAGCAACCTGACCTCTGTAAAACATTTAAACTGCTACGAAAACAGTAAGACGATGCCATTCCGACAAACAACGGCAAAGAAGTGATTGCATGTATCTGAATGACAGAGCTACACAGATGACAGGGTTGAGTGAAAGCAAGCTCAGTCTTCGATTTGCAGAATCTTCAATGCCAACGTGACTTTGTTGTTGTTGTTGTTTTGCTGTAATTGTTGTTTTATTACCTCATGCTTATTTTTAAAGCAAAAGGGTTGTGTATAATATAATAATAATAATAATAATTTAATTCTATTGTTTCTGTTGGACGCCTCTTTGTCAATTTAACCAGCTTGTATTCCGATGGATTTAAATTGATATCAAAGTTAGTAGATAACTGTTTAATTTTATTAATAGAATGTTCAAATTCTTTTATTTGAAGAAATTTTTGTGCACAAAACCATCTTTTTTATCGAAACAATATGAAACATTATAGCCATTCAATAGTTTTAGTGTGGGTTCTTTTTACTGCCCGATGCCCTTCCTGACGCAAACCCTCTTCCTTTATCCAGACTTGAAACTGGCTAGATCGGTTTATTTCTAATCCTTTCTAGGCAGCATTTTGTACATATCATTGGTACAGTTGAACAAATGTGATGACTGTACAATTTGTAATGGATGTGTACATTATTGGTAAGGCGTATTGTTGATAAAACAGAGGATTAAACATTGTATCAATAAATGTATTATTTACTCTAGATTTACGTCAACAATGTACTTATGCACTTATGATTATACCAACCAGCGGGAAAAGTAGCAAAAGTGGAACTAATAAGAATTAGACTACTTTTAGTGAGTTGGGAATAGAAAGGTTTCTAAATGTGTCACCAAATTTGCACAATTTACTGGCACGATGACGCAATACAAATCGTATGGTACTAGCTAAATATCGATTTTTCCACCTTCTATACATTTTCAAGGTCAAAAAATTAACTTTTATTATTTTTTAAATTTATGTTTACTACTTTGAATGTTTTACGCGAAACGCATCATTCAATAGTGGACATTTTAGCGAAGCCAAATGTGGACCCGCATTTAGTGGGCCGGTGATGGGATTCGAACCCTGATACCCACTCAGGTTCAAGTCGAGCGCTGTACCGCCAGACCACTTACTGATAAAACCTTTCCCAAACTATCTAGACAAATTATTTAAAAATATTATTTAAATTTGTATTTGCTTTTATTTTGATATACACTGAATTGTATAAAAAATTATTTAAGTAATCACTGATGTCAAGTACATGACTTTTATTCTTTTTAAAATAAAACACATACTGAAGCCACAATGCATATTATTATTATGATTATTTACCTAAATACCTTATTAGCAGTAACTGTTATCGCAATGCATATGTATTAAGATGTACATAGTAAAAATTAAATATTTCTAAATATAGAAATGTTTTTCTATGGTATTATCTGAGGTATGTACCAGTAATAGTTAGATATATCTAAGATAAATAAATAGGTCACAGTACTACAAAGTATCACATTACTTGTATTTTCGCACGTCAACCGTCAATTATTGTAGTGTACTTGAAGAAAAATGGTATTAGATTACTAATTTCTTAAGACAAAATCTTCCAGTTTTTTTTGGCAAGGTTAGAGTTCCATTAATCCACTTGCACCACTCGTTAATTCCGAGGTGGTCTAGTGGTAGAGCGCTCAAATTTGGACCTTGGTGGGCATCGGGATTCGAATCCCACTACCGGCTCACTAAAATGCGGGCCCACGCGTTCGGCTTTGCACAAAATGTCCACTGCTGAAAGATGCGTTTCTCGTCAAAACATTCAAAGTAGCAAACATAAAATAAATAAATAATATATACCATTAAGTTGGCTGCGCCTATACAGAAAGCAGTGGCTAGACTTAATCAATATTTTAACAGTTGAATTAAACACTGTTTCAATTTTTCATTAAAAAAAAACAGTTCGAAAACAGTTATAAAAAGTTGAATAAGTTTTCAAATAAGTGCTCAACATAAAATATTTCAGTTTACCAAAAAGTCGTTTGAAAAATAAATCAATTTTTGCATTTTTTTCTCATCACAACATTGTGTAATCATATTTTAATATTAAATTATTTAAATTATGTACATATGTGTATATATATATATATAGAGAGACAGACAGAGAGAGATTTTGTTTATGAACGCACTTCATTCTAAACTTTGTATTCACCAAGTTAGTATCAAAGACAAAGTCCATAGTATTGTTTTTCATTATTTATCATTTTGGTAGTAAACAAAAAAGTACTATTAATGTCACTACAATATTTTAAGCTTTAAAATTTATGTAAATAATATATATATATATATATATATATATATATATATATATATACATGGATTTTAAAGCTCAAAATATTGCAGTGGTATTGATAGTACTTTTTTATTTATAAATAGAAAAGATTCCTTTCTATAAATTTTTTCTTGATCAACTAAAGTGTTTTCAGTTTGGGTTAATTGAACTGGGAAATAGAGCTGACTCGTACTATACGATTTTTTTGTCGTGTGCAATTTCGGTCACACATTTCCATCCTCCAACTTACGATTAAAAAAGTGGGATCACAAAAGGTTATCTAACTCTTATTGGTTCCTTTTCACACTGCCATTTACCATTGAAACAACCGATTATATAATCTTAATACGCAATAATAGCATCAATCATGAAATTACGCCCACCATTACTATGTCTGTTATCAAACAAATATTGATTGTTTTATTAAGATCGTTTTTTAAATTATCATGTTATACCAAAAACATTATATATATATATAGTCATATTTTATTTATTGCATAAGATTCCGAAATTTTTATTATTGGTTACGTAAGACGTTAATTTCAACATCGTCTAAAGATAATTTTTAATGCGGCTTCTAAATGGTAAAAATGATTAATTTATCACCACTAATCATTTTCCAACTCCGCCTAGTTTGGATTAGAAATGATTCAATCTAGCCAGTCCCAAGCCTGGATAAAGGAGGAGGGTTTGAGCGCAAGGTTGGCAACCTGGCCTTTGTAAAAATGTATACTGCTGCGGAAACAATAAAAGATGACGCCATTCCGGCAAACAACAACGTTTCTGGATGGCAAAGTTACCAGATGACAAGGTTGAGTGAAAGCCGAAAGAAAGCGCAATCTTCGATTTGCAGAATATTTAATGCCAACAAGACTTTGTTATTGTTGTTGTTTTGCTGTAATTGTTGTCTTATTGCCCCATGCTTATTCTTAAAGCAAAAGGGTTTTGTATTATATATATATATATATATATATATATATATATATATATATAATATATATATATATATATATAATCATTTTCCAGTTAAAAGAGTAGTAAGGATTTTGATAAATGTCGAAAGCGTTAGCAGTTGATTTTTTAGCAGTGAAAATGGGCGTAAAACGAACGTTAGGTCAAGTATAACATTAATCAATTAGAAAAAACAGTTAAATCAATACAAATATGAATAAAATATACTCATCCAATAATCGTGCAATTTAAAAACGTTAAATAAGATATATCCTAATTATCCGTTTCATTCATTCATCTTTATTATTCGCTACATTACCTATAAAACGATCAGCTTTGATGATTTAATAAGCTTGACAAACGTAGAATAGCCAAGTTTCTTGGCTGACATCCTTGTGATGTCGCCACGGTTCGCAAATATTGACAAGGTTGTTTAATTTTTCGTCAGGGTTTTTTCTCTTAGCTCAAAGGTCTACATGTGGTATACCTTAAGATACCTTTTAAGTATCAAGGGTGTGTTATCTATCCACTATAGCGGAAACCCAAATATACCGCTGTGTACTCGGTCCCTGCTGTTATTAGTCTACATGCATTCTTTTTTTTCATTTTGGTTGGTGACGTGGTCACCTCTTCATTATTTCCCATATTTATACGACATGTAGAACGATCGATTTCGATGGCTTGACAAGCGTAGACAAACGTGGAAAAATAACAAAGTTTCTTGGCTGGTAGACGGCATCCTTGTGACTGTTCGCAAAGATTGACGAAGCCTCCTGATTTTTGTCAGGGTTATCTTTCTTAGCCCAACGGCTACATATAATATGCGTATACATTTAGATACCTTTTAAATATTCTGGGTGTATGTTCGCACCCACCCGCCGTAGCGGAAGCCCAGTTATACCGCTGTGCACTCGACCCCTGCTGTTATTAGTCTAGATGCCTGTTGGCACCTAGTCCAGGATGCACCACGTGGAGGACTAACAGTCAGGAATATCACCATCATTGGAAATTGAGACTTTATAAGCATTACTCAAATCCTCAGGATCATTAGCATCCCAGTCTAGATGCCTATAGGCACCTAGTCCAGGATGCACTACACATAGAGAAGAATCGTCAGGAATATCACAATTACAAAAATTGAGACTTTATAAGCATTACTCAAATCCTCGTGGATCATTAACATCCTAATTATCAATTGGGTTAAAATTGATTAATCATTTGAGAACAATTACCCTAAACGTCAAAAACAAACGAGTAGTTTCTTGAATGAAGCCCTTCAGATACATTGTCTTTGCCATTTCAACATCACGTAAACAACAATTCTTTGTTGTCGGTGCAATTGCAAGCCACTTCTTTGATCCATTTTGGTTGGAATAGAAAAGGGAACAGCTTTTGTTACTATATCGAATCTGTCTACCAAGGTCTCGCTTTTAGACTCAGGAATACAAGTTGAGACATTTTCCAATTGCCAAAGCAGCGTGCTGGTAGAATCCTTAATCGACATTAATTGTCAATCTTGGCTATAAAACCTCATCCATTTATTCTCAAAATATCTAGATCTAATAAAGACTTCAACGTTGTTAGCCTACCCAAGTTTCAAACTCTAAATTCCTTATCCAGAAAATTTCAAACTAATTAGCATATGCCGTTGAAGGTTGTCACACCACTTATGCACTCCTATCTTAATGTCATTAGTCATATTAAAACATCGTCACACTCAACACCGTCTTATCAAACAAAATACTTGGCTGCATCAAAATAGCCTTCAGCCTTTATTCAATAAGTACATTTTGAGTTTGTAACAACCAGAGTGCAAGAAATTTTTTAACTTTAAAAAGACCTTACCTAATAAATAGTAGCACTTCAATCATATAAACTTATAAATTTAAAATAAAGATAATCATCATCGGGGAAAAACATCCCCCACCAATTATTATCGCCAAGGATAGTCCAAATTCCAAAAACGTCAGCAAAAAACACCAACTGTTGCATTGTGCACTCAATAAACGACACTTGAGGTCTGCTGACATTAAATGTTAATTACATCCCCCAAGTTTAAACCCCTCCAATGATCCCTGTTGGCTGCATAGGGGAAAACAAACGGACGCCCATTTAAATAATTTATTTGGACGACGGAGTCTGGCATAAATAAAAGGACTGAGTCCGCAAATCGTTTAAACAAAGTAATAAGCACAATTGATTTCATGTATGACAGTCACGCCAATGTACAAAACTTGAATCTGGTTTATATAGGTCAAAAATTTAACGTCTGAGAGGAAATCGACCCCCTACTTAGCACGTCTGTAGGTAGTGGATATTGTGTATATATACATATAAGTTGGTGGTAGAGCCTCATCTCCATTAATTTCAAGTTTGAAAAGCTTCTCGAATTCCTATAAGAAAAGGTTGTCGGATGCAAATTGAAGTTTCATGGCTAAAAGCCCGCTTCCTTACGACACCAGTGTTCACAATTGAATTGACGAATCAATTTTCTTTAAGTTTGACCCCACCTGCTGCATATGGTAAATAGATACCTTTTAAGCATCTTGGATGTATGCTAAAATCCATTCACTGAACGGGAATCTAGTGAAAGCCCAGTTATACCGCTGTGCACTTAATACCTGCTATCGTTAGTTTAATTAGTCCAGGATGACCACATGGAGGAGGAACAGTCAAGAATATTACCATATTTGAGAATTGAGATTAGGTTAATAGTAAAACGGCCTTTAGCAATAAAGGGGTTAGCAGTGAATAAGGCTGTGGACCAAATGGATAGTCCGGTGTTAACGCATTGACAGGAAGGCGACAACGGTTATCGGTGTCACCCTACTATTATTATAATGATGATAAAAATCGAACATACACCTACGTTTTGCAGGTAAAGTGGAATAAGGGTTTTATCATTTCACAAAGATTGATATTGCCAATCCAATAATAACCTTCAATGTAACTTTAAGATATATTATCAACTGACACATTTTTAATTCCACTGCAATTTTGAAAACACAAAAACATATAATTTAAAACCAAATCTAAGTTAAATCCCAATTCGAAGAAACAAAATCAAAGTCAGTATTTCAACAAAAAATGTACACAACATGGAATACCACATCTGAATACAACTAAAATAGTTAAAATTCAAATCGCCAAAATAAAATTCATTTTTAAAAAGTGTTCGTATTATTAAAATGTTGAAACAAATTAAAAACTGCATTACATTTGATAAAAATTATTTGTAGCCAACATGGCAACAAACAAACAGTCACACACACACACACAAACCAAAGGAAATGGTAAAGTTTTCAGACCGACGGATCATTGGTAGGTGATAATGACTCGCCCGGTTTGGACTCATCGCCGGTCGATGTGCTCATTTTTGAAGAAAAATAAGGAGGCGGGGCGTAGGCGTTTGCAGGAATCTTTAAAGCATCCTACAATGGAAAATACAAATTATAATTTTGATAAAAAAATTAAAACAAAACGACAGGTGATAGAAAGACTAAGCAAACACGTTTCTAGAGCTCTTCTCTTCTTAAAACATAGGTTTAAAACAGGCTAGAAAAGTGTTTTGGTACATTCATTATAGAATACAAAGCGACCAACATCTATATAAACTTAATTAACCTAGCACTATTACAAAGCATAAGTCAACTAACAAACTTTTTTTTTAAATCTTCCCAATCGAGTAGCTTAAAAAAGTATTGTTGCAAGAAACAAACATTCTAATGTATTATAGTACACAAACGTTCAAAATGGAATACTAACAATTTTGAGTAGTTTATGCTGCCTCACTTACCAATGATGATGATCATCTTGATTTTGTACCTTGATGCGGTACATCCTAGACCCAAACTAGCATAAGTCAAAGACCACGTTAATAACAATATAACTAAACTTCCACCTTGGCGGCTAGATTTAAGCATGCACTCAAGGTATCTTAAGGTGCATGTGTACCATACATAGCCGTTAACCTAAGGGAGATAGCCCTGACAAAAAAAATCAATAAAAGTAGATTTTCAACAAGCAATACAAAATAATAACAATCACCATAATCATCATCAATTAGCTGGGATGTTAATGATCCTGAGGATTTGAGTAATGCTTATAAAGTTTTAATTTCCAATGATGGTGATATTCCTGACTGTTAGTCCCTCCACGTGGTGCATCCTGGACTAGGTGCCAACAGGCATCTAGACTAATAACAGCAGGGTCCGAGTGCACAACGGTATAACTGGGCTTCCGCTACGGCGGGTGGGTGCGAACATACACCCAGGATACTTAAAGATATCTAAAGGTATACGTATACCATATGTAGCCCTTGGGCTGAGGGAGATAACCCTGACAAAAAATCAGACGGCCTCGTCAATCTTTGCGAACAGTGGCGACGTCACAAGGATGCCGTCTACCAGCCAAGAAACTTTGTTATTCTTCCACGTTTGTCTACGCTTGTCAAGCCATCGAAATCGATCGTTCTACATGTCGTATAAATATGGGAAATAATGAAGAGGTGACGCCACGTCACCAACCAAAATGAAATAAATGAAAATCAATTAGCTGCAACATACTTCGTATTTTGGCAAGTCGTTCGATTGATCATAAACTGGTGGAGCTGGCTCCATTTCGTGACCCGATCGCGATACACCACTCGCATTCATAGACGTGTTTCCTTGATTGGACAATCGTCTCGGTCGAAATAGGCTCCAAAATGGAGTTGAATCAAATTGGTCGGAAATCCAGGTGTCCAACGAATGACCACGGCGCACAAGCATCAAATATTTGTAACAATCCCACACCATACCCAAGCAATAGGCTTTGAAGGCAAGCATCAAACACGAGATGGAAAGAACGATAAATGTTAGACTTGTGGATTTGACATAAACAAGACCGGACTGTAAATGCGTAAGTAAAATTATATTGGCTTTTAAAATTAGAACATAACGCCTATTTTGTAGTCTCTCAATGATAATAATAATAATAAACAGCGATAATATAACGTCATACATCAAGTTCTGTAGTAATACTGCATTTTACAAATACAAATAGTAGATAAATATATAAATGCAAGGAGTAAACTATAACAAAATGACAATGTTAAAGAATAAATTAATAGTGTCACTAATCAATACATAAAAGGAACAATTTAACTAGCAATAACACAAAAGGAACTGTGCTATTGCAAGCGATTACAATCCACATATTAGACTGTACAACTTTAGCATTCTTGTAACATCCTTATATATGTATATATAGAGATCATTGGAAGGGTTTAACTCGGGATGTAATTATCATTTAATGTCAGCACACCCCTAATACCGTTCATTAAGTGCACATTACAAAAGTTGATGTTTTGGTATTTGGACTACCCTGGGTGAAAATTACCGGTGGGGGATGTTTATCCCGATGATGATTATTATTATTATATATGTATATATAGCACACTTTAAAAAGTTAGTTATCCTTTGTGCCCACTGTCCTGTCCCCTCCACAACCAACAAAAATTATACAAAATATAAGCGTTTATGAAGTCAACAAGTTCGGTCTTTCGAGTTTTGCCACCTGTAAAAACTTGGACAACCTAACAATGCAGTCTGAAAATTATACATGTCTGTAGCACCAACAAGTAGCGCAAATAATTTGCAAGCAACTCCACTCACTAGCCAAGATGCCCGATTAACATTCTCTGCAAGAATGAAACAAATTTATTCAATTTTTCAAAGCAGGTCTTTATAAGTCCCCATTTACCTTGGTGTGAACCATCATGCGAAGATCGGATGCGGATGACATGAATTCCAACAAATGTATCAAACATATAATCAGATCGAACACTTGAATCATGAAAAATGGCAACAAATGAGTAGGTTGACGCGTAATGGCACCGTGCACCATGAAACAGCAAAATGCCAACGAGAACAGGGTTACGGTAGTGGCAATGAATGGACCGAAATGATTCCATTTCATTTCACGAGAGGACAATTGAACTTTAGACGATGGTAATTGAACCGGGTTGCGGTTCTCGTCCGACCCATCGTCATCGTCGCCAAACCTTCGAATTGATTGCTGTTTGACGTCTCCACTGCCGATGGCTTTATTGTGAAACGAAGTACTGATAGTCTGATGAAGATCCGATACCGCCGGCACAAAGTGGAATATGAGCGAAATGTATTGCAATCCTTAATAATGTAGACAAAACATGTTTCACACATCAGGATAATGCAATGTTTGACAAACACTAATTTAAAAACTACCAGTCGTTATTTTTAACTCAATTGATAGCTTATTTAACAAATTTATGATAACTGCACATTCCAAATCACTCCCAAATTGTCCCCGATAAATTCCTTTGTAGATTTTCTGTAAGAATTCATTGTGTAGTTAAACAGTGTCGGTACATCTAGATGGACGTAATATACCCCTGTATTCACTGAAACTTTATCAGCGTACCTTCCAACTGGACATTTTTCACAATTAACCATTTGATTGTGAAAAACAAAACATTTACCATCTTCAACATAACATAATTATCATCATCATCATCATTATTATAGCCCAAAAGCCTGCAAAACATCAACTTTCACAATGCTAATGATCCTGAGGATTTGAGTAAAGATGCTAATTATCCTGAGGATTTGAGTAATGCTTATAAAGTCTCAATTTCCAATGATGGTGATATTCCTGACTGTTAGTCCTCCACGTGGTGCATCCTGGACTAGGTGCCAACAAGCATCTAGACTAATAACAGCAGGGTCCGAGTGCACAGCGGTATAACTGGGCTTCCGCTACGGCGGGTGGGTGCAAACATACACCCAGGATACTTAAAAGGTATCTAAAGGTATACGTATATCATATGTAGCCCTTAGGCTAAGGGAGATAACCCTGACAAAAAATCAGGCGGCCTCGTCAATCCTTGCGAACAGTGGCGACGTCACAAGGATGCCGTCTACCAGCCAAGAAACTTTGTTATTCTTCCACGTTTGTCTACGCTTGTCAAGCCATCGAAATCGATCGTTCTACATGTCGTATAAATATGGGAAATAATGAAGAGGTGACCACGTCACCAACCAAAATGAATTAATAAGCGACACTTGAGATATGCTAACTTTTAATGTTGATTACATCCCGAATTAAACCCCTCCAATAATCAACTAAGCAATCGAACACTCAACTAAGTAATTCATTTGGACGGAGGTATGATTAGCATAAATAAAACAACCAAGTGAAAGACCAAGTTTCTAATCTTGGTTTTAATAGTAATATTACTTTTCTTCCGTAAATGTCTACAAAGGCGAATAGGACACCAAATCTTTGAAAAGTGAGATCTTCTGCTACCTATAATAGAGCACACTATACGCCACCTGTAGAAGCGCTAAGTAAGGGCCAGTTTCTCCCCCTCCAAAAAATCTATCATGTTTTAATTAATTTAGAATAATGTTAAAACAATTTTAATTATTACACATTAAATAGAAATATATATATACAAAATATAGAATGTAAATTAAATATAAAAATCTTACTAGCATCGTAAGTTTTATCCAAACTGCCATCAAACCCAAGATCTGGATTAAATGTTACTATTAACAATACAGAAATAAACAGAATTTGTAATATAATCTGCGATACTCCAAATATAATAGTTCCTGTTCGTACATGTAAACACAGACAGCAAGAAAACTGATTTCTCGTATCCGTAGATGGTAAATTCATTCTAGGCATTTAACGTAGATAATCACTAGTAAATAAAGAAAATCATTATATATATATATATGTAGCAAAAATAAATACGAAAACTTTAAAACTGCATCACTATCATCATTGATAAACAAAAGACTGGCGCCGTCGCAAGAAAGCAATCTTCTAGGCAAGAAATCTTATCAATAAAGATTATCCAAATTACCAGCTGATGTCTATAAACTATTCTGCCTATTACTTTTTAACGTTCATGTAAACATTACTTCCATAACATCTAATATAAATAGGGTTCTCAACTAAAACAAACCACAAGGCATCAAGTCTATAATTGTTTAATTTCTCAACGTAAACTCATTTGAAGTAAAACCCTACAATCATTTTAAAAATAATCAGAGCAAATAAAATCTTGAGAAGTAACAAGAACATAATTCTTATAAAACCGCTCACAGTAGCGTGAATAAATAATTTTTTTCTAGATTAGTTCATTAATTGTATAATTTAGCAAAAAATATGTTTACGCTATCGTCCATTTTCCTTACATTTAATTACGTCTAATCTACTTCTCCACTACACTTCATTATTGGATTGTAAAACATTACATAATACAGCAGCCTTGATATTTCATATAGAGCTCTGCTATAACCAAATCTATTAATATCAATAATAAACTCAATAGAAACATAATTCTTTCTCTTGTATTTAATGTCTTATATATATATATATATATATACCTCTTTTTCGCATATATAGTTAATACTCTAACAAAATTTGTCCATTAATTTATGTAACTTAAACAAAATTGTGTAAATAAATACCTGATTCGCTGTAATTGTGTAAAAATAACTAAGATATACTAACATAACTAACAGGTTATCAAAAATTTCAATTTAGACAAAAATATACTTTCGATTTATACACCTAGTTAACCAAGCAATTTAGAAAACTAAATAAATGATGTATTATAAAAACCCAGCATACAAATTATCATATTTAAGTTAAACCATAAATTAAAAAAAACTTCTAGTATAAAAATATTTAAAAAAAGTAGTTACAATAAAACCAGGAACAGACGGAAAAACGCTTCAAACTATGCTCAAGTAGTCATTTTGATTACAATAAACAAATCCATGGATAGCAATATGTATAACAATTATTTTTTGGTTTAATAAAAAATATATTTGCAAATATTAAAATATTATTATTTTTTAATTTTAAAAAATTATAATTTATTTATTATTTATTCAATTTACTCAAGTATTTTAAATGGTTAAGGCACTATCTATCTATTATCTTTGAATATTTTTAAGTATATATATTAAAAAATTGTTTAATATTTTAGATTACCTTAAAGTCTTGTAACACGCAACGGGAAAATTGTAAAACTAGTTAATCTATCACTGTAGGGAATATGTTTATGTGGATTTCTTATTCAAATGTATTTGACAATTTTAATCTGGCAGTTCCGAAATATGTATATGTGTCTATGAAAGTTTAGTGTAGCATTTTTGCATTTTATTAATTATTTATAAATCACGTTTTAGCATAGATTTACAGAGAATTTTAACGATATGTCAACTGTTTATTAAAAATTTCTTAATCTAATTAAAAAAGGGATTTAAAATGGTTAAATATTTAAGTTTGATTAGTCATTGCTTTTTATAAATCTTGTCAAGAGCTTTCATAGAATTATGATAAATTGCGTCAATTGATAAGTTTTGATTTAAAAGCAAGGTTGGGTCATTGGTATAAATTATTAAACCAGAGAGCATCTCAGCAACATGTTGTGCAGGGTTTATTAAGTTACTCTTAACAATAAAATTTTTTAATTAGTCTTTCCAGAACTTTACTGGAGGCTGAAAAAATACTAATTGGTCTATAACTGTACAAAAAATTTATTTTCTGATTTATAAATGGGCCTTATAAAAAACCTGCTTTCAGACTTGAGGAAGAGTATCAATTTTAAGGAAAATATTAAAATTACTAGAGAGAATGAAGTTGTTAATTTGGCATATTACTTGAGGACACGTGAATGAATCTCATTAGGTTCTCAAGAAATTGATTCGAGTTTATTAAGATGATGCTGAACCAAGATATTAAAACATTATAAGAGTGACAGAAGAAAAGTAGTTGTTTTTGAGAAAAATGTAGCTGTTATCGATAGTAAAGATAGATTTGAAAAATTTGAAAAATTTGCTAAATGTTGTACATTTCGGTAGGAGAGAGGAAAGAACAACTGTTGTTTTTCAGTTACAGGTTTATACACGAGTTCAGCAGGAGTAAAACTTTTTTTAATCTTTGGTTCTATTTATTGATGATATTAGTAAGATTCGGGGGGGAAATATGAAATGGATGGTGAGGTAAAGGGGGATTAGTGACAGAAAAAATATTTGAAATCAAGATAAAATCAAGGTAGATAGTGGAAGTTAACAATTATAGAAAACGAGCAAAAATTATAAATATGCAAAAATAATAATAAAACAAGTTACGTATTACAATGCAAAAACACTGCAATAATCATTAAAAAAGAAGAAAAGAGAAAAGGATGAATAACGCTCCAATGGACGTGTAGCGTGACGCGCGTCTCACCTCGCCAGGCATAAGTTTTGCTACAATTTTAATCGTTATTTAATTAATTAAAATATGAATTATTATTATTTCTAAACCAATCTTGTAAATTTTTCTAAAATTTTAATTAACTATAATTACACAACTTTTAAATTTTATTATCTTTGTTTAAAATACTTGTTCTGTATAATATTAAAAAAAAACATTTTTGTTAATCAATGGTGATTATTTTTTAATTAAATACATATTTAACTTTGTTTTTTAAATACAAAAAATTAAAAACAAATCAATAACAATTACGTAAATGTTGTATGGCAATTCGAGATATTTATTTGGCAAAATAGATTTTAATAAAGGAATGCAAACAGCATTTATTTAATTGAGTTTATTGTTTATGCAGAATTTTAAACCCTTAAATTAGGTTACAGGATTTTTAACAACACATTTCTTAACATTGTCGTTTTTTGGTAAAGGAATTGAAAATAAAAATAAAATAATGAAATATATTAAATAATAATGCACGATAAAAATTTTATAAAAATTTTTTAAAATAAAGTAAGAAGAATAAATTTAAATTTAAATTTTAAAAATGGTAAATATATATATATATATATATATATATATATATATATATATATATATATATATATAATTAAAGGAATTGAGTTAAAAGAAATATGTATCACAGTTATGCTTAAAGAAAGAAAAATTGGTGGTTCCAATCATTAATGACTCTATGCGAAAAGGGGTAAAGTTTGAATTGTGAGTTTGTTCTGGGTTTAAAAAGTTTAAATGTATGCTTGTGTAAAACATTAGATTGAGTAAGTATAAAAAATTTTATTTAGTATAAATAAAAACGTTGAAAGATTAAATACGTTCACTTTAAAGTCGCTTCTCCTTTAAAGGGAAAAAATTTATACTGTTTTTTAAAAGTTTTTTGACTAATTTGATAAGACTTTGTTGGATTTAGATTAGAATGAATTTATTTTTTTAATTAAAATTGTGGATGAGATTAGAAAGCAATATTCGAAATGGGGTTAAATAAAATTATAATAAAGAATATAAAAACAAGTTGGGATTAAAATGGAAATGTTTATTTTAAATTTGGTTAAAGCAAAGCACTTTTTGGTAGTTTAGGAATAATGTTTATTAAAAGAGAAAAAAGAGGAACAGGTAGCTCAAAAATCTTTAATTAAGAATACCTATAATATAAGAACATTATTAGGCCAATATACAAATCGGGTTCTAAATTTATTCCTGACAGTTATAAGAAGATTAATATTGTTTCTACTCTAAGTAAAGTAGTTAGGACTCATTTATTAGATTTTATTACTAAGTACAAAATAATCAACCCTATCCAACATGGTTTTATGCCCTATAGGTCTTGTCTCACTAATTTAATAACCTGTACAGATAGCATCACTAACTTACTAGATTTAAGGCCATCAGTAGATGCTATTTATTTTAAGTATGCAAAAGCGTTTGACAAAGTACCTCATGATCTACTTTTAAATAAACTAAGATTAATTGGTATCACTGGGTCAATCCTTGTTTGGATTTCAGATTTCCTTACCAATCGCTTTTTTAGCGTCCAAATTGGCACATATTTATCCCTTTTTTGCCAAATTAGTTTGGCTGTACCCCCAGTGTCGGTACTATAACCTTTATTGTTTATTATATTCATTAATGATTTACCAACAGTAGTTCAGTCTAACATTCTGCTTTATGCAAGTAATGTTAAGATCTGGAGTTCCAACTCCGATCTATTGTAGGTCGACGTCACAAACATCTATGAATTGGCTGTCAAAAACTCTCTTCCACTAAATTTACCTAAGTATAAGCATATATTATTTGGTAAGTCATCCGGAAACATTTTTCCAATGCTCCATCACGACTGCCAACCGATAGAACTAGTTAAGACTATAAAGGATATAGGAGTATTAATAGACTCTGTGCTTGAGTTTACAGATCATTACACTAGAGCAATTCAAATTTGCTATAGGTTAATTAAATTTTTTAAAAGGAATTTAGGTAGCTTCTTTCCTGGATGTGTTTGTCTGCTATATATGCTTTACATCAGGAAGCATTTGGAATACTGTACCCAGGTTACTACTCCTATTCTTAAATTAGACTTATACAATCTCCAAAAAGTAGAAAAGGCGATCTCAATGTACCTAGGTCTTTAAAATATCTACCCTATCAAGATAAGCTCTTCTCTCTAAAATTGTTCCCAATATACAATAGAAGCCTTCTGGGTAATCTTATTTTGATGTATTAATTTTTATCATCTGGCTCCTACCGAACTTTTTTTCGTTAGCCAAGAAATTTTTCAGAGGTCACAATCTCAAACTGAACAAACCCAGAGTGCATTCCAAGCTGAGATTCCATTACTTCTATCAGAGAGTTATTAACGTTTGAAACAGTCTGCTTTTAAAAGTAGTTAATGTCAAATCTGTTACGTTATTCGAGGCTGCATATAATCTCTATGCCCTCTCTAAGTTAATATAAATCTAACTCAATATCCCCTAGTTGTTTGATGTTTTATTTATTTCTTAACTTTGTTTAATTTTTGATTTCTCTTAACACTATGTTGTTGATACAATCGACCCGAGGATCAACAAGAAACTACCTCCTATTTAATTCATGAACTAACCTGTAACCTGTAACATTATTTGGAGTAAAAAGTCAAAACTTATTCGAAGAGGCTATACCAAAAAAAAGGTGATAACATTTTTCAGGATTGATAGGAAGAGCATTTTGCACTGATTATTATTAATATTGGACTAAATAATAAATAAATTAGCAAACCATATTTTTAGATAATCTACATAGCGTAGAACGTTAGATTTAATATACGAAGGAACATTACAAACAAAGATTAGAGAGAGTAATGGATCTAGGACTAAACTCTGAGGAAACCTTAAAAAACATTATTTATTCAATTTAGTTATTTAATTTGTAGTATTTAAATAAACAAATAAAAACAACTCACAAATCGCAAACATGTAATGTTTATTTATTTAAAGGGAAAATTAATAGTTATATTAGGCAATAATGATTAATTAAATGGTGATAACTATAAATGCTGAAAGCTGGATAGCTAAGTTATTTTTAATTAATTTTTATAAATTATGTTTTTTTTGCAGATATAATGTCAAATATTCTACGTAATTATATATCTCTTAAACAATAACTTAAATAAGAAACAACTTATAATTATAATTACCTATGCATATAAACTATTAAAAACAAATAATAAATACGCATTAATATAATAAATACACAATTTTAAGTAAAGTAAATAAAAATTGGTTTACGCAACGAAACAAAAATTTATAATTTAATAAAAACATAAATTTTAAGATATTAATTTTTAATGCATTAAAATAATAATAATATATTTACGTATTAAAAAATATTAGTTTTTACATGTTTTTTTTATTTTGCATAACAAATAATTAATAATTAGTTTTAAAAATAATTTAAGAAATACATTTTGAGTGTTAATTATATATTAGTTGTTTTATTTTATAAACTTAATGAAGGCTAAATAAGGCGGAAAAACATAAGTGCTATCAGTGTTTGTGTTTTAAGTGTCCGTGTATTTTTTTCTTTAAAAAATATTTGTAATATTAAATATTATTTAAAAAATTATTTTATTTGTAAAATTTATTTATAAGTGTTGTGTGTATTTATATTTTATATGCAATACTTAAATTCACCAGAAAATTTTATTATTTAGTATTTATAGATGAATTTAAAATGATTGTATTACAAAAGTCGTTTGTTAAATTATTTGAACTACCTGGTGTAAAAATGTTGTTAAGCTTTGTTTTTCAATTTTAAATAATACATAAAAAGTAGATCTGTTAGATTTTAAAGTTCATTTTGTGGCTTTCCAATGTAGTGATAATTTTGTTATACTACTAATTTTTATTTTAATGTTTTTAAAATTATTAATTTAATTTGTTATATTATATTTCTCTGTTTTTTATTTTAATTATGAGTGAATTGATTGATTTATTGAATGGTCATTGAAATAATAAATTTAATTATTTATATTATTATAAATTATTTAATTTTTTTGTTTATGTACATATATAATTTTTAATTATTTAAAGCAATTTAGAATTTTTGTATTATATACTTTTGTTAATAGTTTTTTTATTATTTTTAAATGCCAAATATGTCAATACTTTTTTATGTAGATTTATTGATGCATAAAAAAATTTACTTTTTATAACTTGAAAATTGATCAGCTTATATTATGCCACTGGACAATTCAACTGGAGGCAGTTTTGTGTAATTTTTATTATACTATATTTTTTAGTTTTATACCAAAAATTTTAAACGGTGGAATTGCTGGAATTGTCGGTGTTACTTGTGTTTTTCCTATTGATCTTGTAAAAACAAGGTTACAAAATCAACAGGAACAATCTAAAATATACAGTAATTTGTAAGGATTTTGGACATTTTTTGTATTATTAAAATGTTATTTCAAAATTGTAGTGCTTTAATTGATATTTACGCAATTTTAGTCTTTTTTAAATGTAATACAAATTTTTTGTTGTTATTTTAATATTTATTTATTTACTTTTTTCTTGTTTGTTAACGCTTGAATGTTTTATTGGAAAAAGTTTTAGAAAGTTTACATTTAGCTAAGTTAAACAAACTCGAACCTGTACTGATGCAGATTTTAGTCTAAACTATTCTGGTACTTTGACAAATGGAATGGAAAAGAAATAAAGAACAGTATTGTTTTGATAATTTTTTGTATTTAGTATGTGGAGTGTATCATTTACTTAGCACTAAAATATGTATGTACAGATGTTATATATTTGATTATGATGGCATTTATTAAGTTTAATTTGATAAAATGAATAGTTTAGAAATTAATTTGTCAATCAGAAATAGAATGTATAAAACATATGAAAATTTATTTTAAAGTATGTAATAATATGACTTAGTGTCCGGGTATTTTGGTTTTTTTACTGGATTTGACAACGATGCTATTTGATGTTGTGAAAAATTATGGATTTATTCTCAACTGGTTGTTATTGATCAAACTTTAATTTATTTATAAATACTAATGATTATGGAATAAAACTTTGTTTTGTATGTATGTTAATTATTTTTGTTAATGTTCAGGTATATAAAAAGTAACGTAGTTAGTATACTTGTGATTGATTACATCTTTGTTAGATTTGGATTTATTGATTGAAAGCGTTCCTTGTTTTCAACACTTGCTATGTTTCTAGTCCTAGGTTTATGGTACATATATCGATGTAAATATTTTGCATTGTGCAACATACTGACTATTATTACAATAATTTTGTATATTTTTAGTTTGGATTGTGCGAAGAAAACGTATAAAAATGAAGGTTTTTTTGGAATGTATAGAGGTACACATTATATATATGCGTTTTGGATTAATTTTAAATTATTTTTAACGTTAGGTGTATGATTTTGTAAGATAGCGTATTGGTATGTATTTTATTTTAATATGTTACTGTTGATTACAACGTAATAATTTTGTTTTTAAAAAACTGGACTTTTTCAGTGTTTGAGTACATTTGCGTTATTGATTTTTATTTTTAACTTTTTTTTAATTACACATACGGTAGTAAAAATTTATAACTTTTAAAAATGATTAATTTTATTAAGATTTATTTTAAGAAATATATATTCGCTAATTATTTATTAATTTACTAATAATTAATTTGCCAATTAGTTAACATTGGATATGTTATACAGTGAGTCGTACAAATTTATCATTTTTTATATTGGCATATTCGAAACGACATTGAGTATATTTTTGATGTAGGCGATTATTGATGACTTACTGTATTTAATTAAACTTTTCTTAGTTCAAACAAAACGTTGGATTTGGGTTTATATTTCAAACTTGTTCATCATCATCATTGGGGATGAACATCCCCCACCGGTTATTATCACTCAGGGTAGTTCAAAAAACCAAAACGTCTGCAAAAACGTCAACTTTTGTAGTGTGTACTCAAAGAACGACACTTGAGGTGTGCTGCACCGGTTATTTCAAACTTGTTTATTTATGAATTAGACTTTATGATCATCCAGCTGTTGTATATTTTTTAAATTTAATTAAATTAAACATTGAACAAAACAGAACAATAATAATTAAATAGTACATTATATTTGCAGTTTTATGAAGTGTAAATTATGAACCTTCGAATTGGATAAACAATTAATATTTATTAATGACCTATTTGAGGGTGGTTGTTTTCTGTATTTAGAAATGTTTAATGGTAAAGAACAGAAGTTTATTTTAAATTAAGTATTTTATGAAATAGATAGTAAAAATTTGTTATTAATATATATAGTATATATGCTACTGGGGAGTTGAACAATGCTTACAGAGTCTCAATTTCCAATGGTGATATTCCTGATTTCCTCCTTTATTGTGGACTAGGTGCCTATAGGTATCTAGACTGATAACAGAAGGGTCCGAGTGCACAGCGGTATAACTGGACTTCTGCTACGGTGGGTAGGTGCAGGTATTCACTCAGGGTACTTAAACGGTATTTTAAGGTGGTCTAGCGGTACAGCGCTCGAATTTGGACCTCGGTGGACATTGGGGTTCGAATCTCATTACCGGCACTAAAATGCGGCCCCACGTTCGGCTTCGCTAAAATGTCCACTGCTGAAAGATGTTTTTCGTAAAACATTCAAAGTAGCAAACATAAAATAAAAAATAATATGTCTATCATATGTAGTCGTTGAGCTAAGGAAGATAATTCTGATAAAAAATTTGGCGGTCTTACAAATCTTTGCAAACTGTGGCGCCGTCACAAGGATACCGTCTACGCTTATTAAACCATTGAAATCGATTGTTTAATATGCCGTACAAATATATATATATATATATATATATATATATATATATACATAAATGTTGAGAGTAGCGAATGTGGGTTGAGCTATAGACTCCTAACTGTATGAGCGTGGGTTCTAGTCTCACTGTCTCCATTAAATGTTTGTCGTCATATTTAGGGCTTTGCTGTATGTACAATTACTAATTTATTCAAACAATAAAGACCAAATAAATGGAAAAGTTTAAAATATATAATTTATTTTAACATTTGAATGTCATTGAAACTGTTCAATTGTTCGGGATGATTGTAATCTTTGTAATTTGTTTATTTTGAAACAGAATGTAGTTTGTCCATTTATAATTATCAATGCTGGTTTACGTATAGTTAATTAAACTCAATTATTTGTTTAATACATTGGTTGAAATACGAATTGAGAACACAAGTGTATTGGTTAACAATATCTAGATGAAATGTGTTTTGTCTGACTGTTTTACTCAATTGCATAATAGTAAAACGTGTATGTATGTATATATAGTGTTTTTTTTAATGTAGTAATAATTTGTTTGATGTACGTTTATTTTTGCACATTTGACCAGTCTACAGTTTAGTTTTTAAATTATATTGTAGGCAGCACCGTCAATCTTTTGCTTATTACTCCCGAGAAAGCAATAAAATTAGTTGGTAATGACTTTTTTCGATATCATTTGAAGCCTGAAGGGTATGTGTTACTTCGAATATGCATAATTCACATTGCTTAATGTATAATCAATTTAACAAAAAAATAGTTTGTTTTGCATTATTGAATATAAAAAAAATAATTTATTCGGTTATGTCTTTTCTGTATATATATGGGAATTCAGTAACTTTAATTATTGATCCATGTACTTTGAGTTACTAGTGCTAATATTAATGTCATTCTTCTTCTTCTTCTTTATTATTATTATTATTACTATTATTATTATTACTATTATCATTATTATTATTACTATTATTATTATTACTATTATTATTACTATTATCATTATTTCTATTATTATTATTACTATTATTATTATTACCATTATCATTATTACTATTATCATTATTATTATTACTATTATTATTATTACTATTATCATTATTTCTATTATTATTATTACTATTATTATTATTACCATTATCATTATTACTATTATCATTATTATTATTACTATTATTATTATTACTATTATTATTATCATTATTATTATTATTACTATTATTATTATTACTATTATTATTATTACTATTATTATTATTACTATTATTATTATTATTATCATTATTATTATTACTATTATTATTATTATCACTATTATTATTATTATTATTATTATTATTATTATTATTATTATTATTACTATTATTATTATTATTATTATTATTACACCTATATTTTATACTATTTGAATTCAACTGATTGATTAATACGTTGTGTTACGCCACAAATTTAATATAATAAGAAGTTAACATTTTGAATAGGTCAAGGCATTACAAATTACTGTGTGTTATATATTATATCTGCGTGTGCTATTTTGTAAAAATTGTCAACAAAAATATTTCACTTGCACGAGATGTCATTTTGATTACAATTTATTGATTTTCCAATGTTTTGAATAATTTTCATTGGATTGTGATTAGTTTGCATTAATTTACTGGCCGTTTTTTCGATATGGATTCAAAGTTTATTAGATAGAATTTGTGAACTGAATTTTTATAATTTTCGATTTTAGAAGATGTATCTTTATTTGTGTACTTGGTATATATAATAATGAGACTCAATAATAATAACAATAATAATAATAGTAATAATAATAATAATAATAATAATAATAGTAATAATAATAGTAATCACAATAATAGTAATAATAATAATAATAGTAAAATACTTTATTTTTTGTTAGTTTAAAACATGAATATGAATTTCTAATTATATTTTACTGCTACCTTTAATGATCCTTCGATTGGTAAATTTTGTTTTCTTTCTGTCATTCGTGTTCATTATTTATTTATTTATATTTACTCTTAAAAGTTTTGCGGGAAAAGCGCATGCCTTTCAGCGGTGGGGACATTTTAGCGAAGCCAAACGTGGGCCTGAATTTAATGGGTCGATGGTGGGATTCGAATCCATACCCACCAGGTCCAAGTCGAGCGCTGTACCGCTAGGACTCTTCGGTAATTTATAATATAGCGTTGATCATGTTAATAAAATTATTTTGCTTTTAATAAAGTATATATATGTATATATGTATTTGAAGAAAACCAATTACTCCAGTGCGAGAAATGATTGCTGGCGCAGGTGCTGGTTCTTGTCAAATTATTGTGACCACACCAATGGAATTGTTGAAAATTCAGTTACAAGATGCAGGGCGGACAGCTTCAGGTAAAATGAGTTTTTTAACACACATCTCACATTTTTCTGGCGTATGTTTTTGACGAGATAGTATTGTATCAGAACAGTGCCTGCCTCCAGTTGGCAGAGCTGACCAAAAAGCTAGACGTGAAACTGACGGAACACGAGTTTGAGTCCTTCCGCCGGCACTAAACGCAGGTCTTCGTCTAGAGTTTTGGGTGAATGTTGCTTCTACCGACAAACATTCAAAACAATTTTTTATTAGTCATTCTTATCTGATATTAATTATGTGCAATTTATTTGAATTTTAAACCAGTATTTATTCAATTGTTAGCATGTATAAACTTGCCAAATGTGCATGTGTTGAATACATTTCAATTCTTTTTAAACCAACATGCTTATTACTAGATTACAATTTGTCTTTAGTTAAGAAGACATCTGAAAACAATTAATTGTTTTCAGGATTTGAGTAATGCTCATAGAGTTTCAATTTCCAATGATGGTGATATTCCTGACTGTTCATCCTCTACGTAGTGCATCCAGGACTAGATGCCTTTAGGCGTCTAGATCAATAACAGCAGGGACCGGGTGCACAGTGAGCTTTCACTCGATTCCCGTTCAGTGAATGGGTTCTAGCATAGACCCAAGATGCTTAAAAGATATCTCAAAATAACTATTTACCATATAAAGACGGTTAGGCTAGTGGATCTTCAGTTGGGCTTGTAAATCCATCAATTAATCAAACCCTAACTGTAATGATTTGATTGCACACACGTTTATTGGACAGTAATTCATATTATGTTGTACTATTTATTTGAAATATATTGTATATTGAATAATCAATTTACATTGTTATTTAATTTATTTTTGTAGCATTTATTGTTTGACAAGAACAAGTTATTTAAAAATTGAAACCTAATGTTTGCTAGAATAGAATCACGGGCTAAAACATTTAAATGTGCCGGGGTGGTCTAGCGGTACAGCGTGGTGGACATGGATTTGAATCCAACCGTCGGCAACGATAATATGTTCACTGCTGAAAGATGTTTTCCGTGAAACATTTAAAGTAGTGAAAATAAATAAAACATTTTTAAATACATCCCATTACGGCACTGAATGCAAATGTTTGTTTGGAATTATTTAAATGCGGGATGCTTATAATTGTGAATATTTGAATAATGCTTATAAAATCTAAATTTTTAATGATAATGACATTTCTCTTTCACGTGGTGCATCCTGGATTAGGTGCTTATAGGCATTTAGACTAATAACGGCAGGGACCGAGTACACAACTATATAACTGGGCTTTCAGTCGATTACCGTCCAATGAATGGCTGCTAGTATCCACCAAAGATATTTAAAAGGTATCCCAAAGTAACTATATACCATATGTAGACGGTTGGGCTTATGAATTTGTCAACCGGTGTCAACCCTAAAGAAGGCCGCCTTGTCAATTCCTGTAAACACTGGCATCGTCGCAAGGAAGCCTTTTTCCAGCAAAGAAACTTCATTTATTATTGCTATTATTTATTTATTTGTTTATTACATTGAATATTTTGCTGGAAACATCTTTGAGCAGTAGATATTTTAACGAATCAGAATGTGGGCCTGCATTTAGCACCAATGATGGAATTCCAACCCATATCCATGGAAGTCCAAGCATTCGTGTATAGGAATTCGAAAAGTTATTCAAACTTGGAATTAATGAAGAGGGGGAGGGCTCTGCTACCAACTTATGTTATATTTTTAGTAGTTCTTTTTAGGCGCGAGTGTTATTGTATAAATTGTGTTTTTAGTGTCGTTGGAATGTATACATTTTTTACCAAGATGTATTGGTTAGTTTTGTTTGTGAGTTGACAAGAATGCATCAGTCTATATTGTATCCCATTTTTCATCGAGCGAGTTTGACGAAGCAAAGAATGTCTGCCAGTCGGTTGGCTTTGGAGTTGGTGCGCGAAAGAGGCATATTTGGATTGTACCGAGGTATGGGCGCAACATTCATGCGTGATGTTACATTTTCGGCCATATACTTTCCACTGTTTGCCAATTTCAATGCTATGGTGCGTCCATCTTCCATTTTTACTCTGTGTGAAAAATGTGCTAATGATAGCTGACTGAGGATGATACATTTTTCATTTTTGGTTGGTAATGTGATCACTTCTTCATTATTTTCCATATTGATATGGCAGATAAAACAATCGACTTCGATAGCCGTAACAAACGTAGAACAATAATAAAGTATTTTGGCTGTAGCTGACATTCTTGTGATGTTGCCACTGTTTGCAAAGATTGACGAGGCCCCCTGATTTTATATCAGGGTTATCACCTCAGCCTAACGACTACGTATGGTATGTGTATACTAGGTATCTTGGGTGTTTGCTCGCTGTGTAGTCGATTTATGCTGTTATTAGTCAAGATGCCTATGAGCATTACGTGGAGGACGAATAGTCAGGAATTTACCATCATTGGAAATTGAGACTTTATAGGCATTACACAAATCCTTGATACAGTTCAACCAAAATGTGTTCTACGTACAAAGAGTGGATTCCAAATTGTATCCTTTGTATTGAATTATTTTGAAAAATACGATTTCTTATACTATCAACAAACTAAATCAGTTATGCCATATTAATAAGTTGCAAACATGGCTATTCATGGTTTTTAAAACAATACATTTGGTTTTGACTGTTTTCTTGATTTGTCTGCTACGTGGATGTTTGCTATACAAACTAATTAGAAAATGTGTTTGACCTTGTTTAAAATACACATTTATTTTATTTATTCATAAATGTTGGCAACGTAAATTGGGTTAGTAACAACCCACTAACAATAAAATCAGTATATATATGTGTGTATGTTTAGACATCTTTAAACAGGAGTACAAAATAATTATGTCGAAAGTGTATTTTTACCAGTCATTTTTCATTTACCAAAAAATCAGGTATAGAAAGAGTTAAAGAAAATCGATAGGGGAGACATTTTTACATATGTTTATTTATCCAAGGGAAACGGTCATGTTTTATACCGAGTACTAGTCAATAGACGTACTCTTTCCATAACCATCTCCAGTCAGACAATTGATTATTTTTTTCGTTTTTATACTATTCATGCTTGTACGTTTAATTCAACTTAAAAACAAGTTTTATGTACACATTTAAGAACAATAAAAACAAATTAATCAATGAACTGCATGTTCTACAATTATTCGTTAATTGAACATTGAATTTTTTTTATGACTCCCATATTGGAAGATATAATTAACTGTCAGATGAATTTATTCCGTATATCCTTTTCAGTCATACGTGTATGTATGATTATTGTAAATTTAACCTGTAAGCATTTTTGTGTGGTTCGCTTGTTTTTAGTCAAAATCAATACAGCCGTTTTATAATGCATTGGATAATTTTCAATGCATAGCCTGCAATTTGAACATATATTTTTTCAACTTGATTATAATTATTTGGTTCAATGGATTAAACTCAATTTCTTTTTTCAATGCGTTTCATATATTTTAAACTTGTCAGTTCCATTTCTGTGCTTAAAAAAGGTTGATTTGTAGTACTAGAAACACTATTGGTTGATTTGTTGTACAAGAAACCCTATTGGTTGATTTATTGTACTAGAAATCCTATTGGTTGATTTGTTGTACTAGAAACCCTATTGGTTGATTTGTTGTACTAGAAAACCTTTTAGTTGATTCATAGTACTAGAAACCCTATTGGTTGTAAAAAAAACTAGTGCGACTAAAGAAACAACAGTGAAAATGGTCTATAAAAATACTGATTTGCCTAATGTCTGACTGGTTTAGTGGTGCAGTGCTGAACTGGAACTTGGGTGGGCGTGGGATTGAGTGCCACTGCCACAATTCACTGCAAGCCCTCTTCTAGTTACACTTAATATCCACTTACATTATTATATATATTATACAAAACCATTTTGCTTTAAAAATAAGTATGGGGCAACAAGACAACAATTACAGCAAAACAACAACAACAAAGTCTCGAAGATTGAGCTTCCTTTCGGCTTTCACTCAACCCTGTCATATGTGTGTAACTCCGTCATCCAGATACGTGCGATCACTTCTTTGCCGTTGGCTGCCGGAATGGCGTCCTCTTGTATTGTTTGCGTAGCAGTATTAATTTTTTTTACACCAGGTCAGATTGCTAACCTTGCGCGCTCAAACGCTCCTCCTTTATCCAGGCTTGGGACTGGCTAGATTGAATCATTTCTAATCCGACCTAAGCGGAGTTGAAAAGATTTTTTTAAAGACACTTGAAACAGTAACGATTAATTTTCTTTAAATGCTGATTATGATAATATTTCTGATTCTATATGATGCATTTTCGATTGAGTGGCGAATGGGATACTTAAAAGTCACACTGGAAAGAGGCAATCCCGCTTTTACAAGGATTCTGTTTATTAGCCAAGGCAATTACCCATTTTTCTACATTCGTTGAGCATAAGAGATCTCCTTTTTATATGAAACCATGCAAGAAGATTGTCTTATGTACTCTAAAATTCAGAAAATAATAAAAAGGTAACTACATTGTCAAATACTAATAATACAAGATACTCGAGTGTAGAAGGAACAACTAAAATTGTACACTTACGTGTGCGTCCCAACTGAATGCGAAGAACGAAAACATCTATCAACTACATGTTTTTATTTCCATCTACGTTGAATAGGGTCCAAAACGTGCTACGAATTCATCCGAGTCCGTTTTCTACTGGTCGTTTTTATCTGGTTTTTTAGCAGCAACTATTTCCGCCTTTCTTGTTACCCCATGTGACGGTACGTCTATTTTTAAAAAAATTATTTATTTCGATAATGACTTCGATTTAATGTGCAAAAATAGACGTTATTAGTGCAAAATTTTTCTTTGTAGTGGTCAAAACGCGCCTACAAACAATTAACCATGCTGAAAATGAAAAAGCCTTCAATGGAATTGCGCATTGTTATGTGTAAGTTGTATGCGATCATTCCTTGTCGTTGTATTATTCAATGTATAAGTATTGAACTTGGCATTTTAAAATGAGTTGAAGTGTACTTTTCAAAGCAATTATTTTGTTATAGTTAAAATATTTTGAACCTGTTTTTTAAATTTATAAGTTTGTCAAAATAAAGTGAAACTGACAATCATTTCGGTAGCACTGCAATTGTTTAAATGTTCGATGAATCGTTTAGTCCTGAATTATACATGATGTAATGCTTTAGAACATGCAATACTCATTAAAAACATTACTCCAGTTGACATTTTTGTTAGGATAACAAAACGTTTACTGTAATTTTAAATTTAACGTATTTTTACAACCATAAAGTGCAAAATTTTCTACAAGAAGAAAACGTGGCGTTGATACCGACCAAAGATTAATTCATGAATTTTTGAGGGTTTATTATTACAATTGAATAATAAATTCACTTGGTTTCAGTCAACCAGGAGCACTGTTCAGCTGTTTCGTCCTTGTTTGGACTTATCAGTAGTGCATATACCTTTCAAGTTCTATGTACATACATTCATTTATTCATTTTGATTGGTGACGTGGCGTCACCTCTTCATTATTTCCCATATTTATACGACATGTAGAACGATCGATTTTGATGGCTTGACAAGCGTAGACAAACGTGGAAGAATAACAAAGTTTCTTGGCTGGTAGACGGCATCCTTGTGACGTCGCCACTGTTCGCAAAGATTGACGAGGCCGCCTGATTTTTCGTCAGGCTCATCTCCCTCAGCCCAAGGGCTACATATGGTATACGTATACCTTTAGATACCTTTTAAGTATCCTGGGTGTATGTTCGCACCCACCCGCCGTAGCGGAAGCCCAGTTATACCGCTGTGCACTCGGACCCTGCTGTTATTAGTCTAGATGCCTAGGGGCACCTAGTCCAGGATGCACCACGTGGAGGACTAACAGTCAGGAATATCACCATCATTGGAAATTGAGACTTTATAAGCATTACTCAAATCCTCAGGATCATTAGCATCCATAAACTTGAAATCATCTGGTATAATTGTAATTTTTTACATGCAGACTGTGATGTAAATGATTTAATAATACATATCTTTGATTTAAAAAATAATCCTGTAGTGCCAAGTAGGTGGAAACAACGAAATGATTCCTAAAGGCTTAGTGCAAAGTAATGGATATTGCCCCGAATATTAATACTGTATAATTTTGATTATTCGTTTTTTGTATGCATATATAACTTATTACAGTTGTAATTTTGTATTTTTCCAAAAATTGTTTGAATCACAGTTTTTTATGTAATCTAGAATTGGAGATGATTGTATCAATAGAAAATTTTCTTTTTATAGAATTATTTTGTCAATATTAGTGAAAGCAATGTATTGAAAACTAATAGCAGTGTATACTAATAGCATTAAAATGAAATATGATAATCGAACTGAACTGATTCATTATTTGAAAGGTTACTGTTTGTTTATTGGACTATAAGTCTTCTATACATGAATTTCTAATTTTGTTCGTTTTTGCTTATATTCATGTCTTCTCAAATGACCTTCACATCACAAATATGTTACTGGCTTTACACAACAATTATTGATTAATAAATATTGTTAAAAAAGTTAATCATTTAATTATTTTGAAATGATTGATGTATTAAGGTAAACAAACTTTCTTCTTTCTCTATTTGTATAGTGGTGGTTAAGAAATAAAGACAGCGGAAGGATATATATATATATATGCTCTTGTCAACTGTACCCCCCTTTTTGTATTTATACTGACTGACGAGAGTATACGAAATGAATTCATTTCACAGTTTACGTCTTCTTACATTTGTATTTGGTATTATAAAGGAAATCCAATGCTTTAACTTTCACAAATGATGTGTAGTTATTTTATTTTTATGCTTGCTATTTTGAATGTTTGCACGAGAAACATCTTTCAGCAGTGGACATTTTGGCGAAGCTGACTGGGCCGGTGGTGGGATTTGAACCCATGTCCACCGAGGTTCAAATTCGAGCGCTGTACCGCTAGACCACCCCGTTGAAAGTTTAACTATCCACAATAGAATATAATTACTAGATTTCATTTATATCGGCCATGCTTGAACTTATTGTTTTAGCAGTTTTCAGCATTTGTGTTTAAAAAACCAGTCGGCTGAAGTAAATGTGGGATTTTTTAAAGTTTATGTTTTATGCAATTCAATTTTTTGAATGTGTTCAATTTTGTTTACTTGTATCTCAGCAAGACATTCCAAAATGAAGGTTTATCAGCCCTGTTTAAAGGCGCCGGATGTCGTGTAATGGTTATGGCTCCATTATTTGGAATTGCCCAAACTGTATATTATTTAGGTATAGCCGAACGAATTCTACTTTTTATCGGAATCTAGTGGAACGTGAAGAAACGTTTTTTTATTCCAAATTAGACAAATACATAATATTTCTCATTCCAAAGAAATATTCATATTCTATTATGATTATGATTATGATTATTATTATTAGTTGTAGTTTTCATAAAATTAGATCTATTTATTAATCAATATCCTTCTCTATTTTGCAATATTTACAAAAAATAATGATAATTATTGATTTTTTGTTGTTGTTTATTGATTTAAACAAGTATTTAGTTGCAATACTTATGAATTTGGTTTGTTCTGTTAGCTATATTTTTACAATTTTTTTTATAAAGTACAATTTTTCTTCTCACGTTTTTATTTGTTTTTGCACGAAAACTGTAAATTGTTGTTGTGTTTTTTAATTTCAAAATAAATATTTATTTCTATCGATAAAGTAGTTTTTTGGAAGCAATATGCACGATGAGTTTTTAAATTATGTTTGAAAAGGTTTTAAATTGGCAATCTGTGTAAAATGTTATTTTCGTTGAAGTGGTTAAATTAAAAATTAGAATATCACTTTTGGTTGGATCTTCAGATATGTTTTTTTCTACACTCGGCTTCCACACAATCAATCTAGTAGAATTGATACAGGACTTGGGAGATTTTTTACACTATTTCTTAAATTTTCACTTCATTGTAAGAGTACTGCCATGCGGTCAACGGAAAATCTGGACAGATATTGTAGTATGCGATCTCAGTCCTTTTATTTATGCTAAGCCCCCCCGTCCAAATGAATTATTTAAATGGGCGTCCGTTTGCTTACCCTATGCAGTCAACAAAGATTATTGGAGGGGTTTAACTTGGGATGTAATTAACATTTAATGTTAGCACACCTCTCATGTCGTTCATTAAGTGCACATTGCAAAAGTTAATGTTTTGGTATTTGGACTACCCTGGGTGATAATAACCGGTGGGGGATGTTTATTCCCAATGGTGATGATAATTATAAGTGTACAATTTAGACAGGTTTTAGATTAGTTATTCCCAGTAAATATCTACGCTTCATTTTTAAGTTGTATGCCAGATTATATTCAAACTATTGCATCCAGGTCACTGTTCCTATTCTATAGGGTGGCATGCAACTGTTGGAGTGGGTTCAGAAAGTCATCACAAAACGACCCGAGAACTTTAAAGTCATTTTTGGAAAAACTAAAAATTCTTCAGTTATTTTCGTTAAATGATAGGAGACTCCAAGGCGTTCTAGTATTCGTTTATCAACTTTTAAAAACATAATGGCTAATGTTGCGCAAGTTAGTCTGAAAGGTTACAAGCATGAACTTCACACAATGAATTTCAATGTGTGAATAATAAAAAAGGCTTCGTCAGCTGTTTGTTTGTTGATTATAAAGCCACATTCGATAGTATATGCAGAAGCAAACTGCTTAAGCGTCTTATTCAACTCAATGCTCCAAATCACACAATTAAATGGCTATCCAATTATTTTGAAAACAGAACACAATACACCCAAATTGGCTGTAAAAAATCCACTGTAATTCAAAATAACAAAGATGCGGTCTTATCTCTTTTTCTTTTTTCATTATACGTGGATAATCTCCGACCAAAAGAGCTTGCTGTACTTTTCAAATATGCGGATGACATGGTTTTATGTGAATCCATCTCTTCATCCAAAGATAATGTACATTTCCTAGAGTCAATTGATGAATTAGTTGATTGATCAACAAAACATAGTCTAAAATTAAATCCTACAAAATGTAAAGTAATTAATTTTAGCTCACACAAACCTTCAACACAATTGATTCAATTTCATCTAAAGGTTTGTATTAAGAATGTGGAGATTGATACTTGTAATAGTTTTTAATATCTCGGTGTTTTACTGAATAACAAACTTACCTGGTCTGATCACATTGACCATTTGTTCACAAAAACTTGAGGTTTGTGTTACTAAACAAGACGTTTAAGGAATCTTCGTGTTCGCCAACATGTTATTTATTCATATTTTAAAGCTACATTTTATCCAATAATATTATATTGCTTACCTGTAATATTTCCGGGACTAAAAAGAAAGAATTTTATGAAGTTAAAAAAATGTATTACCATCATTAGCCGATCATTGGGCATTCCTTACATTGTATTCCCTTGTTGGTTTAAATACTGTAGTTTGTATAATTGTATTAAATTGATCATGTTTTAATGTGACTGAATAAACGCCTGTCCTAATTTGCTTGCTGTCTGTTATTACAACCCTTACAACAATTGCTGCAATAATGTGATTATTTAATTAAAACCCCTCTAGCAACTACATAGGATACAAGAGAAACGTCACTTTGATTATAAAATATACAATACTATATAATAACTGAAAAAAAAACTATAATTATATATATATATATATTGCAAGTAAAAGAATTGAATAAAATGTCAACTGGTGCAAAATCGAAAATGGAGTAAAATGATTAACATGATTTATAACGTCAAATATTAATAAAAATACAGATTACATGTAATTTTTTCACTTACCAAATGATTAAAGACATTACAAAATTTAAAAAATTTAATAGTTTATTGGATCACCATTCTTTGTACAACCTGATCCAGTTTTTTTGGAGTACTATCAATGAGAGTGTTGATATATTTTTGTTTCATCTCATATTAAACAACAGACCGAATGCGTTTACATAAATCCTTAATTTCAGTATGCTTATTAATGTTGCGCTTTAGCATACAAAAACATTTTTAATGGCATTGATATCTGGGCTGTTAGGGGGCAATTGAGTAAAAGATCGTATTTTCGATTTTAGCCCCTCTACTGTCTAACTGCAAATATAAAACAAATAAAGTGAATCAAAATTAATGTGACGTTACCTTTTTGGACGTATGACATTGAGCATTATTCCGAAAAATAGTAGTAATCCCCGTATAAGTATGCTGCATTTCATAATTAAAAATATCTTTTATAACTGAAATAATTCTTTCACTATTTAAAGTAGATATAATTCTCCATTTGATAAGTTGATTATACTTAATACCAAATCTACACATTATTTGTCGAGAATGGGCTTTTCTTCTAACAATTGGGAATAAATGTTTTTGTAAACTGGACTTACACAACACTTTGTTTCTGCAGCCAAATGATTTGTCCCGAATCATTGTTTCATCGGCGAAGTATACGGAACGCTAATAACAAGGATGTTGTTTACTCCACTGTTTACAAAAAGCTAATCTATTATCCTTTTGATTTTTTAGTAATAAATGTCTTAACGTTTAGTGATTGAAGCGTTAAACCAGATTCTATCGCTCTGTTTCTAATCGTAGAGTAAATAAAATTGTTTAATCTATTTGTTTATTATACCATATAACGTTAAATAAATGAGCAAGCTCACTTGTTACATCGCCACCTCCATGTTTGAGCATTTCTGCAGATATCTTGTCAAGTCCTCTTGCCTCATTGTTTTTTAACCTTTGAATTGCATAGATCACTTCAGTTATAGAAATGTCATCAATAAAATTTTCCGGATTTTGAGTCACATTTATATCATTATCATTATTAAAATCGATGAGAGTATTTAGCATGGGCTGTTTAAGTACTTCTTTAAAATGTTCTACCCGTCTAGATGATTGCTCATCATTTGTTAGAAATAAACAATCATCTTTTCCTTTGAGTGGAATATCAGTGTTTTTTCTAACTCCCGACAGTTGTTTCACAATTTTATGCAGAGTCTTGGAATAAATTTCTGCTGCTGCCTTATCTGCTTCTTTGCATCTGCTTTCTAACCAATCATTCTTATCTTTACAGCAGCTTTTATTAACCTATTTATCTAAAATTCTATTCTTATCATCAAATATTTTTCAGATAAATTTGTTAGATTGTTTTTTCTCCAATATTGTTTTCTTTCTGAGATTAATTAGGTTTTATAAAACTGATGAAATTCATTGTTTCTTTGTAGAGCGACATATTCTAACCAGCACATTTGCTGTACAGTCTGTAATTGTTAAAAACAATTTTTTTTCAAACCAGTTTTACGATTCCTTAAAAAATACATTAAAAAATCTAAAAAGAGTAGAAAAATTCAATGATCAATAAAAATTTAAATATTATTTAAGTTAATTAATACTCAAAGTGGTATTATAAAAATATATAAAATTGTTGTTATTTCATTATTACTATTATATTTTGTAGTACTCGTAAGCACTAGAGCAACTTTTTTGAAAAACCAACATGTGTAATTAATATTTTAACTTAATTTTTATTGCAATTAATTAGGTCTATCTGAAATCGTTAATGTATTGGTTTGCACTAGCAAAATTCTTAGCAATACATATTAGATTTATCAATGTTTTTCTCTGCGTAAAGACAAAACATGGTTTGTGCATATAAGCCATCATTCTTAAAATTTTGTACAAAAATAAAATATAAAAACTGCAATAAAACAATTTTGTTGCTCATATATTTTAAAACAAAATGTTTTAATAAAAAATATTTTAAACCAAAATTTTAATGTTTTATTTAAATATCTCTCAAATTTTACTTGCTAGGTGAGGCGGCCTCACGCTACACGTCCATTGGAGCGTGATTCATCTTTTTCTCTTTTCTTTTTTTGAAGACTATTGCAGTGTTTTGCATTGTAATACTTAACTTGTTTTACTATTATTTTTGTACAATAATTATTTTTGCCCGTTTTCTATCTACCTTCATTATGTCTTAATTTCAAATTTTTTATGACTAATCCCTTTTTACCTCACTATTAATTTCATATTTTTCTCTAAATCTTGTTGATGACATTAATAAATAAAACTGGGTATAAACATGTAACCTAGTGTTTTATTAATCCATATAATTAATTATGCACTATTTAAAAATTTAAGTGAGTATTAACTTAATAACTAATAAATTTATTTAAAAATATTTTATTTATATTTTTTATTATTTATTTATAAACAATTAAATTTTATGCCAAAACTATGAACATATGTTTTTAAAATAACTAGATTTAAGGTCATACAGCTGTGCATTAAACAAATTTATTGTAAGTTTTGGTTGCGTGCATTATTTATTTTTATGAAGAAGTTTTAAATTAGTAAGTTATTTGATTAATTGTGAATGAAATTAATTATTAAAAACTTTAGTTTGATTTATTAGAGCGTTTTATTATTATTATATTTATACATTATTTCAATAAATACGGTTTTTAGGTTCATTTATTATTTTTAAGTAAAATTTATAACATTTTTTATTAAATATAATTCTGTTGTTTTAAATATGTAGAAGTTGATTTACTTGAAATATTAATTTTTCTAAATCATTTTACCAGTATTTTTGTACAAAGTTGTATTATGAATATTATTTATTTACTGAAATCAAAACGGTCAAATAGAGGTAGTCATGCAGCAATATTATTACGACTACAATATTACTGGGTTAGAGTATTTTTATTAAGTTAACTGCTGCTTAGTGAAAAATTGAAAGTTATGATTATTTTTTAAAATATTATATATTTTTAAAGTAATTATTGATGTGTTATTATCTATTATAAATTACAAATTTACAATTGGATATGTTTATTTTTTAATGTTTTAATTACTTGTAAATATTTATTCAGGTTTTGGATAATGTCTAAAAAACGAGTTACACAAAAACATTCTATTAAATCATCAAATTTATTAACTGCAAGTTTGAAAAAACCAGGGCCAGTTGATTTGAAGTTTTTTAAAGGTAAAAGTTTGCGCGAAAAACTTAGTGAAGTGTTTTCTCCGAATGATCAAAGTTCGAAGAAAAACGAATTAAATGATAAAATTGATCGATTTATTGATTCATGTTATCGGCTGGTTGGAAAAGATTCGGTGCTATTTAAAGAAATTGGCACAATATCTGTTTTCATAGTTTTCGGTTACTTGGGACCCAAATTGATGGAACTAATTGATCGAGGTGTATCCGTGTGTGATTTTTCACGCCATTATTCAGTTAAAAGTTTGAGAACAAAAATTTTGGATAAGATTGGTGGTTCGGGAGCAAATGATGTTGACGAAGCATGGGCAAATGTGTGCAAAAATTTCGGACATTTGCTAACGTTTCATTGTTTTAAGGCGGTAGATAACGAACATTTTTTAGAAATATTTCGTAAATGTCGTGCTGTTGTTGAAAATGAGGATTGTTTTTATGAATTACAAGACAAAGATAAGCAGACAATTTATTTTCCAAAGGATGGTCAGCGTAATGACGTTTTGAGTACAAAATCCGCTTCAAATGATGATTTTGATAAATTCAGGTGAGTATTAAATTAGTTTATAAAATTATTGCTTTTGAATTTATTAAAATTATTCTGTGTTGACTAGTTTAATTTTGAAAAGTCTATCTTAATGTTATTTTAAATGTTTCCATTTTTTATTGTATTTCGAAATCGTAGTTTGGTGATTGAAGAACAACCTTTTTGTATTAATGAACATTGTGCTATATTGTTAGTAGTGTGATTATATTTATTATTTTGTATAGCATACCATATGATTGCATTCAATTGTTTTATATGTAAAGTATAGTTTTTATGCTCAACCTACTTATTAAAATAATAAAGTGTTTGGACTGATAGACGCCATTTTTGTGACGGCCCGATTGTTTATAAAGATTGTACTAATTGTAATGCTGCTTTAAACTACCATTAGTTCGACTAGTACAGAAATTCATTAAATAAATAATTGTTTAAGGTAGCATTAAAATTAGTGTAATCTTTTTTATATTTAATGCTGGACCTCAACGTGATATTTTAGAGCATTGAATAATTTACAAAAACAATGTTCTAGTCTATATTTTAAAAAAGATAATATAATTTTTAATTACACTTTTAAAATGAATGTATTTTTAATCATATAAAGTGCAAGATTCTTGAATACAATTGTCTTCGGACAACACAAACCTTAATGATAATTTTTCTGCAATTATTTTAAAATATAATGTAGATGCTTTGAGAAACAAACATTTTTGATTAAGCAAATTAAGTATGTAATACAAAATCAAATTTCACATTAAGTCAAAAAACGTAGGGACCTCTACATTAAACGCTTTGAGAAAATTGTAGAAAGGAACGAATATTACCTAAAATATTTCAAATGTATAGCTTTTATTATTTATTTTATATATGTACACATTTTATCAATTTATTTTTAAGCAACTAATTTTTATTTATAAATTGTTTTATAGATTTCAACATTTTTATGCCAATATGATATAAAATATTTAGTTTATATAGTATATTTTACTAATAACATGTCTTTACACAACTTAAATGTGTTTTATGTAATTAAATAGTGCTACAAAAGCTAATTAATCATACTGCATTGATTTTGACAGCAGTCTGCTTATCGACTGCATGGCTACTTGATTTTGTTTCAGAATTTTATTCGAGGTATCGTGGTTGTATTTTTGGTTATTAGTTTGTTTTTATTATTAGCAACATATTATTATTTATTAGTTTTACTTAAAGGGAAACATAATTTTTATTAATTTATTATTTTGTATTAACCATACTGCCATATAACGTTTGTTGTTTAGACAAATATTATTACAACCTGCTTTAAATGGTATGAATAATAAGGATGATGTACAACCATCCACTAGTTCATCTTCACACGATGTTAATTTGGAGTGGTTGGGAAAACAAATTACACAAAATTTGAATCAATTGGACATGCCCAAAGAACAAGTTATTCAAATTATTTTTGACATTTTATCTTCCGAAAAATCTGATGAGCAAGTTCAAAATGAGGTGTGTCTAATTATTTGGATTGAACTTCTAACTGGATGCTATTTATTGGATATTTATAGTATATTTTTCGGTGTTTAATAACTTAAAAAAAACAAATTTTAATAATTAACGATTGTTTTTGTTATATAAAATGAATGAGTGTAATTATTCTTTGATACATACACAGGACAATGATTAAGTTATTCGATTGTAGATTGTAATTAAATCAGTTTCGTATTTCCCATTTTACATTGTATAATGGGGATGCTAATGATTCTGAGGATTTAAGTAATACTTATAATGTCTGAATTTCCAACGATGGTGATATTCCTAACTGTTCGTCCTCCGCGTGATGCATTTTGAACTAGGTGTCTCTAGGCATCTAGACTAATAATAGCGGGTTCTGAGTGCACAGCGGTATAACTGGGCTTCCGCTATGGCGGGTGGGTGCTGACCTACACCTAAGAAACTTAAAAGATATCTTAAGGTATATGCATACCATCTGCAGCAGTTAGGCTAAGGGAGATAAACTTGATAAAAAATCAGGCGGCTTCGTCAACCTTTGCGAACAGACAAGAAACTTTGTTATTCTTCTACATTTGTTACGCTTATTAAGCCATGGAATTCGATCGTTTATGTGCTGTATAGGTATGGAAAATAATGTAGAAGTGATTACATCACTAACCAAAAAAAATTTGTGTAATGTTGATTTTTAGTAGAAATAAATTGTCAAATTTACCTGCATATGAGTAGAACATTCCAGTTTACGACAATTAAGAATTATTTAAGGCTAAAAAATATGTTAACATCGAAATTCGATAAGTTATACATACTATTTTCTTTTTAACGTTTATTACTTTGAATGTTTTACAAGAAACGCATCTTTTAGCAGTGGGCATTTTAGCGAAGCCGAACGTGGGCCCGCATTTTAGTGGACCAGTAGTGGGATTCGAATCCCAATGCCCACTGACACTTGACTAGTTGTACTGTTAACTTGTGAGATGTCTAGTAATTAAATGTTGATAAAATAGTTTTTATTTAAAGGAAACTTTAATTTTATTACATCCTAGAGTGGTTTCTTCCTATACGTACTTACCCATTGATTCGTTCTCAGTAAAGTTTGGTTCATGTAATTTAAAAATAATATTTATTAAAATAGCTATTTATTTGTTTAATTATATATAATGATATGTTTGGTTACTGTAATTTTTATTTATCTCAGTTGATTGAATTTATCGGTCTTGATTCTATTGATTTGGTATTTAATTTAATTAATAAACGCTCCAAATGGTTGATTTCGTACAATCCTTGTGATGGTATGTTTATATATATATATATATATATATAGCAAAAAAGTTGTATTATGAAGTTAGCATTTGTATAAACGTAATTAATCTTTATTATCCGCTGGTTGGTTCTACCTAGAATAGTCGATAGTTACCAAAATCATGTATTATTTTAAAAATTCTAAAAAATGCATTTTAAAGACATAAAAAATTATATGAATTTTTAACTGGTTAGTTCCTCATCGCAACTTTAAAAACGTATAGTCGATTGTTTATACTTGTAAGGAATCTTCTTCGACATAAAACCTCATCTGACCTCGTCTATTTATCGTAAATTGCAATTAATTTTATGGGATGCTAATGATCCTGAGGATTTGAGGGGATGCTATTGATCCTGAGGATTTGAGTAATGCTTATAAAGTCTCAATTTCCAATGATGGTGATATTCCTGACTGTTAGTCCTCCACGTGGTGCATCCTGGACTAAGTGCCTATAGGCATCTAGACTAATAACAGCAGGGTCTGAGTGCACAGCGGTATAACTGTGCTTCCGCTACGGCGGGTGGGTGCGAACACACACCCAGGATACTTAAAAGGTATTTAAATGTATACGTATATTATATGTAGCCCTTGAGCTAAGGGAGATTACCCTGACAAAAAATCAGACGGTCTCGTCAATCTTTGCAAACAGTGGCGACGTCACAAGGATGCCGTCTACCAGCCAAGAAACTTTGTTATTCTTCCACGTTTGTCTACGCATGTCAAGCCATCGAAATCGATCGTTCTACATGTCGTATAAATATGGGAAATAATGAAGAGGTGATCACGTCACCAACCAAAATGAAAATGAAAAAAATGAATGAATTTTATGCCTAATTTACCAATTTATTTGGACGGATTTGACATATTTTGATGTCAATCCAAATCAATTGTTAGTCGTTTGCTGTTTATCTCGAACGAAAGCTACGACCAACGTGACCAATTCACGTTTGAATTGTTCTACGATTATAGAAAAATATCCCGACTTTAAAACTTTTTCATTATGATAGGCTAATCGGAAATTTTTTATTAGTAGTATGTTGTCTCTAAATAAAAATCCATACTTAAAATTAATTAATATTTTTTTGTGTAAATTATAATCCCTTAGATGTTTGTTTAGAATCTGTCGATAATGAACAACAATCGTTTGAAGTAAGCATTGTTTAATGTTTTCATTTATATATATATATATATATATATATATATATATATATATATATATATATATATATATATATATATATATTACTGTAACGACAACTGTGCGAGGCAAACAAAGTTTATTAACTGGTGAACGATGCTTTTGTAACAGCACCACTATTTGTAAAGATTGACCAGACCGCCTGACTTTTTGTGAGGATTATATTTCTTATCCCAATATATGCTTTACATATACCTAAATATACCTTGTAAGTATCTTGACTGTATACTCCCATCCATACACCAAGGTGAATGGCCAGTTATTATACCGCTGTACACTTGGCTGTTGATCCTTTTTTATCTGAATCTAAGTTAGGCCGGTTTGAGGTATGGAAACAGCATTATTATCATTATTGGAATATGTGACACTATTATTATTATTATTATTATTATTATTATTATTATTATTATTATTATTATTATTATTATTATTATTATTATTATTATTATTATTATTATTATTATTATTATTATTATTATTATTATTATTATTATTATTATTATTATTATTATTATTATTATTATTATTATTATTATTATTATTATTATTATTATTATTATTATTATTATTATTATTATTATTATTATTATTATTATTATTATTATTATTATTATTATTATTATTATTATTATTATTATTATTATTATTATTATTATTATTATTATTATTATTATTATTATTATTATTATTATTATTATTATTATTATTATTATTATTATTATTATTATTATTATTATTATTATTATTATTATTATTATTATTATTATTATTATTATTATTATTATTATTATTATTATTATTATTATTATTATTATTATTATTATTATTATTATTATTATTATTATTATTATTATTATTATTATTATTATTATTATTATTATTATTATTATTATTATTATTATTATTATTATTATTATTATTATTATTATTATTATTATTATTATTATTATTATTATTATTATTATTATTATTATTATTATTATTATTATTATTATTATTATTATTATTATTATTATTATTATTATTATTATTATTATTATTATTATTATTATTATTATTATTATTATTATTATTATTATTATTATCATTATTATTATTATTATTATTATTATTATTATTATTATTATTATTATTATTATTATTATTATTATTATTATTATTATTATTATTATTATTATTATTATTATTACAAAACCCTTTTGCGTTAAAAAATAAGCATAATAATAAGATAACAATCATAGCAAAAAAACAACAAAGTCCTATAATTGAAAACGAACATGAGACAACAAAATGTTTCTACGTATTTGAACATTCTACCAAACGCTTTGTTTCATCCCATCAAATATTTATTTCAATTATATCTTTTTATCCAAGTTTTCTGTGGTCTATCAACCTGTTTTTTACCATTTTCAAATGGTCATTCCAAAACCCTTGTTATTGTTGGTTTTTTGGGTACAATTTGACTAAGTAATTTTCTTCATCTGTGTCATGTAGTGAACGAGAGTTAGGTAATTTTTAAAATACTTCTAAGTCACCGGCGATGAAAAATATTCACTATTTTATTATTTTGACACTGTAAACATTATTTAAACTATCAGAATTATTAGCATTTTAATAGACAACTTTTTTTGAAACAAACACACGTTACACTTTTATCTACTTATTAATTGGGCCGGGGTGGTCTAGCGGTACAGCGCTCGAATTTGGACCTCGGTGGGCATCGGGGTTCGAATCCCACTACTGGTCCACTAAAATGCGGGCTCACGTTTGGCTTCGCTAAAATGTCCACTACTGAAAGATGCGTTTCTTGTAAAACATTCAAAGTAATAAATATTAAAAAACATTTTATTGAGTTTCAATTTCAAAAATTCCCCCAAAATCATACCACAATCACCGTAGACTTGTATCAAACAAATAGTTAGGGCAATTTGTCAAAAATATAGTTTTATTGGAATTGTACGTGTATTGTGGTACATTGAAAAAACATTCACTCAGACTTGTGCCCAAGAAGCACCATTGTCGAATTTGGAACTCATCAAACATTTGCTTGCAAATCCCGAAAGTGCGTCTATCGCCCTGCGACAGCGAACCGAGGTCAATGCCTTGGAAGCGAAGGACCGCGTGCGCAAAACGATGCAGTCGAACGCCAAGGATCGTCGGCCAATGACGACACACGAATATTTGGCTTCGTTGCCTTTCGTTTTCGATTCGTCGGTCCAAATGAAGGCCGTTACTGGCTTGGGGGATGGTGCTAAAGTAGGCTGGTTATATATTTTTGTTTCAATCAATAAATCAATGTTTTTTCTCTTTCTGCGTATCTCTAAAAATACCTTGCCATTGGAATTATAATAGCTTGTAACCATGCTTCTGGTGCTTTCTTTTCTGTCCAAATGGAGCTTATCGAGGAGTATAGATCTTGCATAATATTTATCCCGCCGTACTTAAAAACTTCTATTGTTGTGCCATCGATACCTGTAGCTTTCCTATCTTTCAGATGATGACATGGATCGGTATACCATTAACAGTGATTGGATTTCTAAAGGGGACGTTTGCTAAAACCACTGTTTTTTCAGTATTAAGATATAAACCATATTTCTCGGATGCTTTTTGAGTAAGTCAAATTACGTTTTGCAGATTTTTAGTTTCTGCAACCAATTGGGTAAGTGGGTGTATTTGGTGTTTACTTGAGCGTGTATAATTTGATCGGACATTTGGGAAACTTTACTAGTTAAAGCATAAATTTACTCTATTCTTAATTTTTTTTCTTATTCTCCTCTATATGTCTAAGGGTTATGCTTTTGAAAGTTGTAGATAAATTTGACATTCTTGGTATGTGATGTAATTAAGCATTTTCACATGTCTATACCCTCAGGTTACTTTGTTACTGAAAAAATGTGTTTGTTTATTTTGTACCATAGTTACAGTTACCTGAAAATGTGGACTATAAGGAATTTTCCACACATGATGAAGTAACGTTTCCTGCTAAGACAGATATTCCAGATATAGTGAAAAACATCAAACGTATGAGGATTGATTCTTTAGACAAAGTGAGTTATAGTTTGTATCAGTATATATATATATGTGTGTACGTGTGAGATTGGTGATGTGGTTATCTCTTTATGATTTCCATATTTACACAGCATTTTAAACGATCAACTCCTGGGATGTTAATGATCTTGACGATTTGAGTAATGCTTATAGAGTCAATTTCCAATGATGTTGATATTCCTGGCTGTTCATCCTCCATGTGGTGCATTTTGGACTAAGTGCCAACCGGCATCTAGACTAATAAGAACAGGGACTGAATACACAGCGGTATAAGCTGGCTTTTATTGGACTTCCGCTCAGTGAATTCATTCATTCATTTTGGTTGGTGACGTGATCACCTCTTCATTATTTCCCATATTTATACGACATGTAGAACGATCGATTTCGATGGCTTGGCAAGCGTAGACAAACGTGGAAGAATAAAAAGGTTTCTTGGCTGGTAGACGGCATCCTTGTAATGTCGCTACTGTTCGCAAAGATTGACGAGGCCGCCTGATTTTTGTCAGGGTTATCTTCCTTAGCCAAAGGGCTACATATGGTATCGTATACCTTTAGATACCTTTAAGTATCCTGGCTGTATGTTTGCACCCACCGCCGTAGCAGAAGCCCCGGATTCTTGCGCTGTGCACTCGGACCCTGCTGTTATTAAGTCTAGATGCCTAGGGGCACTAGTCGAGATGCACCACGTGGAGGACTAACGGTCAGGAATATCACTATCTCGTGAATAAGACTTTATAGAGGCGACATAAATCCTGGGATCTAAATAGCGTCAGTGAATGGGTATTATTATTTATTTATTTTATTTCTATTTTATGTTTGCTGCTTTGAATGTTTGCCAACGAGAAACGCGCATCTTTTAGCAGTGGACATTTTGTACAAAGCCGAACGTGTGGGCCCGCATTTTAGTGGGCCGGTGGTTGGATTCGAACCCCGTTGGCCACCGAGGTCCAAATTCGAACACTGTACCGCTAGACCACCCCGGCGTACACCGAAGATGCTTAAAGGCTATTTTGAGGTAACTATTCATCATATGTAGACGGATAGGTTTGTGAATTTGTCAACCGGCGTCAACCTTACAGATACGGGAGCATGTTTAATTTTACTCTGCATTTATGCGATTATGTTGCCAATTGTATAACTGTGATGATTCTTTTGTATTTTGGTCTTTACATTTTAGATTGGCCAACTTGTGTTTGGAGGCATCAAAGAATTGAATCCGATCCAATCGATTGTATATCCCAATGCCTACCATTCGTCGGAAAATTTGTTGATTTGTGCTCCAACGGGAGCTGGCAAAACCAACGTCGCACTGTTGACCATCGTCCAACTCATTCGATCTAATTTGACAGACAACGATGTGTTGGATTTGAAGTCTTTCAAGGTAAATTTGATTTGCAGGTACTGGACGATGTACCGGCGTGCGCTCGACTTGGGATGCTAATGATCCTGAGGATTCGAGTAATGCTTAACAGAGTCTCAATTTCCAATGGTGGCGATATTCCTGACTGTTCGTCCTTTACGTGGTGCATCCTGCACTAATAACGGCAAGGACCGAGTGCACAGCGGTATAACTGGGCTTTCACTGGATTTCCGTTCAGTGAATGGGTGCTAGCATGCACCTTCAAGATGCTTACAAAGTATTCCAATGTAACTATTTATCATATATAGCCGGTTAAGCCATGTCAATGGATTTCAAGTCTATCAAGATTAATTTGATTTGCAAGTACTTGACGATGTACCGGCGTGGTCTACCACTTCAGTGATCGACTTCGACCTGGGTGGGCATCGAGGATCGAATCCCTACCACCGACCCACGAAATGCGGGTCGACGCTCGGCTTCGCTAAAATGTCCGCCGCTGCTGAAAGATGCGCGTTGCCCGCCAATCAAAGTAGTAAAAATAAATTGATAGGTTTGGCAGTTTTGTTTAAAGGGATGCTAATGATTTTGAGGATTTGAGTAATGCCTATAAAGTCTCCAATTTCCAATGATGGTGATATTCCTGACTGTTAGTCCTCCACGTGGTGCATCCTGGACTAGGTGCCCCTAGGCATCTGGAGCTAATAACAGCAGGTCCGAGTGCTGGCAACTATAACTGGGCTTCTTTCACGGCGGGTGGGTGCGAACATACGCAGGATACTTAAAAAAGGTATCTAAAGGTATACGTATATCATATGTAGCCCTTGGGCTAAGGGAGATAACCTTGACAAAAAATCAGGCGGTCTCGTCAATGTTTGCGAACAGTGGCGACGTCTGAGATGCCGTTTGCAAGCCAAGAAACTTTATTTATTCTTCTACGTTTGTGTTACGCTTATCAAGCCATCAAATCGATCGTTTGCTATGTCGTATAAATATGGGAAATAATGAAGAGGTGACCACGTCACCAACCATAATGAAGTTTTGTTTAAATAGATGACGTTGTGTAGATTCTGCAATTGTTTTGATGTTAAACTGGAAATGGTTTATAGGTTTGGCAGTCAGACGTTGATTTTAATGGTTTTTTTCTGGCCAAAAAATGTTGCAATTACTTTCGTTTAATGGAATTATTACTTGACTTTAAATTGTTGCATAGTGTTCGTTTGTTGAAAATATGTATGCACTAATAACAAGCTAGTACCGCTTACTTGAATGCATTGGTATAAAATACATATGACGAATTTTGTTATTGTAATTCTTGGTTTTGTAGCTTGTTTGATTGGAACTTTGGTTCACATTGTGAGACTAATTGGATCTTTTGAACTACTCAATTATTTCAACAAATAAAATGATTTTTTTATAATGTATTCATCGTGGTTAGTGACTTAGTCACATTTTCCTTATTGCTACATTTGTACGGCATATTAAACGATTGATTTCAATCACTTGATAAGCGTAACGAATGTAGAAGAATAGCAAAGGTTTTTGGCTGGTAGACGGCATCGCCACTGTTCGCAACTATTGACGGGGCTGCCTATTTTTTTGTCAGGGTTATGTCCCTTTAACCGAAGGCTACATATTCTTTTTTTCATTTATTTTGGTTGGTGATGTGGTCACCTCTTCATTATTTCCCATATTTATACGACATGTAGAACGATCGATTTTGATGGCTTGACAAGGCGTAGACAAACGTGGAAGACAACAAGAAGTTTCTTGGCTGGTAGACGGCATCCTGTGACGTCGCCACTGTTCGCAAAGATTGACGAGGCCGCCTGATTTTTTGTCAGGGTTATGTCCCTTTAACCGAACGACTACATATCGTATACATATGTAAGATACCTTAGTATCCAGGGTTTATACGTGCACTTACCCGCTAAAGCGGGAACCTAGTTATACACCCAGTTATACACTTGGTCCCTACTGTTATTAGTTTAGATGCTTAGAGACATTTAGTCGAGGATACACTACATGGAGGAGGAACAGTTATGGATATCACGATTATTGGAAATTGGGACTTTAAAAGCAATACTCAAATTCTCATGATTATTCGTAAGTGATTTGATAATGTCATAAGTGGATTTTTGTAGTTAATATATATATATATATATATATATCACTTGAAAACAAAGATTGTATATTTGGCTCCTATGAAAGCTTTGGCTTCCGAAATGACTGAAACATTTTCTAGGCGTCTTTCGTCTCTTGGTCTTTGCGTTCGAGAATGTACTGGCGACGTTCAATTGACCAAACAAGAAATACTCGAAACACACGTAAGATGACGGTTTTTTATTTGTTTGATTGACTCTGTTTGTACTCTGTTTGTGTATAGACGATAGTTGGTTGGAATTTGTGAGGATATGTAAGAATCTAGTGTGCAAACAAATAGGTGAAAATGAATAACACCAACCACATTTTTGCAAACATTAATTTACGGTCAACTCGTCCTTAATTGGTTCCAAGTCCACTTAAGAAAGAAGCAGGATTTGAGTGCGTGGATAGATGAAGATTGTTGGGAAAGAGACAAGGAGCTGGCACAAAGAAGTGACGACGGAATTTGGCAAAATTTGAATAGAATGGCAATCTTTAAAGCCATACATTTTATGTACAATTATGTATGGAACGATTTTGCTTTTAAAATTAATGTATTTTTAGTCCTATAAATGACAAAATTACAACAAAAAACGTTAATATAATTGTAAATGATTAAAATCAATTTAAAATATAATGTAAATGGTCTGAAAAATAAAATGTCATTCATTCATTTCATTCATTTGATTGATGGCGTGGTCACCCTCTTCATTATTTCCCATATTTATACGACATGTAGAACGATCATTCGATGGCTTGACAAGCGTAGACAAACGTGGAAGAATAACAAAGTTTCTTGGCTGGTAGACGGCATCCTTGTGATGTCGCTGCTGTTCCGTAAAGATTGACGAGGCCGCCTGATTTTTTGTCAGGGTTATATCCCTTAGCTCAAGGGAGCTACATATGATATACGTATACATTTTAGATACCTTTTAAACTATCCTGGGTGTATGTTCGCACCCACCCGCCGTAGCGGAAGCCCAGTTATACCGCTGTGCACTCCGGATCCTGTTTCTTTGGCATTAGTCTAGATGCCTAGGGGCACCTAGTCCAGGATGCACCACGTGGAGGACTAACAGTCAGGAATGTCGCCATCATTGGAAATTGAAACTTTATAAGCATTACTCAAATCCTCAGGATCATTCGCATCTAAAAAACTAAATATTTAATTAAGAAAATGTATTAATTATGTAATGCTAAAGTAAATTCCACAACATTGGATTAAAATACGTAGGGACGTTTTGATAAAATATTGGAAAGTAACGAATATTACCTAAGTTGTTAAAAATGTGTATCTATTGATCTATTTTTTTATGCATACACATTTTACAATATAATTTATTTTTAGCAACTAATTTGCTTGTTTTTCAATATTTTAAAAAATGTTAATATTCTTATCTTTGACCTGAATTCGAATTTTATAATGATATGGTATGAAATATTTTACTTATACTGTTGTAATAATGTTTAACGAATGTTGTAGTACAACTTAGATACGCTTCACATTATTAAATAATGTCACAAAAACGAATGAATTACATCTCTATTGATTTTAACAGCAACTTGTTCATTCACTGTATTATTATTATTATATATTATTATACAAAACCCTTTTGCTTTAAAATAAACATGGGGCAATAAGACAACAATTATAGCAAAACAACAACAAAGTCTTGTTGGCATTGAAGATTCTGCAAATCGAAGATTGAGCTACCTTTCGGCTTTCACTTAACCTTGTCATTTGTGTAACTTTGTCATCCAGATACGTGCGATCACTTCTTTGCCGTTGTTTGCCGGAATGGCGTCTTCTTGTTGCTTTTGTAGCAGTATAAATGTGTTACAGAGACCAGGTTTCTATCCTTGAGCTCAAACCCTCTACCTTTGTCCAGGCTTGGGACTGGCTAGATTGAATCATTTCTGATCCAAACTAGGCGGAGTTATATATATATATATATATATATATATATATATATATATATATATATATATATATATATATATATATATATATATATATATATATATATATATATATATATAGAGTTATATATATATATATACATATATGTGTGTGTGTGTGTGTGTTGAACATTTGACACCATGAGATAATTGTGAAACATTGGAATTTGGTTTGAAGTGATTATACAGAAATATATACACTATCCTTATTAACCACCACAATTAATCTTTATTATCTTGTTGATTTTCAAGAGAATATTTACATATATTGTACAATACATATTCCATATGGAACATGTTTTTTTTGTACAAAATAATCGACTATTCCAAATGTGCTTTCCATTGTAGATGCTCGTAAGTACACCAGAAAAATGGGACGTGATTTCACGCAAGGGCACGGGAGATGCAACGCTTGTTAAGTCAATAAAATTGTTAATTATAGATGAAGTGCATTTGTTGCACGAAGATCGAGGTTCAGTAATTGAAGCACTGGTTGCACGTACTCTACGTCAGGTAAGTAAACCAACATTTTTATGATAATTAATTTATTCTTGGACTTTTTATATTGATAGTGGAATTGAGCACAATTGGAGAGTTTCCGATTGATGCCTGATAGTTTGCAATATTTATCACGAAATTCATCCATTCATTTCATTTTGATTGGTAATATGGTCACCTCTTTATTATTTTCCATATTTATTCATCGCCGGTGTCTTAGAAGTGTTTTTAAAGATTACCTGGCGCGATCACATTTCAAATGATGAGATCATGAAAAAGGCTTGACTCTCGTTCTGCATCATGAAGGCATCATTACAATTAGACGAAGAAAATTGACTTGGTCAAATTTTACGTTTACCGCCCGAAACACCAGCAAGAACGGTTCGAATAGACAATTGTAAATGGTAAAAGAAAGGTTGTAGATCAAAAGAAAACTTGGCTAAGAACTATTCAGGAAGATCTAATTGAAATGAATGTTTCATGGGCACAAACAAAACGTTTGACAGAATGTTCAAATATATGGAAACATTTTGTTGTCTCATGTTCTCTTTGAATTACGAGACTTTGTTCTTGTTATTTTTTGCTCTAATTGTTATCTTACTGTCCCATGCTTATTTTTTAAAGCAAAAGGGTTTTGTAAAAAAAATTTATACGACATAACAAACGTAGAGGGTTGTAGACACCGTCCTTGTAACAGCATGGTTCGAGTGCACAGCGGTATAACTGGGTTTCTGCAAGGGCGGCTGGATGCGAGCCTACACCCAGGATACTCAAAAGGCATCTTGAGGTATACGTATACTACATGTAGTTCTTGGGCTAAGGGAGATAACCGTGACAAAATATCAGGCGGCGTCGTCAATTTTTGTCAATAGTAGCGCCGTCACAAGGATGCCGTCTACCAGCCAAGAAACTTCCTTATCCTTCTACGTTTGTTACGCTTATCAAGCCATCGGATTGGATTGTCTTGTATGCCGTACAAATATGGAAAACAATGAAAAGGTGATCACGTCACCAACAAAAATATAAAATATATCGTACAACTTCTCAAGAGCTACAATTGTTTTGTCCATCAACCGAACAGGCAGTTTTGATTCTCTGAGCATTATCCGCGCCGTATGGTTGTATCGAATCAAACATAATCACAATTCTAAAATTATAAACATCTGCAGGACTAATTGATGGTGATGAAATTGATTTTTTAAAGAACCGTTTTCTTTCGTCTGCCTGTGTTGGTATATGTGCCCAATTATTGATTTTATTTCTTCGTCAAGGTCGAATCGTCACAAACCATGATCCGTCTTGTCGGATTATCAGCTACTCTTCCCAACTATCTCGACGTGGCTCGATTTTTGTGCGTCAATCCCGAACGAGGACTATTCTATTTTGACGATCGGTTTCGTCCCGTGCCCCTTCAAAAGCGCTTTGTGGGAGTACGCGGATCGAGCCGCAAAGTTCAAGATACGACGATGAATACCATTTGCTATAACAAAGTGTTGGAACAAGTGAAAGCAGGCGAGCAGGTAAGTCTTGTGCGATTTTACTTGAATAAATTTATATCTACGCGTTTTTAGGTATGGTATTTATTGATGTGAAATGACTTAATTTTTAGCACTTAATAAATATAGTTTGATCGCAATGTTTGTGAGTTGTACTAACCCACTCCCTTTTTTGCCGGGGTGGTCTAGCGATACACTGCTCGATTTGGACTTGGATGGGCATCGGGATTTGAATCCTACCACCGGCTCACTAAAATGCGCCAAAATATCTACTACTGAAAGATGTTTTCCGTAAAACGTTCAAATTTTATATGTTTTTGACTGACGAGAATATACGAAATGAATTTATCTCACACTACGTTTTTTATTTGGTATTATAAAGGGAACTCAATGCTTTAAAAAAAACTCTGCTTTTTAGAATTGTCAGATTCACTTGAATGATAAATCTACTAGATTTTTAAGTCAACTAGGAGGACTGTACAGCTGTTTCATCCTTATTTGGCATCAGCAGCAGCGCATACTTTTTAAGTTTTATACACACACACACATGAACTTGAACCCACGCCCTATCTGGTGTCAGGCCAGCGCCTTAAAGTCCTGAGTTATCGGTGGATGACCTTGGACGTGTAAATTTACTATTACAGTGAAGCTGTTTTTTTGTTATTTATTTAAATTGTACCTGACTTTAAGTGATTTGTAATGATTTTACTTTCGTTTACTTGTGTTATAAGTCTCCCTGTAATTGGGTCAAGATTGTCCACTTTGATTTTCCGGTGCTTTGGGATTGTGTTTTGTTTAAGATATGCATACTATAAGATAAAATACGTTCAAGCGTTTGGTTTATAGCTGACTGGTCATGTGTTTAAGTTCCACCACAAACATAAAAATTGGGCGATCTGAAGCAAAACACTTCACAACATCCAATTACAGCTCAATTAAAAATGAACCAATCAGAGAACAATTACAAGAAATTTCTACATCCAATAAAATTTACTCGAATTTCGACCAATCAAAAATGTTATAACGTGTAACATTTGCCGATTAATGACAGTCATTGCTGAACCATTTTTCCCGATTCATTTTCAAGGTTATGGTATTTGTTCATGCTCGCGGAGATACACTTCGGTCGGCTCGGTATTTGCGAACATCAGCCCAACAATTGGGTCACCAAGATTACTTTCGGTCCAAGGACGCTACAGCGATGAAATTTTGCTTGAAAAAGGTAAGGATGACGAAGTTAATGCCCAAAATTGGCGCACTATAATATTTTACAACTTTTAGTATGTTTTATTTGTTTTATATATATATCAATGGTGATGGGATGCTAATGATCCTGAGGATTTGAGTAATGCTTATAAAGTCTCATTTTCTAATGATGGTGATATTCCTGACTGTGCGTCCTCCACGTGGTGCATCCTGGACTAGGTGCCCCTAGGGATCTAGACTAATAACAGCAGGGTCCGAGTACACAGCGATATAACTGGGCTTCCACTACGGCGGGTGGGTGCGAACATACACCCAGGATACTTAAAAGGTATCTAAAGGTATACGTATACCATATGTAGCCCTTGGGCTAAGGAGAGATAACCCTGACAAAAAATCAGACGGTCTCGTCAATCTTTGCGAACAGTGGCGACGTCACAAAGATGCCGTCTATCAGCCAAGAAACTTTGTTATTCTTCCACGTTTGTCTACGCTTGTCAAGCCATCGAGATCGATCGTTCTACATATCGTATACATATGGGAAATAATGAAGAGGTGACCACGTCACTAACCAAATGAAATGAATCAATGGTGATGGAGTACAGTTCATTCGTTTCATTTTGGTTGGTGACGTATTCACCTCTTCATTATTTTTTATTTTTGTGCGCCATATAAAACGATTGGTTTCGATGGCTTGATCAGTGTAACAAATGGAGAAGAGTTACAAAGTTTCTTGGCTGGCATCCTTGTAGCGTTGCCACTGTTCATATAGATTGAGGAAGCCGCCTGGTTATTGGTCAGGATTATCTCTCTTAGCCGAACGGCTACATATGGTATACGTATACCTTAAGATATCTTTTATGTATCCTGTGTGTACGCTTGCACTCACCCACCAAAGTAGAAATTCAGTTTAATCGATGTTATTAGTCTAAATGCCTACGGACACCTTGTCTAGGATGTACCACGTGGAGGACGAATGGTAAGGAATATCAACATGATTGGAAAATGAGACTTGGTTAAGTATTACTCAAATCCTCGTGGATCATCAGCATCCCATTGAACCTTAATGTTTCTATGTATTCTCAACATGTCATATTTTTGATCCAGTGAACTGATGTAGGCAAATGTCACATTTACTGCCATTTATATTGTCTCTTTTGTGTTTGAAGAGTCAGTCATTTGGTTGTTTATTTTGTTATGTGTTGTAGTTGGACAAATCCAGCGACATGGCTTTGCGAGATTTAGTTCCCGATGGATTTGCTTGTCACCATGCTGGAATGCTTCGGGTAGATCGTTTGTTTGTGGAGAGATTATTTACAGACGGTCTGATACGCGTTCTCATTTGCACAGCCACGTTGGCGTGGGGTGTTAATTTGCCCGCCCACGCGGTCATTATCAAGGGCACTCGAGTGTACAAGGCTGAAAAGTCGGATTTTGTCGATTTGGACATATTGGACGTGCTTCAGGTATTATTTTTTGTTATATTCGAATGGAAGTAAAATCATCTATATAAACACTTGAATATTACATTCAATTATTAATGGATCCTTTGAAATATGGCTTTCTAATTGTATAATTTAGTTAGAATGAAGTTCACTGTTTATATATACATTTTTCAGTGAGTGAACATTGTAGATTATTTAGTGCTGATGATGGGACGCATATTCGAATCTAGCAACTGTAGCCACTTCTGTCACGAGGGTGGTGCTCAACAGGTTCGAATTCGGCCGCTGAACTATTTTTGCTACAATAAATGCCGGGGTGGTCTAGCGGTACAGCGCTCGAAGTTGGACCTCGGTGGGCATCGAGGTTCGAATCCCACTACCGGCCCACTAAATGCGGGCCCACCCGTTCGGCTTTGCACAAAATGTTCCCACTGCTGAACGATGCGCGTTTCTTGTCAACACATTCAAAGTAATAAATATACAATAAAAAACATTGTTATTGTAAAACGTTTGGCAATTGTGTCATTTTGTTTGAAATTTTTCGAGATTTTTGGACGGGCCGGTCGTCCCCAATATGATAGTCGAGGCGAAGCGACGATTATCACGAGTCACGATAAATTGCCCCACTATCTGCGATTGATTACTAATCAACGAGCCATTGAAAGTCGTCTTTTGAAGTGTATGCACGATCATTTGAATGCCGAGGTAATTATTTCATGTCACTTTTTTGTTGATTGAAGGGATGCTAAGGATCGTGAGAATGCTGAGTAATGCTCAATATTCAATGATGATGATATTTCTTACTGTTCGTCCTCCACGTGGTGCATTCTGGACTGTATGCCTGTAGGCATCAACAGTAATAATAGCGGGGATCGAGTGCACAGCGGTATAACGGGGTTCCGCTTTTGGCTGGTGGGTGCAAGCATACACCCATGATAATTAAAAGGTTATTTTAAGGTACACGTATGCCATATGTAGCCGTTGGGTTAAGGCAGATAACCTTGACAAAAATTTAGGTGGCTTCATCACTGGCGTCTATCAGCCAAGAAACTTTGCTATTTTTCTACCCTTGTTACGATTATTAAGCTATCGCAGTAGATCGTTTTATATGTCGTATAAATATGGGAAATGATGACCTCACGTCACCAACCAAAATGTTAGTATTCAGTGTCAGAGTTGCTGCTTTCAGATACTGGACTTTGTCTGCATACTATTGAACTAACAATAGAACCATTTTTATAGAGTTAAAATAAACAATAGTGACATTACGAATGGTATATTTATTTATATACACAAAAATGTACAATATATTGAAACGTTTGATGATTTTCAATGTTAGTATAGCCACAGTACTCACATGTGTACACATGGATTAGCATATAAATTCGTTTGTAGTTCATTTTGTTACTATTGTTTGTACTATTTTTAGTATTGCACTTCATGATGACTGATTGTGAAAATGTGGTTCTATCCTATATTAATTGTACCTCTGGCGATATGTTACAACTCAATGTAACAAATAATAATGACAATTGAGGATGTGAAAATTAGTCATGATTACTTTATTGATTTACATTTTAATGGATGCTAATGATCCACAAGGATTTGAGCAATGCTTATAAAGTCTCAATTTCCAATGATGGTGATATTCCTGATTGTTCGTTTTCCGCGTGGTGCCCCTAGGCATCTAGACTTATAACAGCAGGGTCCGAGTGCACAGCGGTATAACTGGGCTTCCGCTACGGTGTATGGGTGCGAACTTACACCCAGGATACTTAAAAGGTATCTAAAGGTATACGTATACCATATGTAGCCCTTGGGCTAAGGGAGGTAACCCTTACAAAATATCATTTGGCCTTGTCAATCTTTGCGAACGTTTGTTGCGCTTATCAAGCCATCGAAGTCGATCGTTCTACATCTCGTATAAATGTGGGAAATCATGAAGTAGTGACCATGTCACCAACCAAAGTAATATATATATATATATATATATATATATATTCATTTCATTTTGGTTTGGTGACAGATGTCACCTCTATATTCCCATATTTACTACGATGTATAATATTCGATTTTGGATGGCTTACAGCGTAGACAAAAAACGTGAAAGAATAACAAAGTTTCTTGGCTGGTAGACGGCATCCTTGTGACGTCGCCACTGTTCGCAAAGATTGATCGAGGCCGCCTGATTTATTGTGAGGGTTATCTCCTTTGTCAGGGCTACATATGATATAAATATACCTTTAGATACCTTTTTAGTATCCTGAGTCTATTTTTGCTTTCACCCACACCATGCGAAGCCCAGTTATACTGCTATTGCACTCGGACCCTACTGTTATAAGTCTAGATGCCTAGGGGCACCACGCGGAGGACGAACAGGCAGGAAAATCAACATCATTTGAAATCGAGACTTTATAAGCATTACTCAAATCCTCAGGATCATTAGCATCCATAAACTTGAAATCATTTGGTATAATTGTAATTTATATATATATGTATATATATGTATAGTCATGATTACTTTGTTGATTTACATTTCAATCCATGGTTAACAATGTTTTATTGACATTTGATGCCTACTGATGCAATGTAATGTTTGCCAATACGTTTTCAGATTGCTTTGGGCACTGTTTCCAATATAGACGAAGCCGTTACTTGGCTCAGCTATACTTATTTGTTTATTCGTTTGAGACAAAATCCTCTCAATTATGGTATTACAGCTAATATACTTGAAGTAAGTTACAATTGTTCTTCCTATTGTTTGAATTGTATGTTTTATAACAAATTTTGTATTTTTATTTTATTTTATCATTATTATTTTGAATATTTTACAAGAAACATTTTTCAGCAGTTTTGCGAAGCCAAACGTGGGCCGGATTCGAAGCCCGATGCTCACCGAGGTCGAAATTTGAGCGCTGTACCGCTAGACCACTCCAGCTGATAAAGTGTCGTTTTTTGATGAAGTGGTGCATTCTGGATTGGGACTAAAGCTGATTGGGCACTAAATACACAGCAGTAGAACTAAGCTTTCTTCTTGGTAGGTGGTTGTAAACATCGTGTCGGAGTGGTCTAGCGGTACAGCGCTTGAATTTGGACCTCAGTGGGCATCCGGGTTTGAATCCCATCACCGGCACTAAAGTGCGGACCCACGTTCGGCTTCGCTAAAATGCCCACTGCTGAAAGATGTTTCTAGTAAAATATTCGAAGTAGCAAACATAATAATAATAATAATAATAATACACGCGATGTACTTAAAAAGGTATCTTAAGATATATGTATACCATGTGTATCAATTGGGCTAAGAGAGATAATGTAGACAAAAATTGGGCAATTTTGTTTATCATTTGAGAACAGTGGTGTAGTCATCAGGATGTAACGAAATTTTTATCAAGAGTACTTGAAAAGTATCATAAGGCATACCTATACCATATGTAACCATTTGATTAAGGGAGATAATCCTGACAATAAATAAGGCAGCCTCGTCAAAGGTGCCGTTTACGAGTAAGTAAACTTAGTTATTATTTTACGTTTGTTTCGTTTATCAAGCCATCGAAGTCGATCGTTTGCTATATGGAAAATAATGAAGAGGTGATTAGGTCACCAATCACAATGAATGAATGAGACTTTATAAGCATAACTTTATCCATTGGTATTACAGTTGAAAATGTTGTACAAGTAAGATCCATCAATTTGTAATTCTACATATCTCCATAGTTAGAGGGTTCTGATTAAGAAATGGGCAATTTTTTTTACATGTATATATATATATATATATATATATATATATATATATATATATGAGTAATGCTAAAAAGTCTCAATTTTCAATGATGGTGATACTCCTGACTGTTTAGTCCTACACGTGGTGCATCCTGGACTAGGTGCCCTAGGCATCTAGACTAATAGCAGCATAGTCTGAGTGCACAGCGGTATAACTGGGCTTCCGCTACGGCTGGTGGAGTGCGAGCGTACACCACTTCACCAACCAAAATGAAGTGGATATATATATGTATATATATATATATATATATATATATATATATATATATATATATATATATATATGTATACACTGTTCCATTCTTGTTCCATTGCAAAGCGCGATCCCGATCTGGTAAATTTTTTGACCGGCATTTTGCACACATGCGCCCACGACTTGGATTTGGCCGAAATGATTCGGTACGAGCCCAGTACCGGTCAGATGGCTTCGACCGATCGCGGCCGCACCGCCAGTTTGTACTACATTTGCTACAAAACCGCCTCGTTGGTCAGGGAAAGTCTCGAACCGAACATGCTCATGCCTCACCTATTTTGCCTGATTAGCAATTCGTTTGAATTTTCAACAATGAAGGTTGGTACTCTTTTCTATCAACTCGTTTGTGTATAGTAGCTATTGCTCTAAGTTTTAATTAATTGTGTGATTTAGATGTTTACCCATTACATGCGAAGCTTTTCACTTTATATAGTGGGTCAATGTTTAATAGGTGGAGAAGCTAATTTAATTTTATACAGCATATTTCAATCTAAATAGTTATTTTGTATGTGTTTAATTTTTTCTTACTTATATTAGCATCTATCTGATAGGGTTCTCATATATTTTATTTATTTATTGCGACTTTCAATGTTTTACGGGATACATCTATCAGCAGTGGATATTTTAGTGAAGACGAACGTGGAGCAGCATTCAGTTGGCCGGTGGTGGTGATTGAACTCATACTCTCCCCGGTTGAAGTTGAGCATTGTGCCGCTAAACCACCTCGGGAATATGCGGAAGTTGTGCTGAAGTGCCTATCAGAGATTACTTGAAGCTTTGGGTTTTTTGACAAGAAAGCTTTTGATTTTGGATTATTGATTACTGATTTAGCTTTTAGTAACTTAGAAATTGTTAGTAGAATTTCGTTAGCAAATACAAGGTGGTATGAATTTGTAGAATGGCTTTGTTTCAAAGCTAGAATAGAAAATTATTCATTAATAATGGAATGTTTAGATATTTACTCTATTTAATTTAGAGTGTAGTATATGCTATTTAAAAGTTTATGATTATACACAAATGTTTAAGCACAAATAATATAATTGAACATTGTTTTGAATTATGCTGGTACGTTTAAAAAAACACATTTATTTTAAATAGTAGTGAAAGTTGCATGAAAGCAGTTTTGTTTATTAATGTACATGAATATGACACTTGCTCAAAATCATTTCTATAAAACATTGAAGCATTTGAAAAACCAAATAATTTTGGAAAATCCATTGATGACATTTCCTGCTGTAATTCGGAGGGCAGTCGGTTGCTAGAGTGCTATACCTGAGATAGCCAATAAACGACAATAAATTTTTAATGATCGTGATATTCCTGACTGTTTGTCCTTCACATGGTGCCTATATGCATACAAGCTAATAACAACAGCAGGGACCGAATGCACGGCGGTATAACTGGGCTTCCGTTACAGCGGATGATTGCAAGCATACACTCAAGATATTTAAAAGGTATTTTAAGTTAATGTATACCATATATATCCGTTGGGTTAAGGATGATAACCCTGACAAAAAATCAGGCGACCTTATCAATTTTTGCAAACAGTGGTGACGTCTACCAGCCAAGATACTTTGTTATTTTTCTACGTTTGATACGCATTATCAAGCCATGGTAATCGGTCGTTTAATGTGCTGTACAAGTATGGAACCAATGAAGAAGTGACTGTGTCATTGTATACGTTTACCATATGTAGCCGTTCTACTAAGGATGATAACCCTGACAAAAAATCAGCGACCTTACTTATCAATTTTTGCAAACAGTGGTGACGTCTACCAGCCAAGATACTTTGTTATTTTTCTACGTTTGATACGCATTATCAAGCCATGGTAATCGGTCGTTTAATGTGCTGTACAAGTATGGAACCAATGAAGAAGTGACTGTGTCATTAGCCACAATGACAAATGAATGAATGATGATTTAACTGGTGTTTGTGTATGTATGTGTGTAGGTCCGTGAAGAAGAGGCGACGATTTGATCCAATTGAAGAATGAAGCTTGTTCATTGCCCATAACCCAATCGGGATCGGTCGAAACGGATGTTATGGCCAAGGTCAACGCATTGCTCCAATCGTACATTAGTCATCAACAGCCCAGTTGCCATTCGCTTATATCCGACATGAATTATGTTCAACAAAACGCTGGCCGTGTGGTTCGTTACTTGTTCGAAATATCGCTTCGCCAAGGCTGGTCAAAGTGCGCCAATTTGACCTTGAGATTGGCCAGGGTTAGTGCAATTGTGTTGATGGCACATGTGTCCAACTGCTGTTGCTAGAATGCTTTACGTAGTTACACAAAATGTTTAATATAATGCGTTTCACAAGTTTGAATAAAGGATGAGGGTTTAAAAACAAGATTAGCCTTTGTAAAATGTATACTGTTGCAGAAACCATCAAGAGGACGCCATTCCGGCAAACAACGGCGAAGTGGTGATAGCATGTCGTGGATAACAGCGGAAAATAAGTCAAATATTCGATTAGACGAAGAAAATTAATTGGTCAATTTTTACGTTTACCGCCCGAAAGATTGGCAAGAACGGCTTTGAAATGGACAATTGATAATGGTAAAAGGCAGGTTGGCACAGGACAAAAACTTGACTGAGAACCATTTGGGACGATCACATTGAAATGAATGTGGGGAATCAAACTAAACTTATGGCCAAATGTTCGAACACACGTGGAATCATTTTGTTGCGCCATATGTTGTTCTTAAATTATGAGATTTTCGTGTTGTTTCTGCTGTTACTGTTATCCTGTTGTCTCGTGCTTATGTGTAAAACAAAAGATGACGTTTCATGTTTTTAGGCGTTTTTTGGTACGCACATTGAATTATATACCATTTCCTGTGGACACTGGCATCGTTCGTTTATCTTTCCAAGTTTAATTCGCATCGGACAACCTTGTCGTATAGGAATTCGAGAAACTATTCGAACTTGGAATTAATGAAGAGGTGGCACAGTGCCACCAATTTATGTTGTATCGATTTATTTTTAGCACACATTTATTGACTGGTCATACTTTAAACAAATGTCTTACCGTTGTAAGATGTGAAGGCGCTAGATTCGTATGCGGATGAGTATCCCCACCGTTACTAAACACTGGCCATCATCAAGCTTTTCTAATTATCAACTTGCTCATATATATATGTTTTTTGTGAAACATTAAAAAAACCCGATAATATTAGTGTCGAACATATTACTGACTAGTCGATATAATAAAGTGGACAAGTTTTTCAAATACCAGATGGTCAATTGATTTTTATGTGGGCGTCCATATTCAAATTGGCCATTCACTGAATATGTTTTTGCTAAAAGAGCACTTGATTGAACGTGTTCATTTTTCAACTTTATTGTTTCAAAGAAAAATAGTAGTAGTACGTAAATTGTAAGACGAATTTATTTTGTTACAAACATTACATTTTAGTGTATATATATACAAAAATGTTCAAAATTAAAATTTAGGAAAATAACTTCACAAACGCAATAACAATTACACATTTCATTGTGGTTCGCGATTACATCACACCTACATGATTTCCGTATATACGTATACGGCATATGGAACTATCGATTACTCATTTCATTTTTTTATTTTGGTTGGTGACGTGGTCACCTCTTCATTATTTCCCATATTTATACGACATGTAGAACGATCGATCTCGATGGCTTGACAAGCGTAGACAAACGTGGAAGAATAACAAAGTTTCTTGGCTGGTAGACGGCATCCTTGTGACATCGCCACTGTTCGCAAAGATTGACGGAGACCGCCTGATTTTTTGTCAGGATTATCTCCCTTAGCTCAAAGGCTTGCATATGGTATACGTATACCTTTAGATACCTTTTAAGTATCCTGGGTGTATGTTCGCACCCACCCGCCGTAGTGGAAGCCCAGTTATACTGCTGTGCACTCGGACCCTGCTGTTATTAGTCTAGGATGCACCACGTGGAGGACTAATAGTCAGGAATATCACCATTATTGGAAATTGAGAGTTTATAAGCATTACTCAAATCCTCAGGGTCATTAGCATCCCATCGATTACAATGGCTTGATAAGCGTAACAAACGTAGAAGAATAATGACGTTTCTTGGCTGGTAGATGGCATCATAGTAATGTTGGCACTGTTTGCAAAGATTGACAAGGCTCCTTAGCCCAAGGGCTACATATGATGTATGTATGCATTTTAAGTGCCTTGGGTGTATACTTGCACCTACTCATCGTAGCGGAAGCCCTGTTGTTATTAGTCTATTTACTGAAATCTTCAGAATAAATAATAACCAAGCTAATTTTAATGTGATTCTAAATTACTACTATGTACATAATCTTGAAGTTTGTGTTCGCAAAATGGACAATCGGCCGGTGGTGGTACACCGGTCGCCTAAAACCTGGATGTTCACCGCCAACCCAGCAAATGCGGGCCCACGCGTTCGGCTTCGCTAAACCATGTCTTCACTGTTGAAAGCCCACCCATTACCCGGATGGAAAAGAAGGCCAGGCGGCCAACGGAAAGTTTGGACAGACATAGTAGCATGCGAACTCAGTCCTTTTATTTATGCTAAGCCCCCTCGTCCAAATGAATTATTTAAATGGGCGTCCGTTTGTTTACCCTATGCAGCCAACAGAGATCATTCAAGGGGTTTAACTCGGGATGTAATTAATCTTTAATGTCAGCACACCTCAACTGTCGTCCTTTGAGTACACACTACAAAAGTTGACGTTTTTACAGACGCTTTGGTTTTTTTGGACTACCCTGAGTAATAATAACCGGTGGGGGATGTTTATCCCCGATGATGTTGAAAGATGCAACTTGTACACCATTCACAATAAAAATGTACAATTTCATTTGGATTGATGTAGATGTTTGAACAGCGCTTGTGGGATTGGCAAACGCCTTTGTGGCAATTTACCAATAGCGATCAAAGTCGATTGATTGAACGCATCGATGACCTGGGATTGGGCGTTGACCGCATACGCGAAATGGACACGAACGAGTTGGGTACGAAAGCATGTTTGTCGTTTTACAACAGCTGTTGTTGGTGCAGGTTGAATTTACAAAAAATGTTTTGACGAGAAACGCATTTTTTAGCAGGGGATATTGTTTAGCGAAACCGAACGCGTGGGCCGGTGGTGCGATTCGAACCCCCCTCCCCACATGTTATTGAGGTCCAATCGAGCGCTGTACCGCTAGACCACCTCGGCACAATTGTATTCAATTTGCTAAATAGTCTATTGATAGAGTGCTGGACTCGAACCTCAGTGGACATGGGTTTGAGTACCATCCACATTATTATTATTGTTGTTATTATTATTATTATTATGATTATTTTTATTATTATTATTATTATTGTTATTATTATTATTATTATTGTTATTATTATTATTGTTATTAGTAGTAGTAGTAGTAATAGTAGTAGTATTGTTACTATTACAAAACCCTCTTGCTTTAAAAATAAGTATGGAGCAATAAGATAGCAGTAAAAAACAACAACAAAGTCCTATAATTCAAAACGATTATGGGACAACAAAACATATTCGAACGTTTTGTTTCATCCCCCATGAAGCATTTATTTCAATTAGATTTTCCCGAAAGTTTTTTGCCAAGTTATCCGTCGTCTATTTCAACCAATTTCAATTGTCCATTCTAAAACCGTTCTCATTGTATTGATGTCATGTAGTGAACGTAAGTCAGTTCTTCTCATGATCTCATCATTTGAAATGTGATTGCACCAGATAATTTTTTAAATACTTCTAAGACACCGGCGATGATCATATTGATTTGAGTTTATGAAAGACTGACATTGCCTTTCCAAGTTTGGCTTTAACATCAATTTCGGTTTTTCCCCTATTTATCAATGATGCTACACATATATGTACAAATAATTTAGCTTTACTAATATTTTCATTTGCTGTGAAGCATTTAATTAATAATATATATAACTCACTTTTTAGTATTCGAATGTTCCATGGTAAGTGGACCTTTAATATAGCAAAATGAAGATTTGTCATTTAGTACCGATGGTTACATTTTTGCATCTTAGTTACCTTTACTACTACGGTATATATAGTACACTTATTCATGGCTAACAATTGAACCATGTTTTCTTACTTACAATTATCAAGTTTATTTCAATGTCTGTAATGTTGTTTTATTGCATTTTAAAGCACACATGATTCATTATAAGGGCAGGGAAGGTGCCAGAGAAATTCAACGCCTATCTTCTTATGTACCATCTATCCTGGTTGATGTAGAATTTCAGCCTATTACTCGCACCATTTTGTCTGTTCGTTTGACCTTGAAACCCGATTTTACGTGGTTTGATCGAATTCATGGAGCGCTACAGTCCTATTGGGTTTGGATTGAAGATCCCGATCAAGGTGCTATATTGCATTCGGAATATTGGATTTTATCGAAAAAAAGTGTGAGTTATTATTGTATAAATTGCATTCACTACTTATAGCCGTTTTAAGTAATAATTTAGTTTCTTGTTGTTTTTATCTAAATATTGTGGATACTGGTGAATTTTTAATTTCGAATAATTCTAAAAACCCTTTTTTCACATTTCATGTGATATATTACAGACATTGACTAACAAAGATGAGGAATTAAGTGCAAAATTCATTCATTTATTTTTATTTTGGTTGGTGACGTGGTCACTTCTTCATTATTTCCCATATTTATACATGTAGAACGATCGATTTCGATGGCTTGACAAGCGTAGACAAACGTGGAAGAATAACAAAGTTTCTTGGCTGATAGACGGCATCCTTGTGACGTCGCCACTGTTCGCAAAGATTGACGAGGCCGCCTGATTTTTTGTGAGGGTTATCTCCCTTAGCCGAAGGGCTACATATGATATACATTTAGATACCTTTTAAGTATCCTGGGTGTATGTTCGCACCCACCCGCCGTAGCGGAAGCTCAGTTTTGCCGCTGTGCACTCGGACCCTGCTGTTATTAGTTTAGATGCCTAGGGACACCTAGTCCAGGATGCACCACGTGGAGGACTAACAGTCAGGAATATCACCGTTATTGGAAATTGAGACTTTATAAGCATTACTCAAATCCTCAGGATCATTAACTTCCCAAGTGCAAAATTGAGTAACTGGCATTCGCCTTTACCAATGAATACAACAATACACTCATCGGTATGCCGTATATGTAATTGTTGGGCAAAGACAAATAATTTGAAACAGAAAATCGGCCAGTCTGATTAAATTTTGTAAAAGGTGTTGCGTTCAACTATGACCCAAGAAATATCGTTGTTTCTCTACGTCGGTTTACCTGTGTGCCATCTCACCAATTACAATGAAAACATTATTTCTTTTAAGAATAATAAATAGGTATTCGGATTTGATTGTTTGTGCTTACAACAATAATTATGTAACGCCATAGTGATTATACCAATACAGTATAATTCTTAGGGAACATCAAGAAATAAGTTCATCTGTATTTTGTAATTGTGATATTGGTGATCATGAGGATTTGAGTAGTGCTTATATAGTCTGAGTTTTCAATGATGGTAGTATTCCTGATTGTTTCTCCTCCACGTGGTGCATCCTGGACCAGGTACCCACAGGCATCCAGACCAATAACAACAAGGACCGAGTGCACAGTGGTATAACTGGGCTTTCACTGGACTCCCGCTCAGTAAATGGGTGCTAGCATGCACTCAACATGTTTTAAAGGTATCTGAAAGTGACTATTTAACCATATGTAGCCGATTAGGCTTGTGGATCCGTCAACCGGCGTCAACCTTAAAGACGACCTTCCAATCAACACTGGCATCGTCGCAAGGAAGCGGCCTTCTAACTATGAAATTTTATTTATTCCTCCTAGTTCATTTCGCATCCGATAACTTTTATGAATAGGTATTCGAGAAGCTCTTTCACAAATTCATGTTATATATATATATATATATATATATATATATATATATATATATATATATAGAGAGAGAGAGAGAGAGAGAGAGAAGGAGAGAAAGAGGGTATGATTTTTTAATGCAACTTCATCCTATTCATCGTTCAACATAACTTTGGAACCAATTAGAGTGTTATTCAATAATTTTAATAGTTTTAATTAAACCAGGATGTGCATATTTATCTATTGATTTCGTATTTGTTTTTTTTTCAAAGTACAAAGTTCAAGAACTCCGCCTACTTTCGATTTGCAGAATCTGCAATGCCAACGAGACCTTGTTGTAATTGTTGTCTTATTGCCCCCATGCTTATTTTTAAAGCAAAAGTGTATTATTAAGTGTTAATTTTCTATTTTGTAGAAACACTATTAGTATTGGACCGTACTAGTAAAATGAGGCAAGAGCAAAAAAATTTGCACTAAATAGTGCTTAAAATATCCAATTACAGCTTAACTAGAAAATAAACCAATCAGAGAACAGAACCCACATCCAATAAAATTTACTCGACTTTCGACCAATTAAAAATTGCATGACGTACAACAATTACCCATTTATTGATTTTGTATTTGTTTTATTTTTCACAGTACAAAGCCCAATCTCCGCAAGTGTTGGCATTTACTATACCAATTTATGAACCCTTTCCCAATCAGTACATTATTCATGTTATAAGTGATCATTGGCTTGGCTGTGATGTGGCTTGTCCGATGTCATTCAAACGTCTGGTTTTGCCACGCACAGAACGGTCACATACAGGTGTGCTTGACGTATAACTTCATGTCTGATGAATAATTGGTTTTTAAACTTATTTCCATTGGCTTCTAGTTCAAATGGTAGAGCGCCTGCATAGCCCTGATATTCTAATTTTATGCCTAGGTAATTTGCGGTACAGTGCTCTACTTGCACCTAACTGGACATCGGGGTTTAAATCCCACCACCGACCCAGCGAGCCCACGCGTTCAGCTTTGCTGAAATATTTAGTACTGAATGATGCGTTTGTCGTAGAGCATTGAAAGTAGTAAAAATAAAACTTTTTAAAATATCTATATCGATTTTTTATCGAATGATCGACCATTAAGAAGCTTATGCAATGACACGTATTCAAGCATGCTTTTTTTCTACGTTTTATTTAGAGTAGCACATTCTTACCATTCGATTTGTTTAACGATTTTATTTCCTGCTCTAGATTTGCTCAAACTGCAACCGCTTCCTGTTACAGCTTTGAAAAATTCCCAATATGAATTGTTGTACAATTTTACCCATTTCAATCACATTCAAACGCAGATTTTTCATACCTTGTATCATCAAGACGTCAATGTGTTGTTGGGCGCACCAACAGGTTCGGGGAAAACTGTCGCAGCAGAGTTGGCCATATTTCGGTTGTTTAATGAAAAACCTACGTTGAAGGTTGGTTTATCTTATTGTTATTATTGTTATTATTATTATTATTATTATTATTATTACTACTACTATTATTATTATTATTATTATTACTACTAATTATTATTATTATTATTATTATTATTATTATTATTATTATTATTGTTACTGTTATTACTATTATTATTACTGTTATTATTATTAGCATTATTATTATTATTATTGTCGTTATTATTATTATTATTATTATTATTATTATTACTATTATTGTCGTTATTGTTATTGTTATTACCATTATTACTAATAATATTATTACTATTATTATCATTATTATTATTAATATCATTATTACCATTATTACTATTCTTAATTATTATTATTATTATTATTATTGTCGTTTTTATTATTATTATTATTATTACTATTATTGTCGTTGTTGTTATTGTTATTACCATTATTACTAATAATATTATTACTATTATTATTATTATTATTATTAATATCATTATTACCATTATTACTATTCTTAATTATTATTATTATTATTATTATTAATAATAATAATATTAATATTATTGCTATTATTTTTATTATTACATGAAGTTTCAATAAGCTGATCATAAGTAATTGATGTCAGTGTTATGCAAATGTTTTTCTAATTTTGACCTAAATAAGAAAGAATTTTGAAGTTAAACTAATCATTATGAAACATTTGAGAAAGTATATAAGCAATATGTTGTTTATTTAAAACATCTAGCAATTATAACCATGACATAATCACCTGTTTATTATTTCTATATTTATCTGATATATTAAAAGATCGATTTCCATGGTTTGATAAGCGTACCAAATGTAGAAGAATAACAAAGTTTTTTGGCTGGTAGACGGCGTCCTTGTGACGTCGCCACTGTCCGCATAGTCTGACGAGTTCGCCTGATTGTTTGTTAGGGTTATTTCCGTGCCTTTTAAGTACCCTGAGTGTATGCTTGCACCTAGTTATATCGTTGTGCACTGGGTCCCTGTTGTGGAGGACGTGGAGGACGAACTGTCAGGATTGTTGAGACTTATTGGGACTTTATAAGCGTTACTCAACTCCTTAGGATGATTAGAATTATTTTATTTTTATTAACGGTTGTTACACTTTTAAAACTCCTTCCTTTTCAATTATCTACTTCGGAAAACAATTTGCGCATATTCATGGCGCCTAATACGATTTTAAATTTTGCATTTCGCACAAATATTGAGCTACTCTTTGTTGGGATTGTACCTATGATATTGTATATACGTATACCAAGCTTTATATTACATTTCGCATTAGCTATGTCGGAGTTTATTTATCAATGTTAACGGATTAAAAGTTAAATAAAATTTGGTGTATTTCGCTGTGGTATTGGGATGCTAATGATCCTGAGGGTTTGAGCAATGCTTGAAAAGTCTGAATTACCAATGATGGTGATATTCCTAATTGTTTGTATTCCACGCGATGTATCCTGGACTAGGTGTCAATTGGCAGGGACCGAGTGCACAGCGATATAAGTTGGCTTCTATTGGACTTCCGCTTAGTGAATGGGTGCTAGCATACTTAAAATATACATCAATTTAGTCAGTCAGCATTGTGGTTTTATCAACCTTAAAGAATATCACCTTGATAATTCTTGTGAATACTGGCATCGTTAGAACGATGGGGTTTACTAGTCAACAAACTTCATTTATCCCTTCTCCAAGTTCAATTTGCATCTGTCAACCTTTTCGTACAGGAATTCCAGAAGCTATTTAAACTTGGAATTAATGAAGTGGTGGTTCTTTCGCCAACTCATGTTATATATATGTTATGTTGCGGTATTCTTGTGTATAAGTTTGTTTGTCAAAGCAAACTTGCAATTATTATACAATTTGTCCTTCATGCTATTGTAGTGTGTTTACATTGCTCCATTGAAAGCATTGGTTCGAGAACGTATTGACGATTGGAAAGAACGTTTGGGTCGGAAATTAAACAAATGGTAAGTGGCCGTATTTTGACTGCAATTGTGTTTTGAAAAATTGTATAATTGCCAAATGCAAGTGTATCGATTTGTTTCATAGGTGAAAACGATTCATATTTCAATGTACAGTCACGTGACGCAATAATTAAGAATACGATAAATATTTGTGTTACGCTTATCAAGCCATCGAAATCGATCGTTTGCTATGTCATATAAATATGGGAAATAATGAAGAGGTGACCACGTCACCAACCAAAATGAATGAATAAAATGATAAGCGTCAAAAACGTAGAAGAATAACGAAGTTTCTTGGTTGGTAGACGGCATCTTTGTGGCGTAGCTACTGTTCTCAAGGATTGACGAGGCCAAAGATTGTCAGGGTTATTTCCATTATCTGAACGATTACATATGGTATACGTATGCCGTCAGGTAACTTTTAAGTCCGCTGGGTGAATGCTGTAGCCCAGTTATACCGCTATGCACTCGGTCTCTGCTGTTATTAGTATAGATTCCTGCGAGTATCTAGTTTATGATGCATCACGTGGAGGACGAACAGTCAGGAAATTGAAACTTTACAAGCATTACTCGAATCCTCAGAATCATTAGCAATTCCAACTATTGAGGTGGTTTTAGTTAACATTTATTTATTTATTTTTATTTTATGTTTATTACTTTGAATGTTTTACAAGAAACATCTTTCAGCAGTGGACATTTTAGCGAAGCCGAACGCGTGGGCCGATAGTGGGATTCGAACCCCGATGCCCACCGAGGTCCGAATTCGAGCGCTGTACCGCTAGACCACCTCTGCACAGACAGACGTTTTTGTTTTGTTTAATTATTAACAAAAATGCGACTTTGAGCAATGATCTTGCAACTTCCAAACCATTGTGTCTAGTGTGGTCGAACTAACGGGCGATGTAACTCCTAACATTGGCGTGTTAGGACGTGCCGACGTAATTGTGACGACACCGGAGAAGTGGGACGGCATTTCGCGATCGTGGCAACAGCGACTGTACGTTCGCCGAATTGGACTTATCGTCATTGACGAAATTCATCTGTTGGGCGAAGATCGCGGCCCAGTTATCGAGGTACGACTTTTATTCGACTACTACAGCGTTGGCAATATGACTGAATTTCGTGCCTGGTGCATGTGTTCAAGCCTACTCTAAGAAATATTAAATTATACGTATACCATACGTATCTGTTTGGCTGAATGTGACACAGGCGTTTGACTTTAACCAGTGGCACTAAGTTTATATACCTGTTTTGCTTTACTAAATGTTCACATTTTGAAAAATGTTTTTTTTTAACATGCAATTAATGGACTTGTAATATATATATGTATATATATATATCCATTTTGGTTGATGATGTGGTTACCTCTTGATTATTTTCCACATTGATACGGGTTGATAAACGTAATAAATATAGAATAATAACAAACTTTCTTGGCTGATAGACGGCATTCTTGTGATGTCGCCACTATTCGCAAAGATTGACGATGCTACCTGATATTTTATCGGGGTTATCTCCCTTAGCCCAAGGGCTACATGCCTTTGAAGTATCCTGGCTGTATGCTCACACCCACTCGCCGTAGCGGTATACCGTTGTGCACTCGGTCCATGTTCTTAATAGTCTTGATCTTCGGGGACACCTAGTTCTGGATGCACCACGTGGAAGACAAATAGTCAGGAATATCACTATGATTGGAAATTGGGATTTTATAAGCATTACTCAAATTCTCAGGATCATTATATATATTATACAAAAACCTTTTGCTTTAAAAATAAGCATGGGGCAATAAGACTACAATTACAGCAAAACAACAACAACAAAGTCTCGTTGGCATTGAAGATTCTGCAAATCGAAGATTGATCTTCATTTCGGCTTTCACTCAACTCTATCATCCAGATACGTGCGATCACTTCTTTGTCGTTGGCTGCCGGAATGGCGTCCTCCTGTATTGTTTCCGTAGCAGTATAAATTTTTTACAAAGGCCAGGTTGGTAAGCTTTTGTGCTCAAACCATCCTCCTTTATCCAGGCTTAGGACTGGCTAGATTGAATCGTTTCTGGTCCAAAGTAGGCGGATCATTAGCATCCCTCATTTCGATTGATTCCAACTTAGAAGTTGGCTCTTCCATCAACTAATGGACTTATGGATATTACTTGTAAATTGTGTCTAACAAATTAAAAGCTATAGAAAATCAGAACGAGATTGAAACCCTCTCTACATTACAAATTACTCAAATGCACTGATTTGCTTTGAACCTTAAATCTTCAAGATATATATGACTATACCAAAATTTTAGGATGATGTATCAATTAAGTAAAGTTTCTAATTGTCAATTCGTTCGAAATCCAATTAGTAGAAAACAGAAAGGTGTTTAATAATGGTGTCGAAGATGTTGAGTGTTTCGAGTCGCCTTTATCACAATGATCGTATCGTGAGATTTGTTTTAAAAAACCAACCAGCGTTACATTACATGCCTGTTGTTTAACCAATTGTCAACTGATTTGACACAACTTTCTAGGTCATTGTTTCACGAGCCAATTACATCGCCAGTCGACTGAATCAGCCGATCCGCATTATTGGTCTGTCCACAGCTCTGGCCAATGCCGTGGATTTAGCCTCGTGGCTTCGTGTCCCCAGTACAATGACTGCCATGGCTGAAGTGGCTTCTGCGACTGGCACCGATTTGGGACAGATTGGACGCGGACTGTTCAATTTTCGACCGTCAGTCAGACCGGTACCTTTGGAAGTTCACATTCAAGGATTTCCCGGCAGGCATTATTGTCCGCGAATGGCCACTATGAACAGACCTATTTTTCTGGGTTAGTATGTTTATTTATTGTAAGACACCGGCGGGGGGGTTAGTAGTTTATTTGTATTGATTATTGTATTTGTTAAGCACATGTTTATTTTTATTTTAAATTAAGTAAGTATACTAATTAAACAACTGTACCATCTTTTTGTGTTGTTGATTAATTTAGACTGGAGGCTTGTATTGATTTTTGTACTGGTTTATTTTTTATTCAAAACTCAATATAAAGTCTTTGGCTATTTTGCACACTATCATATTGTCGATGGTAGCATTTTAAGTCGCATTAGTCGCAACAACAATATAATTTGAGTCAACGTTTACAGTATCATTTATTTACGATTGTAATGTGCTAAGGGGGGAGACCGACTCTTACTTAGTGGCGGATAGTGGAATGACTTTTAGCAATAAAGGAGTTAGCTGTGAATAAGGCTGTGCCAAATAAACAGCCGTGGAGCAAACGGATACTCGGACGTTACAAGGTCGTTAACGCGTTGACAAGAAGGCGACAACGGTTATCGGTGTCACCCTGAGTATTATCACCAAGGTGTCCTATTTAGGGACAGCACTGCTTGCTCCACTCGGGGAGGAGCCCAGAAAAAGTGGTTTAAAAATTGCTCGTCTTTTCACCAGGATGGCTGGCCGCGGCTAACTGATCTATATAGTCGCTGTCGAAACTCTCAAAAATCAATTAAAGGCTGTGGTCAACAGAGCAGATACTTATGACCAAATTCAAAAGAAAACATCATTCTCAGAGATCAAACAAGGCAGAATGTGACTTGCGACGCTACTGCCTGCTCTGTATATATTACTCGCGATAATACACCGGTTATTAAATCTAGGATTTGCTCATTAAAACCAAAATATCCGCTTAATGTTGGCTTATGGAACGTGCGCTCACTATCTACACTGGCTGTGCAAGATTGTGTTACCGTTGAATCTAACCGTCATAATGTTAATATTTTGTGTTCAAGAAACCTGTCATTCAGGAGCTTATACTATAAATTATCCTCAGGATCAACTTTCTGGCCTTCACAATGTGATGATTCTGGATACGCCAAATATGGTGTTACGATCATTACGTCCTCAAGTGCGACGGAAGCTCCTATTCATTGGTGCTCTATTAGTTCTAGAATTATGACCGCCCGCTTTCAGACTGGGAATTTAATTCTGGGTATAGTAAATGTATACGCTCCCACATAAAATCACACTGAGTTAGAAATAAAAACATTATGCATTATTGACGGCCACAACAACTAATTTAGAAAACAAATCGAATGTTATAATGGTAGTGGGGAGTTTAACGCTAGGCTAAATGCTGCTCAACAGTTGGCAAATGGACGACTAGCACCGGTTTTAAGTGGGTGGGGAAGCGATGAGTAAATAGAAGTACAATTCTCATTCGTTAGATGTCACTGAGGGAATTGGCAACTACAGAAGCTATCCAAAAACTATTTCGAGTTTCAATGTTATGAAATTACTGTACCTTAACATATTTCACAATCTTACTTACTCATCTGATGATACAATTAGCGATACAGAGGGGTATATCTAGGACACCGCTATAGAAAATGGATACAAGCATAAGTCCAAAGTATCTAGACATATACAAATATCACTCATGATTAAGGAAAACCTTGACACTCACGACAACTCATTGTGTCACTGGCTACGGTACCGCCACTACACAATGTCTACCTTCGGCTCCGCTAAAATATCCGCTCCTGTAAGACATTCAAAGTAGTAAAAATAAATCAACTGTTATAATAATTATTATTTTTATTGTTATTATTATGATTATTATTATTATTGTTATTATTATCATTATTATTATTATCATTATTATTATGATTATGATTATTATTATTATTATTATGATTATTATTGTTATTATTATTATTATTATTATTATTATTATGCACTTACTTTGCATTCATCGGGTTTGAATCATTTGGGTGTTGTTGGTTTCTTAGCTATTCGCAGTCATTCGCCGTCGAAGCCAGTTCTGATATTTGTGTCCAGTCGTCGACAAACGAGGCTTACAGCTTTGGATCTCATTAGCTTTGTTGCAGCATCGGGAAATACCAAAATGTGGCTGCATATGAATCTCGAAGAAGTGAGTTTATTTTAATAATAAACATTCAAGTTTGAATAAATTCAAATTAGTATTGTCAATTTGCATTGTTATTCTTCAAGTAAGCCAAACATTGCTACGCAATCAAAGACAAGATGTGTAAAATGTTGGATGTTTTTTATTTCCGGTATTTTTTAGACAATTGCTTGACGCAATGTTGGTGGGATTCGAAGCGATGTACCGCTGGATAAAGCCTCCCAAAAGATTTCGATAATTAGCCCTTTGCCCATTGTAACACCTCATAAACAGCAGCTGCATTTGTGTAAGCCGCTTCTCCGACGATTCAGGATAGATATGGGAACGTGATATTAATATTTTTAGTCTATTTGTCGTGGAAGTGGATTGTAGTCAGTTGCAAGTCTCGTTGAGACTAGGAAGAGGGGAGTTGAGTTGTAGAAACTTACGGCAAATCGGCAAAAGGATGATTCTGTTTATAGAATCGAGTAAAATATTTTTAATATGCCAGCAATTACATGGAATAATCTGGTTGCTCCATACTCTTCACAGCGAGAGGATTTTGTGATTGTAGTAGTAATCCGTTTAAAATGATCATTTATGTCTAATATTTTCTAATTAGATTATTAGTTACTGATGCATGTAATGGTAATTATGGTAGTTATGCTGGGGATGCTAATGATCCACGAGGATTTGAGTAATGCTCATAAAGTGTCAAGTTCCGACGATGGTGATATTCCTGACTCCACGTGGGACATACTGTACTAAAGGAGCTGTCAAAATTAGCATATTGAAATTGATTGACTTTCCTTACATCACTTAAGCATATTAGGCACATCAACATTTTACTAAAATAAGCATTAAACATCACATTAGCAATATCAATATTCAAAACACTAAAAATATTTTCTTTTTGCAAATAGCATTATCAAATTTACGCTTAGACCAAAAACCCAGAATTTACACATTTCGACAACATGAAAAAACTACTACGTTATTTGCTTAAAAATAAATTATATTATGAAATATGTACATATATATAAAGCCGACATCACCAATTGTCCAAAATTAATAATTTAGGGGATAGCCATGCTTTTTTATAACTTCTTTTAACCGCCTCGGATAAGAATCGACCAAATTATTGATATATTCTTGTGGAATTCGATTTTCTAACACATAATTGATTTTTTCGGTCAGTGTGCCTCGATTTTCAGTCCGATTCACCTCGCGTTTAAGATAACTGAAAAAATTTTCAATTACATTGAGATCTGGGCTGTATGGAGGTAATTGAACAAAACTCAGCTTTTTGCTATTTAAAGAATCCTTCGTCTAAACAATAAACGAATGCGTTAATTTTTAGATTATGATAAAAACCAAGTTACCTTTTTGGATGTATGCACTGGAGCATTATCTTGAACAACCACTAAATGCCCTGAAGCATTTTGTCGTAGTTCAGACTTGAAAAATTCCTTAAAAATAGCTACAAATTCTGAGCTGTTTAGATGGCTACTTGTTTGGCTCCATTTTGGTAGTTGCCCGTACTTGATTCCAAAATATCCATGAAGACATGATGGATGTGCAACTTTTTTAACAATGCAATTGTTATCTTGAGGAAAATCTGGACCACAGATGACCGTGGACTGCACTGCCCATGGTTCATACTTTAAAGCACACTCGTCAGTAAAAAAAACTGATCTCCAAAAACATAATTGACGGTTTTCATACGTTTTTGCAAATTCCACACGTTTTCTTCTCTGTTCTGCAGTTAAAGGAAACTTTTTTAACGTTTTCCTTAACTGCAGATTGGCCGATTTCATCCGATTACGGATAAGTGAATATGAAAAATTTGGCAATTTTTCTTTTTGTATTTGTTGAATAGGCTTCATCCTGTTTTTTTTCAATTTGGTGATAATAAACGTGTCATCACGTTTACTCGTTGATGGTACAGGTCCTGTTCCTGGTGTTCTTGGACGTGTATAATCCTTTAATACACGGTATACAGTAGCTGCTGAAAGGCATCTAGATTAATAACAGCAGGGACCGATTGTACAGCGGTATATCTGGCCGGGTAGGTGCAAGTATACTCCCAGGGTACTTAAAAGGTATACGTATATCATATCTAGCCCTTAGGCTGCCTGATTTTTTGTCACGGTTATTTACCTTAACCCAAGGGCTACATATGGTATACGTGTACCTTAAAATACCTTTTGATTATCATGGGTATGTGACTGCACCCACCCGCCAAAGCGGAACCCCGTTATACCGCTGTGCACTCGACTCCGTCGTCTTGACGTAGAAAAAGTAACGAAGCTTCTTGGCTGGTAGATGGCATCCTTGTGACGGAGCCACGATTCGCAAAGATTGGCATAACCGTCTAATTTTTTGTCCAGGCTATCTCCTTTAACCCAGTTGCTACTTGTGATCTCTGGTGTGCTAGTTGAGTTGCTCCGTTTCTCCCTGTCCAGCATCACTACTATTAGAAGTTATGACTACTTTGTATTCATTGCTAAACGTTTTGTGCAATGCAAAGTTGAATTTATTACATGTACCGGTCGAAAATGACGTAATAATATTTTCATTATTGCTATATTTGTACGGTGTATGGAACTATTGACTTCGATAGCTTGATAAGCGCTACAAAAAGAAAAGAATAACAAAGCTTTATTGCTAGTAGAGGGCATTCTTGTGACTGCGTCACTGTTTGCCAAGATTGACGAGGCCCCCTGATTATTTGTCAGGGTTATATGATTCTAGGTATATGTTTGCACTCTCCCGCTGTAACAGAAGTCCAGTCATAATGCTGTGCACTCGGTCCTTGCTGTTATTAGTCTTCATGATTGTTGGCACCTAGTCCAGGAAGCACCACGTGGAGGACGAACAGTCAGGAATATAACGATCATTGGAAATTCAGACATTACTCAAATCGTCAACGTTGTTAATATTAACCCAACAGCTACATATGGCGTATATACGTATACACCATAAGATACCTTTTAAGTATCCTGGGTGTATGTTCGCACCCACCCGCCTTAGCGGAAGCTCAGTTATACCGTTGTGCATCCGGTCCCTGCTGTTATTAGTCTAGAAGCTTATAGGCACCTAGTCCAAGATGCACCAGATGGAGGACTAACAGTCAGGAATATCACCATCATTGGAAATTGAGACTTTACAATAAACATTAGTCAAATCGTCAGGATTATTGGCATCCCAATTTACTATTGTTGCTTGTGTCTAATAACAATAATTATTATTTTGTAGATGGAACTTGTTTCTTCAAACGTTGACGATACCAATCTTCGCTTGACTCTTTCATTTGGCATTGGATTGCATCATGCCGGTTTACAAACTAAAGATCGTACACTTGTCGAAGAATTGTTTAATAATCAAAAGATTCAGGTATCTTTTAAATGTTTGTCAAAATAAGACTACCACAATAAATTGTACGAAATTTTTCATGTTGACACCATTTGATCAGCAACAAAATTTATTCATTTTGATTGGTGATGTAAAATAACGTTTTCATTATTTTTCCAATTTCTACGCCATAGCAAACGATCGACTTCGATGGTTTGATAGGCGTAACCCAAACGTAGAAGAAAAAAAACGATTCTCGGCTAATAGACGGTTTACTTGGAACGTCGGCATTGTTCGCAAAGATTGACGAGACCGCCTGAATTTTTGTAAGGGTTATCTCCCTTAGTCCAAGGGTTACATATGGTATACGTATACCTTTAGATACCTTTTAAGTATTCTGGGTGTATGTTTGCACTCACCCGCCGTGACGGAAGCCCAGTTATACCGCTGTGCACTCGGACCCTGCTGTTATTAGTCTAGATGCCTAGGGGCACCTAGTCCAGGATTCACCACGTGGAGGACAAACAGTCAGGAATATCACCATTATGGGAAATTGAGTCTTTATAAGCATTACTCAAATCCTCGTGGATATTACTACTTTGCATGTTTTACGAAAAACATTTTTTAAATGTTTGTCGAAATAAATTGTACGAAATTTTTCATGTTGATACCTTTTGATCAATCACTTGTTGGGATCTATTGTTACCGCTTTATGTATAATAATGCTTCAACTGATTCCATATATAAAATTTTAGGACACTAATACCTTCTCAGAAGTCAATGCTTGAATGAACGATCTAATTTGATGTTTTTGTCATTGTACTACTCCACAAGCATGAAAAACATTTTTTCTCTTTATTATAAGAAGCATTGGGAAGTTCTCTTTATAATTTCAAATAAAAATATGAGAAGACGGTAAACTGTGAGATGAATTCATTTCGTATATTCTCGTCAGTCACAAACATACAACATTTTGGTATATATATATAAAGGGAGTTTGAGCGCGCAAGGTTAGCAAGGTTGAGGATCATTCGTATTTCTAAAACCGAAACGGGCCTGTCCATCAACACACTTTATTTTTTTTGTTCGCCTTCTTACCCCCACCCCCCAACCGACCCCCTAACGCAGACGCACTGCAAATGATGGGTCGCGCAGGCCGACCCCAATATGACAATCAGGGCAAAGCCGTCATCATGGTCGAGAGTTCGAAGAAGATGTTCTACAAACGATTTCTCTACGAACCCTTTCCTGTCGAAAGTTGTCTTGTCAAGGTGTTGCCCTACCATTTGAATGCCGAAATCGTGGACTTATATCAGTATCACAATTGATAATATAAATTAATTGTGAAAGTGATTGAAGTGACTGAACATCGATGTTAGTTCCCAAAAATCGGTACCAAAGGCACATCCCTGTTGGACTTACTAAATTGTGCCTGCAATTAAAATATTTAATTTAATTAACCATTTATTTTATTATTATTATTATTACAACGTCCCATAATTCAAAAAGAACATGAGACAACAAAATGATTCCATGTTTTCAAACATTTTGCCAAAACTTTTTGTTTGATCCCATAATACATTCATTTCAATTCGATCTTTCCGTCTAGTTATTAGCCAAGTTTGCGGTGGTCGACCTCATTTATCATTTTCAATCATTTATTCCAAAACCGTTTTTGCTAGTTTTTTAGGCGCTAAACGTAGAATTGTAATCAAGTCAATTTTCTTCGTCTAATTGTAATGATGTCATGTAGTGAACGTGAGTCAGTTCTTGTCATCATCTCTTTATTTGAAATGGTATTGCACCAGGCATTCTTTAAAATACTTCAAAGTCCATCAATCTTGTTTAATTATTGATGCATACAAACGAAGTTTTTTTTTCTTCAGGCAGATGAAAGAACATGACCATATTGATTTGAGTCTATGAAAAACTGACATTGCCTTTCCAAACCTGACTTTAACGTTTATTTTGGGTTTTGCTTTTCTCTACCAACGATGCTTCCCAGATATTCTATTTTATGTTTGCTACTTTGAATGTTTTGACGAGAAACGCACGTTTTTCAGCAGTGGACATTGTTTAGTGAAGCCAAACGTGGACCCGCATTTTCGTGTCGGGATTCAAACCCCGAGGTCCGAATTCGAGCGCCGTGCCGCCAGACCACCCCGGAATCGACAGTATCAATATTTTGTCCACTAATTGGTTGACATTGTGCACAACACTTTTGTTTTACATATATTTTATAAATTTGTCTAAATTATTATTTAACAATGGGGTTTTAAGGGATTATATGTTTTTAGAAATGTTATATTAATATTGTCAGATTCACTTGAATAATAAATTTACTAGGTTTTCCAGTCAACCAGGAGTACTGTACAGCTGTTTCATCCTTATTTGGACTCATCAGTAGCGCATACCTTTCAAGTTTTACACATACATGAACTTGAACCCACACCCTATCTGGTATCAGGCCAGCGCCTTAAACCACTGAGCTACGGGTAGATGACCTTCGACCTGTAAATTTATTATTTATAGTGGATCTGATCAATTCTAATTACCCAGTGTCCTCAAATCCTGCTACCTTACTACCGGTTTAGCAAGTGAGAGAACCCTTTCACTATGACTTTACCATATAGGTCCTTGCATACTGCCAGGTTTAATAGCCTATATAGTACGGTTCGGTTATATTTAACAATGGGGTTTTAAGGGATTATATGTTTTTAGAAATGTTATATATTTTTTTCAATTTTAAACCTTCTTTTTCAGCTCCTCATTGCAACTTCTACTTTGGCCTGGGGAGTCAATTTTCCTGCCCATTTAGTCATTGTCAAAGGAACGGAATTTTATGACGGCAAAACGAAGCAATACGTTGATTATCCCATTACAGGTACCATTTTTGTAATATTCATGTTTTTTGATCGCAAGATGGGCGTTGTTTTTGATTGGGGCACATAATAATGTAGGTGTTCAATAGATAAACACCAACAACAAAGTCTCGTTGGCATTGAAGATTGCGCTTTTTTTCGGCTTTCACCCAACCTTGTCATCTGGTAACTTTGCCATCCAGATACATTGTTGTTTGCGGGAATGGCGTCCTCTTGTATTGTTTCCGCAGCAGTACAAATTTTTACAGAGGCCAGGTTGCCAACCTTGCGTGCTCAAACCCTCTTCCTTTATCCAGGCTTGGGACTGGCTAGATTGGATCATTTCTGATCCAAAATAGGCGGAGTTTTGATCGCAAGATGCTTTAATAATAGATAAACAAATCAATACAGTATACAGGGACTAAAATGGGACCTGTCAAAATTAACATATTGAAATTGATTGACTTTCCTCACACATCACTTAAGCATATTGGGCACATCGACATTGTACTAAAATAACCATCAAACATCACATTGGCAATACCAATATTCAAAACACTAAAAATATTTACTTTTTACAAATAGCATTACCAAATTCCCGCTTAGACTAAAAACCCAGAATTTACACATTTCGACAATATAAAAATACTACTACATTATCTGCTTAAAAATAAATTATATTATGAAATATGTACATATATACAGAACAGACATCACCAATTGTCTAAAGTTAATAGTTCAAAGGATAGCCATGCTTTTTTATAACTTCCTTTAACCGCTTTGGATAAGAATCGACCAAATTATTGATAAAATCTTGTGGAATTTGATTTTTCAAAACATAATCCGTTTTTTTATTGGAGCGTGCCTTGATTGATGTTTTCGTTGGTCGCTGTCTTTGACCGGGGTATTCAATAGATAAACAAGCTGCTATCAAAATCAATACAGTATAATTCATTCGCTTCTGTGAAACTATTTAATTGGATGAAGCACATCTAAATTGTACTAGAACATCCGTTAAACATTATCTTGACACTATACGTAAAACATTTTACAAAAACTTATATTTTGTACCAATATTAATATAAAATTCTTATTTAGGTCAAAAACAGGAATATTGACATTTTTTGTAAAAATTGAAAAAACAAGCAAAATAGTTGCTTGAAAATAATTTATATTATAAAATATGTACACATATATAAAAGTAGATAATAAAAATCATGCATTTTTAATATTTTCGGTAATAGTCATTGATTTTTAGAATGGTATCAAAGCGTTCAATGTAGAGGAAAGTACATACTTAAAATCAATGTTGTGGTATTTGGTTTTTGCATTACGTAATTAATTTTCTTCATCGAACGTTTTTATTTGTCATACAATTGTCAACTAAAAGTAACGGTTAGATTTGTACAACACAATCCTTAATATAATTATAATTTTTTGAAATCATTTTAAAATATTAAGTAAATGGTTTGAAAAATGCAAATGTTTATTAGATGGCCTGTTTAATTTATAACATGAAACAAGTTCGCATAGCATCTCGAATTCCTTTACGGAAAGGTTGTCGGATGTCAGTGCTCACACGAATTGACTGGGCGGTAAATAGTTTCCTTGAAATACCTTTTAAGTATATTGGATGGATGCCAGCACCCATTCAATAAACGGGAATCCAATGAAAGCCCCGTTGTACCGCTGTGCATTCGATCCATGCTGTTATTAGTCTACATGCCTATAGGAACCTAGTCCAGGATGCACCACGTGGAGGACAAACAGTCAGGAATATCACCATCATGGGAAATTGAGACTTTATAAGCATTACTCAAATCCTCGTGGATTATTACTACTTTGCATGTTTTACGAAAAACATTTTTTAAATGTTTGTCGAAATAAATTGTACGAAATTTTTCATGTTGATACCTTTTGATCAATCACTTGTTGGGATCTATTGTTACCGCTTTATGTATAATAATGCTTCAACTGATTCCATATATAAAATTTTAGGACACTAATACCTTCTCAGAAGTCAATGCTTGAATGAACGATCTAATTTGATGTTTTTGTCATTGTACTACTCCACAAGCATGAAAAACATTTTTTCTCTTTATTATAAGAAGTTTTGAAGCATTGGGGAGTTCTCTTTATAATTTCAAATAAAAATATGAGAATACGGTAAACTGTGAGATGAATTCATTTCGTATATTCTCGTCAGTTACAAACATACAACATTTTAGTATATATATATATATATATATATATATATATATATATATATATATAAAGGGAGTTTGAGCGCACAAGGTTAGGAAGGTTGAGGATCATTCGTATTTCTAAAACCGAAACGGGCCTGTCCGTCAACACACTTTATCTTTTTTGTTCTCCTTCCTACCCCCACCCCCCAACGGACCCCCTAACGCAGACGTACTGCAAATGATGGGTCGCGCAGGCCGACCCCAATATGACAATCAGGGCAAAGCCGTCATCATGGTCGAAAGCTCGAAGAAGATGTTCTACAAACGATTTCTCTACGAACCGTTTCCTGTCGAAAGTTGTCTTGTCAAGGTGTTGCCCGATCATTTGAATGCCGAAATCGTGGCTGGCACGATTGGGACACTGCAGGAAGCGTTGGACTATTTGACGTGGACGTTTTTCTTTCGGCGGCTGTTTGCCAATCCCAAGTATGTCTGCGATTTCCCCCCTGAATCAATTTGAATTATTGTTGTTGTTATTGCTTGACATGTAGTCATCTTTTCATTATTTTCCATATCAAACGATTGATTTCAATGGCTTGATAAGTACTACAAACGTAGAAGAATGATGAAGTTTATCGACTGGTAGGCGGCATCCTTGTAACGGCGCCGCTGTTCGCAAAGTTTGACGAAGCCACCTGATTTTGTCAGGGTTATTTCTTAGTCTAAAGGCTATACATAGTATATATATTGCTTAAGATACGTCTTAACTATCCTGAGTGTATGCTTACACTCACCCGCCGTATCAGAAGTCAGATTATACTGCTGTTCGCTCGGTCCCTGATGCTGTTATTAGTCTAGATGCCTATGGACATCGAATCCAGGATTAACCGTCAGGAAATTACACAAATCCTCACAATAATTAGCGTCCCTACAAGTGGATATATTAGCGAAGCTGGTGGTGGGGATTGAACCCATGCCCATTTAACAAACAACATATGAATTAGAGTCCTAACCACCAGTACTCAAAGTGAACTATCGTCTTGAACTTTGCTAAATGACTGTTTGCTAAAAAATACCTTTTTCTACAAACGTATATGCAATTAGCAGCAATATGACTGAAAATAGCATTTTCCCTTGTTATTCATTGTTACCCAATCATATAGCAACAACAACAACAACAACAAAAGTTAGTGGGGCAATGTCACATCTTCATTAATTCCCAATTCGCATAGCATCTCGAACAATCCCTTTCCATTGTTCACGGTTTTCGAACGGATGTAGGTATATGTTAGTCCACTGACGTAGCCAGTCCCGACGAAGATGATGTAAAGATCGTCCAAGTACGTTTTATAACTACCTTTCCTCTTCTTCCAATCGGCATTTGGACAAGCCAAGGTTAGGCTACGTAAGATTACATCAAATAAATATTGTACTATTTTGTTATTGTCAAATTGAATTCAACAACAAAGCCACATCTTCATTAATTCCAAATTCGCATAGCATCTCGAACAATCCCCTTCAATTGTTCACGATCTTCGGAGTTCCAGTCGAGCGCACTGTACCCTATGCGGTTGAGAAATGAGTTAGAATGCAGCGTCACTATGCTGGTTTCTTTGAAAAACGAATAGTGTTGAAGAAGCAGTAAAGGCGGTGGCATTCTAACAAACTATGGCAAGGAAGCAAAAGCATGATTTCGACTGAACAGTTGAATAAGAATAATCTTTTGGGATGTTAATGATCCTGAAGATTTGAGTAATGCTTATAAAGTTTCAATTTCCAATGATGCTGATATTCCTGACTGTTCATTTTCCACGTGGTGCATCCTGGATTAGGTGTCCATATATATATATATTCTTATTTGTTACGCTTATTAAGCCATCGAAGTCGATCGTTTTATATGGAAATATGGAAAACAATGAAGTGGTGACCACGTCACTAACCAAAATGAATGTTTAATCGTTAAGATGTATAAATTTTGATGTCAAAAATATAAATCGTATCTTATTGGTCCACTTTTTCTAGAACCTACTGGATTTTGTAATAATACCAATGAATTGATTTTTAAAACTGTCATTTTAGTTATTACGGCATGGAAAATTGCGATTCGGAGTCGGTCAACATATTCCTATCGCGAATCATCTATTCGGCTTGCGAACAGCTGATTGCATCTGACTGTTTGGAATGGGACGATCCAAAAACCAGACCTCAAGGATTCGTTTCAACCTATTTGGGCCAATTAGCTTCCTATTACTATTTGAATCATTTAACCATGAAAACGTTTTCCACTTCAATCTCGTCGACCTCCGATGTGCATCAGTTGCTTGAAGTTTTAGCTGTAGGTTTGTTGTTGTTGTTGTTGTTGCTGGTAGCTAAGGCATGCTAGTTGAAGTAGGGGTTTTGAGTTTTTTTAAACTGCAGCATTATTGGGTTGAATAACGGTTTAGTGAATGCTTTATAGTAAATTTTGTTGTTGTTGCTGGTAGTAAGGCATGCTAGTTGAAGTAGGGGGTTTTGGTTATTTTTCAAACTGTACCATTATGGGGTTGAATAACGGTTTAGTGAATGCTTTATAGTAAATTTTACTATAGTCAAATCATCGTTTCATTTTCCCAATTAGGTTTCCTTATTGAACTTAGAAATACTACCATAATTTTGAGCAATGTTTGTAATATCTTTAAATGCGTCTTACTTAAACTAAAAATTCAGATGTTTTAATTATTCTCCTTTGTTAACGAAATGTACCAATTTAGTCAATCCCAAACCTGGATGAAGGAGGAGAGTTTAAGTACAAAATTATCAACCTGACCTCCGTAAAAATGGTGCCCCATTTCGACAAACAACCGCAAATAAGTTGTAGCACGATCCAGTTGACAGGGAAGCTCAATTTTTGGATTTGCAGGATTTTCGTTTAAACGAACGAAATTATTTGGTCACATTTTGCGTTTACCGCTCGAAAGATTAGCCAAAACGATAAATGATGACAGATTAAGGTTGGGAGGTAGATTACAGAAAATTTGACTAACAACAATTCGGGAAGATCACATTGAAATGAATGTTTCATAGGGGGGAGGGGATGAAACAAAATCGTTTTGGCAAAATGTTCGAACACACGTGGAAACATTTTATTGCCCCATATGTTCTTTTTTGAATTATGACATTTTGTTGTTATTATTATTGCTATCTTGTTGCCCCATTCTAATTTTAAAGCAAAAGGGTTTTGTAATAATAATAATGCATTTTGAAAAAAACAACCCATATAATTTGAAACATTTGCCTTGAATTGAAAGCGCGCCCAAGAATATGCCTTATTGCCAGTTAGGCACAACGAAGATTTGATGAACGAAACTTTGACGAAACAAGTTCCACTTCCTGCTATTGGTCCGATGGATTGTTCGCATACCAAAACACACTTGTTGTTCCAAGCCCACTTTGACCGTCTGGCTGAATTGCCCATCGTGGATTATGTGACCGATACTCGGTCTGTTTTGGATCAGGCTGCTCGAGTATTACAGGTACGCTTTGGGGATTCCATCTCAGTGATTATGTACTTCTAAGTAGGCATTCATTCATTTTAGTTGGTGACGTGGTCACCTCTTTATTATTTCCCATATTTATACGACATGTAGAAAGATCGATTTTGATGGCTTGACAAGCGTAGACAAACGTGGAAGAATAACAAAGTTTCTTGGCTGGTAGACGGCATCCTTGTGACGTCGCCACTGTTCGCAAAGATTGACGAGGCCGCCTGATTTTTTGTCAGGGTTATCTCCCTTAGCCGAAGGGCTACATATGGTATACGTATACTTTTGGATACCTTTTAAGTATCCTGGGTGTATGTTCGCACCCACCCGCTGTAGCGGAAGCCCAGTTATACCGCTGTGCACTCGGACCCTGCTGTTGTTAGTCTAGATGCCTAGGGGCACCTAGTCCAGGATGCACCACGTGGAGGACTAACAGTCAGGAATATTACCATCATTGGAAATTGAGACTTTATAAGCATTACTCAAATCCTCGGGTCATTAGCATCCCAAGTAGGGAATAAACTGTAAAATTGGCTATAGAGTCATGTCTCCTACTTATTGTGATTTGGTATCAGCCGACTAACGTTTTTTGCGCGTACGACGTTGCCTCTTCATCCGTGTAACTATGGCAAATGATGGTTTCATATGCTTTACAAATATTGTGAAATATTGCATCGTTAATCATATCACCAACCTCATCAGGATGATAATAATGATAGATAGAT
>JAKXYG010000656.1:185000-209252 GCA_025895645.1 Cardicola forsteri
GGACGTATGACATTGAGCATTATCCTGAAAAACATCCTTTATAACTGAAACAATTTTTTTACTATTTAAGGAACCAGATATAATTCTCCATTTGATAGGTTGATTATACTTAATACCAAACCAACACATTACTTGTCGAGGGTGGGCTTTCTTTCTAATAACCAGGAGTGAATATTTTTGAAAACTCGATCCGTACAACACTTTGTTTTTGTAGGCAAATGGTTCGTCCCGAATCATTGTTTCATCGGCGAAATATACAGAACGCCAATAACAAAGGTGTGGTTCACTCCACAAACAAAGGGAGGAATGCTTATTGACCGCAACTCAAGCGCACGATACAAAATCAAAAGCTTTATGGTGTTTGGTGGAACTGACTATGTTAAACGCTTGAATAAATTGAATTTGTTGAAGTTGTATGAATGATCATCGGTTAATTGGAGATACGTAGTCTTCAGTTGTTTGCACACACGGATTACAATAACAGAAATCAACCAACTAAAACCAGCGTTGATTCAGTCACGTTAAAACAAATTATTGTATTTAAATGAAAAAGTGAACACAACTCACGAATTGCAAAAACGTGATGTTTGTTTATTCAAAGTAAAAATCGATAATTATAATAATTAATAATGTTTAATTAAATGGTGATAACTAGAAAGCAATAAAAGCAGGATATATATATTATTATGCAAAACCATTTTGCTTTTAAAATAAGCATGGGGCAATAAGATAACAATTACAGCAACAACAATAACAAAGTCTCGTTGACATTGAAGATTCTGCAAATCGAAGATTGAGCTTCTTTTCGGCCTTTACTCAACCCTGTCATCTATGTAACTTTATCATCTAGATACGTGCGATCACTTCTTTGCCGTTGTTTGCCGGAATGGCGTCGTCCTCTCGTCTTGTTTCCGTAGCAGTATAAATTTTTTACAGAGGCCAAGTTGCTAGTCTTGCGCGCTCAAACCCTCCTCCTTTATCCAGGCTTGGGACTGACTAGATTGAATCATTTCTAATCCAAACTAGGCATAGTTTTAATTAATACTTGCTACAATACTACTTACATGTGTTACGTCCAAATTGATTATAATACGTAGATTGTAAGTGCTAACAAGCCCTTTAGAAGTATTTAGTAAATTTGTTTAAACTTATACAATTTAGCATTGAAAACCTTCGTTTTACTCATCTATTTTTTGTTGCAATTCGATTTGTGTTCACACATAACAGATGTTATACGAGTCGGGCGATTTCAGCATGAATTTGAATTGTATTTTGTCACTATTGTCTAGGTGTTGAAGTCATTTCCATTGGTTGAAATGTGCCTAAATCTTATTGGTCCAAATCCGACCAATCATAACTCAAAATCTGTCAGATTCGATTATACAGTGGGAAAATCGTTAGACCGTATGGAATTATACAGCGACACCCAATATGTCCTTGAAATACGATTAAACCGTCTTGATTATTTGCCAAAAGGAATGAAGAAGGTGAGTGTACGATTTTTATAGGCATTTATCGACGTGTCAAAGTTAATGCACCGTTCTTTCTTATATGCAAATCGTAGAGGAATTCCTACAATTCCTACAATACTTAATTATGCATAACATACATTCATTTATTTTGGTGATCACGCGGTCACCTCTTCATTGTTTTCCATATTTATACGGCATATAGAGCGATTGACTTCGATGGCTTAACAAGCGTAACAAACGTAGAAGAATTTTCTTGGCGGTGCCACTGTTCGCAATGATTGACGAAGCCGAGTGATTTTTTCCCCGGGTTATCTACTTTATCCCAAGAGCTACATATGGCATATCTTAAAATATATTTAAAGTATTATAAGTATTACTTAAATCCTCAGGTTCATAAGCATCCCATGCATAGTGCAAACATATTTGTCAATACAAACCACTATTAATATATATATATATATATATTGCGCACCAGTTTCCTATAACAACCGCACCACTCATCAAATCGAAAACACACGATTGTTGGATCCTTATTTTGGGTTCATCTGAAGCAAATCGTAATCACGGCGGTCAGCTGTTGGCGTTAAAGCGTTGCCCTTCTACATCGCGGACGGCGAAATTGGCCTTTGTGTCTCCCGCCACGTGTCAAAGGCACCAGCTTACGCTCTACTTGATGTCGGATACCTACGTCGGTTTGGATCAGCAAATGGACATCCTTTTCGACGTCATACCAGCGCCAGTAGTAGAAGACAATGCTGGCGAAGTACAATCAGAAAGCTCTTCGAAAGAAAGCGGCCAAATGTTGTAGAACGATGTTACAAGTCTTTCATTTTATTCGATTTTACACAAACTTTTAATGTGATTATTTTTGTACCAAATTTTTAAATAGATGATTTTTACCCTTCTAATAATAACGGAATGCTAATGATCCTGAGGATTTGAGTAATTTATTTATTTTATGTTTGCTACTTTGAATGTTTGCACGATAAACATCTTTCAGCAGTGGACAATTAGCGAAGCCAAACGTGGGCCCGCATTTTAATACCGGCGATGGGATTCGAACCCCGATGGTCACCGAGGTCCGAATTCGAGCGCTGTACCGCTAGACCACCCCAGCACTCTATTTCCAGTGATAATGATATTCCTGACTGTTCCTCCTCCATGTGGTGCATCCTGGACCAGGAGCCAACAGGCATCTGGACTAATTACAGTAGGGATTGAGTGCTCAGTGAATAGGTGCTAACATACACCCAAACGTTTAAAGGGTATCTCAAGGTAACTATTTACTATATGTAGCCGATTATGCTTGATGGATGCTAATGATCCTGAGGATTTGAGTAATGTTTAAAAAGTCCCAATTTCCAATGGCGATATTCCTGACTGTTAGTCCTGCACGTGGGGCATCCTGGACTAGGTGCCAACAGGCATCTAGACTAATAACAGCAGTGTCCGAGTGTACAGCGGTATAACTGGGCTTCCGCTTCGGTGGGTGGGTGCGAATATACACCCAGGATACTTAGAAGGTATCTAAAGGTATACGTATATCATATGTAGCCGTTGGGCTAAGGGAGATAACCCTTACATAAAATCAGGCGGTCTCGCCAATCTTTGCGAACAGTGGCGACGTCACAAGGATGCCGTCTAACAGCCACGTTTGTTACGCTTATCGGGCCATCAAAATCGATCGTTTATATGTCGTATAAATATGGGAAATAATGAAGAGGTGACCACGTGATCACCAACCAAAATAAATGATTATGCTTGTGGATCCATCAACCGGCGTCAACTCTAAAGAAGATCGCCTCGTCAATTCCTGTAAACACTGGCGTCGTCGCAAGGAAGCGGTTTTCTAATCAACAAACTTCATTTATGCCTCCCCGAAGTGCAATTCGCAGTGAATTCGAGCTATTCAAACATGGAATTAATGAAAAGGTGACTGTGCCACCTCAACTTACATAATCAGAAGTATTTTCTTGTTTGGTATGCGACTACAGTGTAACACAATTGGCTATATTTACCAAGCTACTACTCACTATAAAATAGTCATCAATTTCAAAATAGCATTTATTTATTAAAAATTTTATTAAAACACAAACCAGAAGTCGAAAACAAAACAATCGAATGAATTTTCATTTATAAATAACCAAAAGCAGTTTGACCATTTGAAAAAAAACACTAGAATACATTTCCATCATCATCATCCAATTTGTTTTCGAATGCGTTCATTACAAACAAACGTTAAAATCGACTGGTCTGCGTACAACGTTTGGAGCAATTGGGCCACTGTCTTTGTTCGACGATAGAGTCTTTGGGGCAACATTGAACAACGCTTTGCGAACAACATCAGCATCTATTTCGACACTGATAGTTTTGGGTCGATTTTGTGAATTGCGAATCAGATTCCTCGATACAGTTTGGTCTCTACGACGAAACAAATAGCATACGCATCTGTTATTATTATTATTGATAAAAGTATAACCCATTTAAAAGCGACAAATAAATTTTGTAGATCGGTACCTACATAAAGTAAATATACTTGAAAATGCACCAATTAATGACTGCTATGATAAATCCTAGATTCATTTCGGTTAATACTAGAAATCATCAAAACAGGAAACAAGTATTTGCCGATCGTGGTTGTAAATAGTGCAATGTTTGTACTAGCCCACAAATTGTAATTCTTAGAAAAGTAAACCTGGCTTATTCCAGTCGCTTACAGTTGAAAAACATGTTAATACAAATAGAACAAACCTAGATACATTTAGTCTTGAAGCCGTTGAATTGAGCGGACTAGCATTTGCCCGGACCGCGCCTTCGTCCGAAATCGGAGTGATCAAAGAAACGTGCATTGGGCGACCGTCTAGTTCACGTCCGTTGTATTGGTCAACGGCTTGAAGGGCGTGAGATGGATGATTGAATACTATATCGGCATGCCCTGGTCTTGTTAGAGTGCACAAACGAAGAGTTCCAATACTACTAAATAATTCCTAGAATGTTTACAATAAAATGAAATAGGTAGAAATAATATTATATATATATATATATATATATTTATATATATATATAAAATGAACTTTTTAAATATTAAATATTAATTAGTGTTTCTCTTATTCTTTAATCATCAAGATTGTTTTGATCCGTACAAACTGATTTTTATTGCTGTTTTATTTTTTAAATTAATGAACAGTTTACAAATATTCCTATTTTTTACTACAATGATTGGATATCATGAGGGATACATGGAACTTTTTCCATAATCATGTATATTAATGTGAAAATTTCTTCCGCGGGTAAGTGCAAGCGTACATCTAGGGATACTTAAAAGGATTCCTAAGGCATACGTAACTATATGTAGCCGTTGGACTAAGGAAGATAATGCCGACAAAATATGAGACAGCAACGTCAATCTTTGCGAACAGTGGTGACATCACAAGGATGCCGTCTAGTAGCCAAGAAACTTCATTATTCTTCTACGTTTGTTAAGCACAGCAAGCAGTATAAATATGGAAAATAATGAATATATATATATATATTTTTTTTTTATTTATATACTTACAAATACATCATCCAAGGTTACTGAAGGCTGAAGGTTACGAACTTCTAAACGAAATCCTTGTATAGGACTTAACCTAGAACCGGTATTTGATACTAAATTCAAATTTCCTAAATTCGATGCTGAATTTTTCCAAAAATCCAACGATTTCTTAAGCGGTAAATCCAAAAAATCAGGAATGATATTGTTGAGCGTATTCAACCGTGGGTTTCGCTACAACAAATAATTTTTAATGAAATTAACAATAAACTTTGAATGTTTCCATTAGACAACTATATGAATCATAAGTCTAAAAGTTTTGAGCTTACTTTGCTTATCCTAAATTTTCCAATAATGTGTCTTCTAACAATGCTACCTATTCTCAGTAAATCAAAAACTATGTGCGTTGAAAATGTCAAACACTAGGAAGTTGAATATCGCATCTGCAAATCTTAAAAAACAAACGTTTAAAACAACTGTTGCGTTGTAGTCAAGATACACTAAACTAACAAAATTTGCAACAACTCTCTTCAACTATGGGTCTGCGCTTTCAAAATAATATTTGAACGACAACTTTATTGGTTCAATCACGTCGGTACTCGTTCAACCAACCTTAAAGCTACGTCCATTACTGTATTCAATCCTATTTTCACACGAAAGCGTTGCGTTAAATATCAATAGATTTGGACTGATTTAGTGAGTAAAGTTCCAAATGACAATAGGTATCCTAATACCGCAGCCATAAGTGCCCAAAATTGTTAACAATGGAAAGCGTTTATTTGTAATATGAAATTAGTGGTTGAGAGATTAAGTTGAAACACTGGTTATGCTCTATATATGTGACGTTAAATTGTAACTGTAACAATAAATACGTTATCAGCATGGTAAAATGTTTATTATAGACATAGTTTTAATTCATTTATGCATTTTGTTCATTGTTTAACATAAATGAGGAAAATAATAGACGAAATTATTGCTACATTGTTTATAAAGCAATTCGCTAAAAATCATGAAACACAACTACTACTAAAAATTTAAGTGTCTAATTTAAAAAAGACTAGAAATTATTAGTTTATAAAACAGTTATAATGCAAATACTCACCTGAATAGACGGTTTGCCAAAACGTTCATTTTTTACCTGAATGTACAAATTTTAAAAATTAAAATAACTATTATTTATTTATTATTAAACTTTAATACATCAATAGAGGTACATTCATCATATAAATACATACAAAATATATCAGCAGTGCCATAAAACAAAATAAAAGTGCAAAAATTACACAAATTAATTAATATACAGATCATAATGAAATAATATTGTGTACTTAAAGTACATAGAAATAGTTCACATAACAATAAGGATCATTTGCATAGGTTGATAACAATCATTCATACATTGGTCGAGGTTGGTAACTAATCGGAATAAGTACATGTACGAAAATATTAATTTATTAATCCTTGCTCCTAACGGTATGTACGATCGTCTTATTCTTCAACATGATTTTGCTTTTCGCTGACCAAGTCAAAACCTGAGACTCCAACTCCGAACACTTGTAACAGAACGACAACATTGGTAAGTGGTCAATAAGAAACTGGTCCCCATTACATTTCTTTAAATGTAAGCACATCATCTTTGAATACTATCAGGTAATACTTATAACGCCTCGACTTTCAGTATTTAACCCATCTTTTAAGTTGCATTAATTAATAAACCAGAATTCATCCTCAGCCTTGCCTTCCTTTGTTAGTTATGTTATACCAAACCAACTCAAAACAAATTTAGGCATCCAAATATTTTTAACGTACAACAAACTACAGCACACCACTCCAAGTTGCGTTCGTCAAATATAAATTCTTCAAATTAGAAAGTATTTAAAAATAATGCATCCAAGTGACAGTATTTATTATCAAAACCGACTCTTAAGCATTCATACAATTTTAAAAAGTTCAAAAATCATCACCAATAAATTCGCATAGAATCCGTTTTTCTAATGCAAATTCTCTTCATTATTTTCCACATTAATACGGCATATTAAACGATCGACTTCGATGGCCTGATAAGCGTAACAAACAGAAAAATAACGAAGTTTCTTGGCTGGTAGACGGCATCTTTGTAATGACGCCACTGTCCGCAAAGATTGACGAGGCCGCCAGGTTTTTTGTCAAGATTATCTCCCTTAGTCCAATAACTATACCGCTGTATACTCGATCCCTGCTGTTATTAGTCTAGATGCTTTTCAGCACCTAGTCCAGGATGCACCACGTGGAGGAAGAACATTCAGGTATATCACCATCATTGAAAATTGAGATTTTATAAGCATTACTCAAATCGTCAGAATTATTATCATCCAAATTTAAAGGAGCTAAAGGCTTAGATACAACTCCGACATAATTTACACACAATATCTATTCAGCTTGTAATAATAACAACTTCAAATCAATTTACAACACTCAAATTGAACTTAAATTTATTTATTCTTTTGTTAATTTTGATTATTTCTCGTTGCTATGCTGGTTATTTCATATTTTATTACATTTCACCCACCCTCTCAACGACACGTTAATAAAATTAAACAAGTAAAAATGTTTCTCGTACTCAAGTTGTGTACCACAATTACAACTGATCAATACAGCAGTTTTTACAAAATAAGCAACATTAAAGAATAAAATCTAAAATGCACAATTATTAACAATTTTAATACAATTATCAAATAAATAAAAAAATCTACTACAAATTTTTTTTAAATAACAACCTAAGCATAATCATAAAGTAGGAATTGTCTTCATTACACCGGAGTAGTCTAGCGGTACAGCGCTCGAATTTGGACCTCCGTGTGCATGGATTCAAATCCCACCACCGACACTAAAATGGGGTCCCACGTTCGGCTTCGCTAAAATGTTCACTGCTGAAAGATGTTTTTTGTAAAACATTCAAATTAATAAACTTTTTTTAATACACAAAAACCCCCATTTGAACCAAAGGTTCAACAACTTACTGTTCTCACTGGTATAATAAAAGGAACTATTTTATCCCTTCCAACAAAACGCTGTTTTCCACGACGAAGTAAAGTTCGAGCATCACCTGACGTATTACCACGTTGATTGCGGTTCCGAATAATACTGCGTGCATCTTTAGTTCTAATCTTTTGATTCAACTTGTTTCTCAAATCTGGATCATTACTGTAATTAAATTTGTTTGCTTTCCCTAATCTTTTTCTAAATTCAAATACTATAAACCTTCAATTAAAAGCTACCTGATAGGAACAGTTTTAAGCCGCTTCTCAAACGTACCATTCATTTTGTGTGCCAAAGCTTTTGTTTATAAAAAACAATACATACTAATATACTATATATTAGTGATGTTATTTTAAAATATTTTTTAATTATATAATATAAAAAACGTTAATTAAAAAATAATAAACATTAAATATTACATTTTTAAGTAATTAAATTAATTAAATTAATTACAGGTTACAGGTTGGATCACGAGTTGATCAGGATCAGGATCAGGACGGTACACGAGGTGCGTAGAACTTTTTCCTTTTAATCTTCTGTTTTCAAAATATCTGAAAATTTAAAATCGGGGAGAATAAAGAGGGAGAAGGCTGGGACAAGAAAAATAAATAATTGTGAAAGAAAAGTAATAAAAGTATGGTGGAGAAAAGTGAAAGAGTAAATTAGAAATTAAATAAAATTGGAGAACTTGTGTTTGTCATAATTTATTTTAAATGACTCTTAGGAATTAGAATTGACTACATGACTGAGAAGCTTATTCCATTCTGTAATGGATCTGTGTGTGAAATGATTTAGTCTAACACTAGTGAGACCTCTGGGTTTGTGAATCTTCGAACAATGTCCCCCTAAGGTTACCATTATTAACATTTAAAAAATGCGTGATTCTATTGCTGGTGAATAACTGATATATTAAGATTAAGTCAAGTAAAAGTTGAGTAAAAGACAATCTCTTTTTGATCTTTGGTTTAAATGTGTCAACCATATCGTGTTAAAAAAAGAACATTTAAAAAAAGGATAAAAATAATAAACCATTAATCCGTTAGAGAATAAAAGTTATAATCATGTAAAATTGAATAAAGCATAACAATGATAGACGGCCTTAAATGACGAGACCGAATTGGCATTGACTACCATTGAAAGTAGACTATTCCAAGCGTTGATAACTCTCTGGGTGAAGCGATGGAGTCTCAACTTGGATTCCACCAATTTGAAATTGTGCCCTCTACAAGAGTTCTTAGTTAGTGAAAAGAAAGATGAGAAAGAGCCAGATGTTAAATATTGACATACCAAAATAAGATCACCTAAAAGCCTCCTATCTCTTAAAGGAAATAATTTTAGAGAGAGGAGCCTGTCATGATAGGGCAGATGCCTTAAAGACCTAGGTAATTTAGAGATTACCTTTTTGGAGGTTATGTGAGTCAGATTTTAAAATAAGGGCAGTAACCTGTGCACAATTTTCTAAATGCGGTCTGATATAAAACATATATAGCAAACGAGTACACCTAAGGAAAAAGTTAACTAGATTTCTTTTAAGAATTTAATTAATCCGTACGATACGCTGCGTGACATTACTCAAAGTTGCTTACTGTTTTCGCGCTTGCAATAGTGTTTCGTGTTTACGTGTTTTTTTTTTGAGTTACTTGCCTAGTTTTTTTGGGTATCGTTTTGTGTTTTTGTGTATAATTGTGTAATATTTAATTGCCTATTTGTGTTTCAAGCCCATTTCTATGTGTCGTGCTTAATCATTTATTGTTTTTTTCCCTTAAACCCAATTATTACACTGTGATCTTTTATTTTTATTACATTTTAGAAACTTTTAATCTATCAATAAAAGTTTCTCATGCAGCGGTTTGTGGCTGTCGCGGTTGTAGTAAATCCTTAAAAACTGGTGTGCTTTGTTTTAGGTGCAACACCTGGTTCCACAACAATTGTACCGGTCTCTCGGAGAGTATTTACAACAAACTGGCAACTGGTGAGGTCGATTTTAACTGCATAAATTGTATTTAGACAACAGACCCTTCCCTTGTCGCTCACCCCCATGTTATCCTCAAGCCTGACCTTAAAATTGCACTAAGCTAGACCTCATATTAGAGCTACTTAACAACGTCAAACTCTGTAATACCAATATTAGCAAACTTGTCAAAGATTTATCTGAGTCTCAATCTACCCTACAGGTTTAATCCAACAAGCACTCAGATAAAATTACCCAACTCAAAGCCTCAATTGCGGCCTTTTCATTACTCTTAAGAAAGTCTCTTCTTCTCCAGTTACCAAGGCTGCTTTCAGACTTTTACAAAAGAAAATTTTATTCGCAACTAAACAATTTGCTGCAGATAAAAAAAATAAATAATTTAAGTTAGGGGAATTCCCGACACCGCCACCAATTTCTAAAAAATAGTTTCTGAGATAGTTAAGACGTGCCATCCCCAGTCTATTAATTTTAGGGCCACGCGCATGTCCTGTAAAAGAAAACTTCCTTTCCCCCCAGTAATTGTCTCTTTCAAATTCTCCGACATTGCATCTGAAATTCTTAGTAGTTAGACGGGCGTTAAGTCTCGTTTCCCGGAGATCCGGGTGCACAAAGATTATGCCAGTAGGGATAGGATTGGTAAACCTCTAGCATTACCTAGATCCGTCTGTCCGAAATTATCAGCCACCCCTTTAGTCAAACTAACTCCTTTGACTTTAGACGATTGCCCTTCCCAGGATTTTCTATCAACGCCCCGGAGCCAAGTCAATTTTCTCCACCGACTAAAAAGAACAGGACCTCTTCTTCCATCAGTACTTCCTCTCTAAAAATATATTACACCAATGCTTGTAGTCTCCACAATAAACTCAGCAAGTTAAATTTATTAGCTCTCACTGCTAAGCCTCATCTAATTGGCATTACAGAAACCTGGCTATCGGAAGATGTTCTCTATAATGAACTGCTAATCCAAGGCTATAGCATCATCCGGTACGACTCAAAGCGATCTAGATGTGGCGGCTGTCTTTTTTATATTCATGATAGCCTAACCTACACCCCTCTACCTCCCTCAGCCTCTACTATCAAGGCTTTGATCTCCTCTTTATCTCCATTTCTCTCATCTGGTGACCACGCTAGATTTTCTATCCTTTATAGGCCCCCTTCCCTCTAAAACTCTAATTCTGCATTATTACAAGAACTCCAGTCAGTTTGCAACTCCCCCCATAAGTATCAAGTGCTGATGGGTGGCTTTTACAATGCCCCTACTATCAGTTGGGACACTCTGTCCAGTCTAGGTAACTCCTTTGACTCTAACTTTCTTCAATTCTGCATTGAGAATGCCCTTCTTCAGCAAGGTTTTCTTTACCACTAGGCATAGAATGAGCTGTAGTTCTTCTTGCTTAGACTTAGTTCTTACTAATCTCCCTCATGTAATTGACTTTGTCTCCACTCTGCCTCCGTTGGGTAAGAGTGACCTGGAGTAAGAGTGACCTTGGCCTTTACTATTTCCGTAATTCAGCCCACATCGCCAATCCTCGTTCAGCGCTTATCCCAGATTTCAGTAATGCTAACTTTGAAGGTTTAAGGAACTATTTTAAATGTTTCGAATGGGTTTATTCCTCTACCGACGAGGTAGATAATTTCTACGAATATTTCTCTAACACCATTAAGTCGGGAACTAAATTTTTTGTCTCCCTCAGAGTGTCTTCCCGACCGTCAAATAAGATCCCGCGACGTTTTATTAGACTCATTAAACTCCGTAATCGCGAGTTCTATAAGTAGAAAGCAACCAGCATCCCCTGTTTTTATTACCAGTGCCTCGCTTTACGTAACAAATGTGCATTTTGTTGGTAACCCTACCACCAGTCCCTTACTTTTTATCCGGTTCTCCCCTCATTACCCCGGAGATTGTCCGTAATTTTTCTTCTCAAATTAAAATTTTTTCTAGAGGCTCAGATATAGAAATATACCCGAGAGTACTCAGAGAATGTGCTGCTGAGTTGGCTCCTGCTCTTGCTTATCTGTTTAACCTTTCCCTAAAACGAGGCAAGGTTCCTTCTGTCTGAAATTAGCCCTTTATTAGGGCCGATCCACAAAACTGGTTGTAGATTTAAGGCTGAGAGCTACAGACCTATTAGCATCCTGTCTGCTCTCAGTAAAATTATGGAAAAAATAATTAAGTCTCACCTAATAAACTTTATAGTCGATAATAACCTCATTAACCCTGTTTAGCATGGATTTATGCTCTCTAAATCCTGCCTTACTAATCTACTGACATTTACCAATAGTCTTACTAGAATGCTGGAGTACTCTCATTTGATTGATGTCATTTACTTTGATTTTTGCAAAGCATTTGACAAAGTACCACACTCGGCTTTATTAAACAAATTAAGAGCATTCGGGATTAGTCCGCCTTTTCTCGATTGGATTAAAGATTTCTTCTCCAATTAGAAACTAAGTGTAAGATTAGGTGATATCACCTCCCCAGCAGTTAATATTACCTCAGGTGTTCCCCAAGGGTCCGTCCTTGATCCCTTATTATTTATTATATATATTAATAACCTACCTGCTGTTGTTTGTTCTGACATCCTGTTATACGCGGATAAAGTCAAAATTTGGAATACTAATCCTGAGCAACTTTAATCAGATATTTTAAGTATTTGTAATTGGTCCGTATCAAATGCGCTCTCTCTGAATTTTTTCAAATGTAAACATTTCTCCGTTGGTAAATTTTTAGGCAATTTATTCAAAGCGCCAAATACATTTTTTATTACGCGAAATAATTTAGTCAAAAACTTAGGGATTACCCTTGACTACTCCCTAAACTTTTCCTTACACCACAGGATAGCGGCATCCAAGGGATTCCAACTCACTAAATTTTTTAAACAAAATTTTGGTAAAATCCCTATAAGTTGTTTACGGCTACCTTACCAGTTGTACATCAGACCGCACTTAGAATATTGTATCCAAGTCACATTCCCTTTTCTAAAAACAAACATTAAGAGTTTGGATAAAGTTTAGCGCAGCTTTACTAAGATCCCCAGACAGTTTAAAAATGTAAGTTATCCAAACCGTTTAAAATCTTTTAAGATCTTTCCACTGCACAATAGGAGGCTCCGGGGCGACCTCATATTAGTTTTTAAATTATTTTGATTAAATGACTTTAGTTATCTTTTTATCCCTGCCAACAATTCTCGACAGAGGCATCCTTTTAAGCTATCCAAAGCAAGAGTTAGATCCCAGACTCAATTAAACCACTTCTTGTATAGGGTCATATCCGCGTGAAATCTTTTACCGTACCATGTAGTTACTGCACTATTTGTTGATTCCTTTAAATCAGCCTATGACAATTATTTTCTTTATAATTATACTTAATTTTTATATTCTATTTACATATATATATATATATATATATATATATATATATATATATATATATATATTTATACATTTACATAACTCCAAATTTATAAACAAAATGTTTTCGAGATTTATTTTTGTTAATACCTGATATTTTAATCCGAGTACCAAAAAGAGTTTTCTCCTACTTAACTCGTGAATATACCTAAATACCTGAATACCTGAATCGGTAGCAATTTTAAGTAGCCTTAGAATGATAACCTGTAAACTTTAGCGCGGAGTCAATTATCTAGTTCATAATTCAAGATTGTGCACGAGTTAAATAGGCCAAAACGCCTTTTAATACTCAGTTCTGAAATTGTCTTAAATTTTCAGGGGGGAATATAAAATGGAAGGTGAGGTAAAGGAAGATTAGTCACAGAAAAAAATTAAAAATAAGACAAAATCAAGGTAGATAGTGGAAGTTAACAATTATAGAAAACGAGCAAAAATTATAAATATACAAAAAAAATAAAACAATTTACGTATTACAATATAAAAACACTGTAATAATTTTCAAAAAATAAGAAAAGAGAAAGGGATGAATAACGCTCCAATGGACGTGTAGCGTAATGCTCGCTTCACTCAGTATTTTTTAATTATTTATTTTTATTTTATGTTTATTACTTTGAATGTTGTACAAGAAATATCTTTCAACAGTAAACATTTTAGTGAAGCCAAACGTAGGCACGCATTTTAGTACCGGTAGTGGGATTCGAGCCCATGCCCATGTCCAAATTCAAGCTCTGTACCGCTAGACCACCCCGGCACAAGATTATTTTGTATAATTGTTTAGTAAATTTTTAGTTATTCGGATTTCACCAAGCACCATCATTAAAATCTTGTTTTTACTTTTTGCTTTAGTTTAATAAAATTGTTTTTTTTTAATGTTGATTTTAGCAATCGTAATTAGAACCAGCAAAGATGGATTTATAAATAATAATACTAATAATAATAATATATTTGATGCGTATTTGAAAAATGTTATTAAATATTAACTTTTCTGTATTGCAATATTTTTTAATAACATGAAAAGCTTGCTTACTGAAATTATAACTGGTATAATATTACTGTTAATATTTTTATGTCAGTTACATTGAACCAAGTACCAGAAGGAGTTTTCTTCCTCATAACTCGAAAAAATCCTGAAACCTGAATTTAGGGATAAAATTGACATTTACAGGTTGCAAATTTGTACACAAATTACATAAAAAACATTTGTTTATTTCTATATTTTAATTGTTTTTTAAATATTAATGGAAAGACAAAGGTAATGTAAAAAGTTGCAACGTTTTAAAAATAGAGAATAGTTGAAATACAAGATAAAAAGTACAACAAAAAAAGATCTCTGAGCAACATAAAAATGTGCCACAAAAATTAAAAAACTGTTACTCTAAACTCCATAGGAATAGCTTAACAATTAAAGGAAAACGTTTAAAGCCTTTTAAATGTTTAGTGTAGGGTATGGATTAGAGCACCTGGGTAGTTAAAATTACTTGTATTTTATCTAAAAAACACATTAGATTTAAAACAAGAGCCGTAATTTGAATGCAGTACTCTAACTGGAGCCTAATACACAACATTAAAAGCAAGCGTACATAACTAATCGGAATATTTCCAAGGTTTTGCTTAAAAACCAATAAACAAAATAGGACATAACAGGACAATACACAATGAATATAGGAAATAAACTATTTTTTAATTTACTGTTCTTAATTTACTCGAAAATATTAATAAAATTGGTAGAAAACATAAATTAAACAATAAAAAACGAAAAATTTAGAAATATAAATTTTAAAAAGTTGGGAGCAAAAACTGTTTGTAATATAATGTAAATGATTGTAGCGTTGGTGTTGTGATAATATGTTTAGGAAGTTTATTACAAACCGAGACATCGCCATGAATAAAATAATGTTGTTTAAATAGATGAAGGTTCTGTTTATAAAGTGTCATCATAAAATTATTAGTAAAAAGGAACGGTAACAGATTTAAACACATGCTTAAATAAAAATCCGTAGTATGCATAATAAAGTTTTTTGATATAAAATTTATAATAAAATTTTAATTAATTGTTAATTAATTATAAAGAAAAAAATTAGTAAAATATTATTTTTTAGTTTATTTATTATAAATTTTACAAACAATAAATTGTTTAATTTTTATGCTGCTAATGTGATTAGTTTAATACTTATAAAATTAAACACCTGCTACGTTACAAAAATTTAAATTAAATTTTAAAGTTATTTATTAAAATATTTTGTAAAAAAATAAAAATTATTTCTTAAATTCTATAATTAATTATTAAATAATTATTAATTTAGTACACAATTAAACATTAACACAATATAATATTAATTTTTTTTAAATTAATAAATAAATTTTTAAAATATAATAAAACGTTTTATTTTGTAGTTTTTATAAAGTATTTTTGACCTAGGCTTGCAACGTTTTAAAAAACTGTTTTAACCTTGGTTTAGTGAAACAGCTTCTGTAATTTTTACAAACATGCAACCTCCTAAAAAACATGTTAAAGAAGGTACTAAAAGTGAAAAACTTATTAACGAGGAGAACATTAAAACGTTGCGTTTTTATCGATATATAATTTCAGTTTGTTATGTAAGTTTATTTGTTTCGATTCGGTAGGGGTATGCATATTTTTTAAATAATTTTAGAAGTATTTAATTGTTAATGCATTTTAAATGTTATTTTTGGTATTGTACGTTGATATTGTATTGTATGTAGTTAAAAGTTGATAAAAACTCATATATATATATATATATATATATAACTTTTAATTTGGGGATTTGTGTTTATTTATGAGTTAAAATCGCATATCAGCCGTTTTTAATGGTCAACATTAAGTTTTTTATTTATAATGAGTTAAAAACATAAAAAGTTGTTTATTTAAGGTACTAGACCTTGTGGAAGTCACAGTTTATAGCTGTGGAGAATAAACAATGTGAGAAGTTAGGGACCTTTAGATGGCGAAAATGTTATATGTAACGTTGTGTTAGTAGGGTTTTGTATCATTTTTAGATTTAAATAAAGCGTCTAGAGAATTGTTAACCCCAAAAAACTTGAAAAGTTTATGGACTAAAGTAAGATTTTTATTTAGTTAGTTATTGGTTTTTTTTAACAGTAAATGTTTGAATAAATGAATTTAGCAATTTATTAGAATATTCTAGTTTTTTATTGTAACAAAGTTTTACTTTTAGATTTAATAAGAATAAATATTTGCACTTATGATAATATTAGGTTTTTTTTAATATTGTTAAAACTTTTTATTTTAGGTTGCATATTTTGCAGTTACTGTTTTTGTTTTTTGGTCATCATATACCAAACTGTACATATCACTTTCGCTGACGTGTTTTGTTACATGTTTATCTGTTTACAAATTTATGTCTTATATGGCAACTCCATCTTTTGGAGTTAATGATCGTGGATATAATCAACTTATGGATGCTGGACTTGATTTAAACGTGAGCTCAGGTGGAATGGCTGAGTACGTTGGGGGGGGGGGTTGTATCCATTATACCCAAATTTTTAAATGATTAAATTTTTGTATTTTTATTTAATGCAACTATAAACTTATTTAAATTTTGTTAAAGTTGGATTTATTCTAATGATTAAGAACATTATTAATTGACACTGATTTTTAGTTTTATTATTGTTAACAATCAAATAATTATCATGGGATGCTAATGTTCCTGAGGATTTGAGTAATGCTTGAAAAGTCTCAATTTCTAATGATGGCGATATTTCAAACTGTTCATGCTCCATGTGATGCATTCTGGCCTAGGTGATTATATGCATTTAGACTAATAACAGCAGGGTCCGAATGCACTGCGGTATAACTGGGCTTCCGTTACGGCTGGTGGGTGCGACCACACACTCAAGATACTTAAAAGGTATCTTAAGGTATATGTATACCTTATGTAACCGTTGGGCTAAGGTAAATAATCCTGACAAAATCAAGGGGCCTTATTAATTTTTGTAAGCAGTGGCGATATCACAAGGTTGCCGTTTATTAGCTAAGTAACTACATTTGTGACGTTTATGAAGCCATTGAAATCAATCGTTTATTTGTCGTATATATATGGAAGTTATCACGTCACGAACCAAAATGAAATGAATGAATGACCTTAGAGTTTATCGTAATTCACTATTTGTTACGGTATAAAATTATTTTTGTTCTTTTTTGAAGCTAATGTTTATTTTACAAAGAAACGTTTGCTAGTCTTATACGTTAGCTTTTTGGTTGATCCGAGTTCAATTTTTTTAGGATTACAAACGTTTAATTAATTCATTTAAAAATAGTGAAAGTTTTCAATACCCATTAATTAAAAGCTTGGGTATTACATAAAGTTAGTATTTTTATAATATTAATTTTTAATGCACAATGAATTTTTGTAATATATAAAGATATGTATCCAATTTAGAGGTACAAAATGATGCATTCTATAGATAAAAATGATGTTTTAATGTTATTGTATTGTGCTACTACTGTGGTAAACTTTACATGAAATAATAACGACAGATGTGCAACCATATTTAAAAGAAACGTTTTAAATTGCTTTATACATCGCTTTACAAACTGGCTTTATATATATATATATATATATATATATATATATATATATATATATATATATATATATATTTATAGACACTTGAAAGACACAATATTTTGTGTTCGTTGGTCGTTTTATTAAGTTTAATTCATTCATATTTTTGGTTTCTTTTGTTTATAGTGAGTTAATATTGTTACTTTTTTTACTATATTATTAATAATTATTTTAATTGTTGAATTTGCAGTTACTTTGTAAATTAAATTGGAATGTACTTTCCAATTTTGTTGCTCATAGTGTAGCATTTTTTAAAATTAGATTTATTTATTTATAGGTAGTAAATTTTGAAAATGTACATGTAGTTTTGCATTAACAAAAATAGCAATGTATTATTTGTATTTTTAATTAATTGTGTGTTTTATTTGTAATTTTGGTTCTTGTTTTTGAAAGTTAAAGGATTAGACGTGCTTTCTCGGATGATAATTAATTTCAATTACCTATTGTAATATTTAACTAATTTTAGGTAAATTTTATTTTGGAAAGTTGATTAATTCGGACAGTATAATTTCAATTTATCCATAATATATATGACATCAATTATACGATACATTTTTTTGTAAAATCAAAAATGAATGTTAGTCAACATTGTTTTGTGACGTTTGCAGATTCCTGGTCGCTTGATCCAAATGTTGTGGGTCAACATCCTCAGTCCGTGGATTTTTGATCCAAATCAGGAAACGGCCGTGAATGAAAAAAAGCAAAAGAAGATGGAACGAAAAATGAAGCGAGTTGGTCATTTGATGCACTCGAACGAACGTTCAGTTGGAAGATCTTGAGATCTATTGTGTGTAGAGTTAACTTTAGGACATATGTGTTGGTAGTACATGAACGATTGTACAATCCCAATCTGATTTTCTTGAACTATTTATATGTCGGTGCAAAGGAGAAATGCGTATTTTTGCATTTTATTTGATGTTTTTTTTGGGTAGAGATAAGCGTGTGTAAATGGGTGATATCTTTGGCATATTTTGTTGATTTTATGAAGATGTATAATATTATTTATTTTTTCCAACTAATTTAATTGTACTATAAATGCTGTTTAAATAAATTCAAGTTGAATGCATTATATATATATATATATATATATATATGGAATTATGTTTAAAGCCTGGTTTTGTTTTGAATGTGTTTGGTGATGTAATGAGGTTTTTTATAATTGATTTGTTAATGTTTCATAATTACAATTTAAAAAATATATAACTTTTGTAAGAGGAATCGATGTAACTTATAATCCTGTTGATGTGCAATATTTGCAAATAAAACGTTTATTTATATTAAATCCAGCGTGGCTTAAAGAGATCTTATTATTTTAGTTCAACCTAAATGTTAGTTTGTTCAGTTGATGATGTACAGACTACTTATACAAAATGTTTTGTTGATAAATTATGCAGTGATAGAATAAGAGGTCATGACTGACATACTGTTTGTTTGATCTCTCGAGTATTGCCCATATGCAGCAGTAGCCTTAGTTCTGGAGTTTTATATAGTTGGGAGCTTACATGTCTAAGTCACGACTAATTTCATTCAATAAGTAGTTACAGGTTAATTCGCAATAAAAATGTTAACAGTATTGTTTTGAATATTATGATCACTCGGTGTTAATACATCCAATAGTAGAATCCAATTGGATTTCTGAATAATCAGGTTTTACATTTACGATTTATATACACATGAATCAATAAAAATTGCAGTCGGATGCTAATGATCCAGATGATTTGGGATGCCAATGATGGCTTTAGGTTTGAGTGTACGGCGGTATAACTGGGCTTCTGCTACGGCTGGTGGGTGCAAGCATACATTCAGGATACCTAAAAGGTTTCACTTCATTTTCATTCATTTTGGTTGGTGACGTGGTCACCTCTTCATTATTTCCCATATTTATACGACATGTAGAACGATCGATTTCGATGGCTTGACAAGCGTAGACAAACGTGGAAGAATAACAAAGTTTCTTGGCTGGTAGACGGCATCCTTGTGACGTCGCCACTGTCCGCAAAGATTGACGAGGCCGCCTGATTTTTTGTCAGGGTTATCTCCCTTAGCCCAAGGGCTACATATGATATACGTATACTTTTGGATACCTTTTAAGTATCCTGGGTGTATGTTCGCACCCACCCGCCGTAGCGGAAGCCCAGTTATACCGCTGTGCACTCGGACCCTGCTGTTATTAGTTTACATGCCAATAGGCACCTAGTCCAGGATGCACTACGTGGAGAACGAACAGTCAGGAATATCACCATCATTGGAAATTGAGACTTTATAAGCATTACTCAAATCCTCAGGATCATTAGTTTATTTTTTATTTTATGTTTACTACTTTGAATGTTTTACGAGAAACATCTTTCAGCAGTGGACATTTTGGCGAAGCCGAACGTGGGTCCACATTTTAGTACCGGTTGTGGGATTCGAACCCCGATGCCCACCGAGGTCCAAATTCGAGCGCTGTACCGCTAGACCACTCCGGCATCCCTATACCTAAAAGGTATCTCAAGGTATATTATATATAACCTGAGAAAACATCAGGCGGCCTCGTCGATCTCTGCAAACAGTGGCGACGTCACAAGGATGCCGTCTAATAACCAAGAAACTTTGCTATTCTTCTATATTTGTGACGTTTATATGCCGTACAACTATGGAAAATAATGAAGAAGTGACCACGTCACCAACCAAAATGAATGAAGTGTTTTCGTAGTAGAAACAAAAGAAATGGGGAAAATTGTTACATACAAGATGTACCGCATAATCTAACCTTTTTTAGATGTTTCTTTTTAAAGCGGCGCTTGTATTGCTTTCTTTTTTCTATGCACACGTTTTTATCACTTTAAACACTCTGATGTCTCCTCAAATGCAGATAAATCTTTCACCTTTTACAAAACAATGAGTCTAATCTCATTTTTTCAAACCGCGTCCTTGGGACGTGGTAGAATGTGCCGGGGTGGTCTAGCGGTACAGCGCTCGAATTTGGACCTCGGTGGGCATCGGGGTTTGAATCCCACAACCGGCACTAAAATTCGGGTCCACGTTCGGCTTTACTAAAATGTCCACTGCTGAAAGATGTTTCTCGTGCAAACATTCAAAGTAGCAAACGTAAAATAAAATTTAAAAAATAATAATAATAACAGCTTTTAAGTTGGACAATGTTTTTAACTTTCCCACTGCATGAAACCCAATGTCATTTTATTAACATGTTGAAAATGTTACGTAAAATTGTTTTATCTAAATGACAACCACGCTATTATTAGGAAAATTTTTTGTACTTTATTTTTTATGGAAATTAAAAATATTTGTCAGAACTAAGATGAATGAACAGCTCGCCGGCTAGGTTCAGAATCACTCTGAATACAAGATGGAAAAAATTTCTGTTTTAAATAAAAAAAAGATATTTTTACACAGTATATATATATATATATAATCATATAATTAATTTAGGATGTAAAACAATATACAAAATATTCACTTTAAAAGATAACAGTAGTGATGTACCCTGAGGTGCTGTTCAATACCCCTTTTTGGCTGAAGGTTTTTTCCATTTATCTTTATTTAAATATGCCAATGACAGTATTTTATCAGCATGCAACATGGAACAATTTAAGAGTTGCACTCATAAGATGGAACAGTGATCCGTTAATTCTAATCTTTACTTATCTAAAATATATCTTGGAACAGTTAAGCTTTTCAAGTACCTTGCACAACTAGGATTATTTTTTAATCGGGGTGATCTGGCGGTACAGCGCTCGACTTGGACCTGGGTGGGCATGGGTTCGAATCCCACCACCGGTCCACTACATGCAGAATCACATTCGGCTTGGGCTAAAATGTCCACTGCTAAAAGATGCGTTTCTCGTGCAAACATTTAAAGTAGCAAATAAAAAAAAAATTTAAATAAAAAGGTATTAACAAACTAATCACTTCTCGCCGATTTCAACAAAGCGTCTGCTTTTCAAATCAATTATCTACTAAAAATCTCACATTCCATATTTGTTATAATCATTTTATGCAAAAAAGTTGTATTTTATTACTTAAAAACACTGTTTTGTATTTTTTTTGGTTTTAAAATTGGTATAATGTGATGTTTATAACTACATCTTAGTGTTTCAAATTCATTTTGTTTTTATTACTAGATGATTTAGATATTTTAAAATATATTTAGACGCGAAAACACGTGCGCTAGTAGTATAGATACATTTTACTTACTCGGGATTGTTTTATCAATCTTCCACTGTTCAAACGTGTTTTGAACGTGACGCTTTTAGCGTTCTATAATTTACATCCTTTTGGATGTTTTCTTACCAAGTTCATGAAGCACTTAATTAACAATTATTCATTTCAAAACCTTGTGCTTTAAAAAACACAGAGCAACTGGACTGTTCCATATGACTATTCCATGGGCTCGCACATTTTAAGTGGGCCGGTGGTGGGATTCGAACCCATGCCCTCTCAGGTCCGAATCGAGCGCTGTATCGCTAGACCACCCCGGTATAATGAAATAATGTCTTCTTGATGATTCTTTAGGAATATATTTTACAGAGGCCAAGTTGCTAATCTTGCGCTCAAAACCTCCTTTCTCAACCGGATATGGTGGAGTTAACATTAATAATTTGCAAATACAAATTTAAAACAACGTACTTTATTCTGATAAAAAATTATATTTTTATGTTTTAAAAGTTTACATTTTGAAACTGATCACAATTTTTACAAAATTATTTAAAACTTTTTCACTATTAGTAAATGAATGTTTTTTGTAAAAAGATGAATTTATAATTAAAGACGATTTAAGAGTAAATTAAGAATTATTGCTTAAAGTCATTATTATGTTCTGTTATACCCCATTGGCATTTATGGCAGTAGCATAGGTCATTTACTGTAATCGATTTTGAGCAGACTACTTCCTCCGTATGTATCTAAAAAGTCCTATTTCCCTTACAAGAGTTCTCTCCTGTCGTCCACTTACACCACACGTGTTTTCACAAAGCAGCTTTCTTCCCAATGACATGTTCAATCCAACTCCATCAATCGTTGATTTTAAACATTAGTGGGACATTATTGTAGACGTTTGTATCGCTAGAAATGTTTTAAAACCGGTAGATTCGCTCAATCTTGTTAACCGTCTTAGAAATTTTGGCTTATAAAATTTTATAATCAGAATTTCGACCAATAGAAATAGGTTCAGCGTGAATCTGTCAATTTTCAGTAGGCGTGACATTGAAATTACAACAGCCAATAGAAAATAAGCTTATTATTGTCTACTCACGGTAAAAAAAGTAGTCAGTCTATTGAAATGAAATTGCAATTTAGCAAAATCAATGCAGTTTTATTTATTTATAAAAGTTGTTAAATTATTAATTGCAGATATTTTAAAGATTATTACAGTAACACTGAAATATTTTATTGAATGTAAATTCTCTATTTTGTAGACTGATTATTACTATTACTAATGCAAGTACTATTATTGGTTTAGTTATTATATTACGTCTATGACGTACAAAATTTGCCTTGACACCATTTTGTATGTTGCAGACTAGCATTCTAATCCGTTTAGAAAAAGTACAATGTTATATCTGGCGGTACAGTAATCGATTTGGATTTAGATGGGCATGGATGCGAATATCACCACCGGCACTAAATGCGGGCCCATGTTTGACTTTGCCGAAATGTCCACTGCTGAAAAATGTGTTTCCCGTAAAACATTCAAAGTAGTAAAAATATAATAATATAATATATATATATATATATATATTGTTAGGTTCATAGTCTTATTTAATTTACATATAATAATGTTCCCAGCACGTCATGTTATCAAGATACCGATATTATTTTGTATTTGTTAAATCCACTTAATTAAGTGAACATCTTGACGTAACTGTACTTCGAAACCATTTTGTTCTCCGTTTTTTACATTTTAAAACGATTTAAATGCATTTTTAAAAAGCTTTTTTTTTAATTTAATTATAAAATCAAATAGATGCTGACCAAAATTAAAATTGTAACAAGAACCTTTTTTGCTTATTTCAATGTACAGTGTCTGCACTGTACATTAATAAAATAAAGTTTAATTATTTTTATTTGCCTAAACGTGGATTCCTAAAAAACAACCAATTAATAATATACGTTATTTAGTAAATTCTATTTTCTTTTGCGCTTTAAGCAGTGTAGGAGAACACAAAATAAACTATATATATATATATATATATATATATATATATATATATATATATATATATATATATATATATATAT
>JAKXYG010000982.1:0-35000 GCA_025895645.1 Cardicola forsteri
GTCTAGTTGACCAAAACGCTCAAACAGCTGCGCTGTGCCATCTTTAAAATTGTACAAACCGAAGCTGCCTATTTAGACAGTTTGTGTGATATGGACCACGTACGTTTGTTTTTTTAATTTTTAACATGCTACTTACAAACGTAATAAGTAGTTTCAAATAAAAATATCATTATTGGCGAACATCAATTTGTACGACCTGAAGACAAAACTATGTTTGTACGCATTAATAATCATTCCTACAGCAATATATGAAAGTAAAACGTGGAAGTGAACAGACAAGATTGCTAAGATAGTGGATGTTCCTCATCGCCGGTGTTTTAGAAATATTTTAAAGATTACTTAGCACAATCCCATGTCAAATGATGAGATCATAAGAAGAACTGACTCTCGTTCACTTCATGACATCATTACAATTAGACGAAGAAGATATTATTTGGTCAAATTCTATCTTAACTGCACCTGAAAAACCAGCAAAAACGGTTTTGGAATAGAAGATCGAAAAATAAAGGTTGGAGTAGACCACAGAAAATTTGACTAAGAACTATTCGGGAGGATCTAATTATAATGAATGTCTCATGGGGGATCAAACTAAACGTTTGGCAAAATGTTCGAATACATGGAATCATATTATTGTCTTATGTTTGTTACTTTTAAAGCAAAAGGTTTTTTGCAATAATAGTAATAATAATAATAATAATAATAATACTAATGTTATGGGCGTTATTCAAAATTTGACGATTTTATCCTAGCCTCCAAAAGTACTTTTACAAAAACACAGAAACACATGAATATATATATATATATATATATATATATATATATAATTGTACACAAAGCACTTTAGTTAATATTAAAATTCAACCAAGTGAATAAATAATTATTTGAAGCTCAATAACAAAATCACAAATTTGTTTGTACCGAAAAAAAGAAGTGTGTGTGTGTGTGTCAATCTGATTTGGTTTTGTCAATTCGGTAAGAGGAACACAAACAAAGCGGAAATAGTCTGAACACCAACCATAAATATCCTATTAAATATCCTATGTAATCCTTTAATTTAAAAAAAAATAGCTAGAATTTCTTTAAATGATGACAACATAAATAACAGACACACACATATATATATATATATATAGAACTAATCATGCTTATTTGTAAATATGTTAAATACACTTTATTATATTACATGTATAATCTTCTATTCTAACCAATATCTTTGTCAAAAATAAATAAGTAATAACAATAAATAGGCGATTAATAGCACAAGCGGATTTTATTTGGCATAGGCGAGTGACTCCATGGCACGCCGACATACACTGCAGCGACTTATATGTTGCAGGACGCTGCTTTCTGACTTGTAACTTGTTCCAACCGGTTTGACGAATTGCTGATTGGGCCGAATACTCGACAGCCAGTAGGAGCGACCGTCTTGCCAGTGGAAGCATTTGCCATCGTGGTTGTTGCATTCGATAAATGGAAGGGCGCGGAAATGTTGCAAACAACTGCCAGGCGATTCGAGAGGCTGAACGCCGCCTTGTGATGACGGACCGATTATCTGATCATTTAATTAAATATTATCGATTATTATAATTATTGATTTTTGTTATTCGTGAGTTGTTGTCACTTGGATCTGATCATTATACAACATCTGTCTACGCGTCAAATGGGCAAGTGTTGTACGTCATACAATTTTTAATTGGTCGAAATTTGAGTAAATTTTATTGGATGTGGGTTTTGTTCTCTGATTGGCTTATTTTCAAGTTAAGCTGTTATTGGATATGTTAAGCACTATTTAATGTACATTTTTTGCAATGGCGTTAGTTTGTGCACCGGACTGGACTCAACGTAGTTATTCCAATTGGAAGGAGGTGAAAAATGCTATTCACGCTTTTAAAACAGATACCATAGGGTGGTGATTGTTATGTACACATCTTGAAATCAGGGTATAGTATAATATGGCGGCAAAGCTTCTGGAACAGGTAACTAAACAATTAGAATAGATTAGATTTGTTTACATATCTGGGCAGCATCATTGGTAAAGACGGAAAAACCGAAATTGATGTTAAAGCCAGACTTGGAAAGGCAATGTCAGTTTTCAATAGACTCAAAACAATATGGTCATGTTCCTTCATTCGCCTGAAGACGAAACTTTGTTTGTATGCACCAATAATCATTCCTACGGCAATATATGGAAGTGAAACGTGGAAGTGAACAGACAATATTGATAAAATAGTAGATGTTTTTTATTGGCGGTGTTTTAGAATTATTTTAAATATTACCTAGTGCGATTGTATTTCAAATAATGAGATTATGAGAATAACTGATTCTCGTTCACTACAATTAGACAAATAAAATTGGCTGGTCAAATTCTACGTTTGCCGCCCAAAAGATCAGCAAAAACGGTTTTTAAATGGACAATTGTAAATAGCAAAAGAAAGGTTGGGGTAGATCACAGAAAACTTGGTAAAAAATCATTGGGAAAAATCTCATTCAAACGTTTGGCAAATTGTTATGTCTGGATATTGGGTGGATTAACGTTGCAGTGAACTACTTATTGCAGCAAACATTTTGACTTGTTAATCCACTAGTTCTATGGATTAAACCACATATTCCAGATTATATAGATAATGCATAATCTTCTAATACCAAAACGCAATTGTTCAAAGCCAAAACGTTTTTAAATATACAATCTACGAAGATTGGATAAATTGCCGAAGGAACTGTGTCGACAATGGATTGATCTTGTATTCAGGATTGACGTCAGCACTCTACCAAAATGAATTTACGGCTTAGATAGAAGAGTGTAGAAATGCCAAATGTTGACAGTCTTTTTATATTCTAACTATTGTCTACAATTATTTAATTATTTATTTTATATTGCTACTTTGAATGTTTTACGAAAAACGCATCTTTTAGCAGTGGACAATTTAGCAAAGCCGAACGTGGGCCCGCATTTAGTGGGCCGGTGATGGGATTCGAGCGCCGGACCGCTAAACCACCGAGGCAGAGTTGTTCCAATTTCTTGTATACTTTTTCACTGTCATTATGGCAAACAGAAACCTCTAACTCATTTGCTATAGAATCCCAGTGTCATTACTCATCCTCCTCATAACGTTTTCGAAATTCCTCACGCAATAATCTTGCTTCACTTTTTGTCGTGGTTATTTTCGCTTATCAAGAATATAAAATAATTGCTCAAATGCATAGAGTAAAGTACAACAATTGGAACTTGTATGTTCCAATGTTCCAGGTGTATATTCCTTACATCAATGTCTACATATGTACTTATCTATGTTAAAGTGAAAGCTCTGTTATAATGCTGTGCACACAGTCCCTGATCCAAATTATTCGGATTTGAAAGCGTTCCACAAGGACGAATGAAAACAAGAATTCTCAGAATCATTAACATGCCTACATACATAAATAAAAAAAGATTTGTGATATCATTCAAAATAGTAATAAAAAATCAATGTATTGCAAACACAAATATTTACGTCAAACTAAAAATAATTTCCATTGAAAACTACTCACCATGGGAAAACTGAATCCGTTCCAGGCATTTTCCCATCCCAACGGACATCCCTGTCCCAAATGGTCTTGTTGTGAATGGAACGTTGTCAGTCCAGTTCGAGATTCACAAACGGCACATCTAGATGAACCAATTCAAGACATTAAATAGTAAATATCCAATCACAGTTAAAGCACAAGTGAACCAATCAAAAGAGGTTAAAACCAATGCCAATATCCAATAAGCGTTTAGCTAAGTGTTGACCAATCAGAAAATGTAAACCCACAAATAATGGAACAATGCTCAATAATAAGTCTTGGAAAAATCAATATTTAGCTAGTACTATATGAGTTGTATTAAGTCATTGTGCAAATTTGGTCACACATTGAGAAACTTTCTTGTCCCCAACGTACAAATAATTACACAATTACAAAACTCTTATTGGTTCCTTTTATCGTAACATTTTCCCTTGGTTGGTTTATTCGTCTACCTACCTATAAAACCCACATACAGGAAAAATATTAAATAAATCCTATTAATCAATCTTAACTAGTTTAGACCAGAAATGATTTAATCTAGCCAGTCCCAAGCATGGATAAAGGAGGAGGGTTTGAGTGCGCAAAGTTAGCAACCTGGCCTCTATAAAAAATTTATACTGCTACGGAAACAATACAGGAGGACGCCATTCCGGTAAGCAACTGCAAAAAAGTAATCGCACGTATGTGGATGACAGAGTTACACAGATGACAGAGTTGAGTGACAGCCGAAAGGAAGCTCAATCTTCGATTTGAATAATCTTCAATACCAACGAGACTTTGTTGTTGTTGTTGTTTTACTGTAATTGTTGTCTTATTGCCCCATGCTTATTTTTAAAGCAAAAGGGTTTTGTATAATATATATAATATAATACTAAACAATCTTACAACGTTTGTGCATTGTTCTATCAAAGGGGTCATGTTAAACCTTGAAAATGTAGCTTGTATATAAGGTAGAAATTTGTAAGTACACTGCATTTTACACTAGAAAATTTTGTAAGCTGTCGGTGCACTGACTGGGAGCAAATGCACTTAGTCTAGGATGTACCACGTGGAGATGACAATCCAGTTATACCGCTGTGCACTCGGTCCTTGCTGTTATTAGTCTAGATGCCTATGGGCACCTAGTCCAGGATGTACCACGTAGAGGACGAACAATTAAGAATATCACCACAACCGGAAATTCAAACTCAAATCTTCGGGTATTACAAAGCCAAAAAATTTTGATATTCTTATCGACATTTGTTCCAATCGAACACCAGTTAAATTGACTGTGTCACGTGTTTCACAATTCAAACGTGTTGTCTAGACGCCACTACGTGCAAGACAAACAGTCATGAATATTACCTCGAAATGTAAGGCTGGATTTGATCGACATTTGACGGACTGATCATGTATTGTTCGAGGGTCGACAGCCAGAACGATCGTCCGTTGCGCATGTTAATTTGACAATTTCCATTTGTTTTGATAAAACAGTCGGCGAAGGGCATTAAGCTGAATTTTCGCAAACACGAGCCGGGAGTACCTGATTGGACAAAAATGGGGCAATTGTTTAATTTTTACTACTTTGAATGTTTTGCACAAGAAACGCGCATTTTTCAGCAGTCGGCATTTTGAACTCCCATGTTCACCAAGTCTAAGTCGAGCGCTGTACCTCTAGACTACTCCGGTTATTTATTTATTAACATGGGCTTTAATACACCAGTAGAAGTACATTCAGCATATACAAATATACATATGCAACATATAATAAGCGCTATTGAAGTAAAACAATACAAAATAAAAGTACAACGCAAACATTTGGACAGATTAATCAATCTATATATTCTGTCCATTGAATCGCTATTTGTTCGATCAAGGAGACCGCTTGTCATCAGTGGTCCACCGGGAAGTGGAAAGACTCAACTGGCTGTAGCTTTGAATCAGAATAGAAATGCGAAAAATCAAATACGTTTGAATGTTTTACAATATATTGAAAATATAAAAAAATGTACACGTGATGATGACAACAAAATGGCGTCGCTTGTTATTGAAGACATTCATCTTATTGAACTGGACGAGTTGAGTAAGTGGAATAAGTTTGTGTTCATCGTGTACATATATGTTAACATATAATTGGTGCCATTAAATAATGCAATATAAACCCAACAATTTGGACAAATGAATCAATTTATATAATTATGAAGTGATGTGAAGTTATTATCATCAATGGATTTGTTTATCTACGATTCTTGAATTGATATAAAGCAACGGTGTTGACATGTATTTTCGCATTCATTAGTAAACGCAAATCAACCAATTTTATTAACAATAGAATTTGCATTGAAAGATGGGTTTAATGGCAGTGACATATTATCTTCTGATAAAATCGATTTTAAAGCACGTTGAAATCAACGATGATGATATTTTCTATTGCGTTTAAAATGGATACATTTTGAAAAACAGGAATTAGTTACAAAATAATTTCACGTGCTTGAACATGTTTGTTTGATTTTCTCCCGAATAGTTGTTAGTTAAGATTTCTGTGGTCAACCCTTCCACCAACCTTTCTTCTGCCATTCACAAAACGTTCTTGGTGTTTTTTTTAGCCCTATTGTCATAATAACCACGTTTCTAGGGTGATCAAGGTATCGAAGCTTGAGCTACTTTTATTTTTACTGTGCTGTTGTTTTCTGGTATTTTTCCCCGTTTTTTTTACAGAGGCAAGGTTTCTAACCTTGTGCTTAAATTTGCATCTTTTATTTATTCATCAATAGAGGTACATTAAACATATACACACATACATATGCAAAAAATATAATAAATGCTATTAAACAAAACAATACAAAATAAAATTACAAACTAAAAATGTAGATAAATTAATCGATTTAAGTAATTATCAGGTGACATAAAGTTATTATCATCAATGGATTTGTTTATCTACGATTATTGAATTGATATAAAGCAACGGTGTTGACATGTATTTTCACAAATCATCAGTATGGCCGTTCAATAATAAAAAAACAAAATGGTCGACAAGCAATTTGATTGGTTCATTTGTAACAACCAATAAACGTACCCAAATCCATGGTCATTGAATTGTCATCTCCTTGTAACATGACCAAACTGTATCCTGTATACAACTGGTTCGTGTAAGTGGGACATCGTGGTGGTCGTGAATCTTGCGAATGAACAGTAAACAAAAAACCACCATCTCCAAAACCAACAGATCCGTTCTGACCTGGACGCCCCCTTGCTCCTTTTAGACCACGATAGCCTTTTAAGCCAACAGGGCCCGGATCACCATACTGTCCTGAATCTCCAGGTAAACCGCGGTCTCCTGGATAAGGATTGGGAGGACCATGTGGTCCGGGATCGCCAATATCTCCTGGTTTGCCTTGTTGACCTTCAGTGGAAATTTATAAAATGACATTGTGACGTTTTGTCGATCATATTAGCATTTTATGTAATAAGAAGAAACAAATACAGTACTTTAATAACGCTAACATATTGTTTTAATAATTAGCCAATAATAGTGAAGATTTGTTTGTTGCTTAACAATTTATTTAAATAATTGACCAATAAAAATAAGACCTTTTTTTGATTGGTTAAATATTCAACTACCAATAATATCAATCCATATATTTATATTTAGTCTTTTTGACTAATGTGGTGTTAATATTTCATAATGTTAATGTGTATTGTAAAGGTTTTTAAAACAAATAAAAATAAAATTATAAAAATAAGCAAACATACCATGAAGACCCAATAATCCACGTTCGCCAGATAAACCGTCATCTCCAGGATCACCACGTTGACCTTTAATTGCATAACTTGATTTGCCTGGGTATCCCTTAGGTCCTGGTGTACCTGGTGGACCACTAAATCCTAAAACAACATTTATTATAAATAAATTTTTAAAAAGTACGATTAGGAAAGAACTAGTTTGAATAATGAGATATCCGCTGAGGTGGTCTAGCGGTACAGCGCTCGGCTTGGATCTGAGTAGGTGTAGGTTTAATCCCACTACCGGCACTAAATGCGGGCTGGTATTAAAATTTTTAAATATAAAACCAGAAGGCAACAAAATAGTTCTACACTTAAACAAACACAAACAAATTTATCGATTCTATTCGAATGTACTTCAATAGGGATGTTAATAATCCTGAAAATTTGAGTAATGCTTATAAAGTCTCAATTTCCAATGATGGTGATCTTTCCGACTGCCAACAACGGTAAAACTGGGCTTTTACTAAATTCCTGTCCAGTCAGTGGGTGCTAGCATACACCCAAGATGCTTAAAAATATCTCAAGGTAACTGTTTACTATATGTAACCGATTAGGTTTGTGAATCCGTCAACCGGCGTCAATTCTATAAAATATCATTACGTTAATTTCTGTGAACACTGGTGTAGTTACAAGGAAGCGGTCTTTTAGCCAAGAGACTTTATCTACCCCTCCAAGTTTAATTTGCATTTGACAACCTTTTTGCATATAAATTCGAAATGCTATTGAAACTTGGAGTTATGGAAAAGGTGACTCTGCTACTAACTTTTGTTATACTACCTCAACGAAATGATAACTAGAGAAATATTAATTATCACAGAAGCTAAGATGTTAAATTTATTGGGCTGAACTCCTTTCCTTTCTCAACCATTGTAGAATAGGCTATAATAAAATTATACAGTTACTTCATTCGTGTAAATTGGAATGTTTTTGGTTAGACTATTAATATTTTTTTATTTTAACAACCCATATGCCTTAAAAATAAGCATGGGGCAATAAGATAACAATTACAGCAAAACAACAACAACAAAGTCTCATTGGCATTGAAAATTCTGCTAATCAAAGATTGATATTCCTTTCGGCTGTCACTCAACCCTGTCATCTGTGTGTAACTCTGGCATCCAGAAACGTGCAATCACTTTTATGACGTTGTTTACCCAAATGGCGTCCTCTTGTATTGTTTCCGTAGCAGTATAAATTTTTTACACTAGGCCAGGTTGCTAACTTTGCGCGCTTAAACCTTCCTTCTTTATCTAAGTTGGGACTGGCTAGATTGTATTATTTCTGAAAATGGTTCCATATAATTGTACTTTATTTATTTGGCATTTGTTTAAGATTTTGTCATAGTATTGTAACATTTTGTTGTATTTAAATGGTCAGGTTGCTAACTTTGAGGTGAATACCTTTTAGTTTTCTCTACCTAACTTGCAACTATATGCTGTAAAGTTGCTTTTCATGCATTGTCATTGTTATAAGCCAAAAAAAACTCAATCTTCGATGCTGAAAACTAAACCAGTGTAAAAAACTGGACATCATTACAATTGGACAAAAAAAATTACTTGGTCAAATTGTACATTAGCATGAACGGTTTAATAATGGCATAAGAGGTTAATAGATTACAATAAACTTGACTAAAAAAACTTCGAAATAATCTAATTAAAATGAAGGTTTCATGAGAATGAGGGGTAATTTTCGAATCCATGGAATTATTTTGATGCTTTATGTACGTTGTTGTTGCTTTTGCTGTTACTATTATCTTGTTGCCCCAATGTTTATTTTTAAAGCAAAAGGATTATTATACTACTATTATTATTAATAAGTAACTTTGAATGGGCACAAACCTGGTTCTCCCGAATGTCCACGAACTCCGTTTGTACCAAAATCGCCGAAACCGCCTTTAGATCCGCTAAGACCGGGCAGTCCATCCTCTCCAGGCAGCCCATTTGGCCCGGGCAAACCTGGTTTGCCCGTCATGCCAGATTCACCAGGCACACCTGGAAAGCCCCGATCGCCTATTTCACCATACGGTCCTGGAAGTCCAAGGTCACCCATGGGACCGGGATAGCCTTTACGTCCTGATCTGCCCGGAAATCCAGGTTCTCCCATTGGACCTCAAAAAATAAAAATAGACAATGCATAAAATATATGCACTAATTTATATTACGTAATAATAAATAAGTCGGCAATAGTTTAGCGGTACAGCGCTCAATTCAAACTTGAATGGAAATGGTTTCTATCCCCCATCACCAGCACTAAATGCTGGCTCACATTTAGCTTCCTTACAATGTCCATTGCTTAAAAATATTATGCCGGGGTGGTCTAGCGGTACAGCGCTCAAATTTGGACTTCGGTGGGCATGGATTCGAATCCCACCACCGATCCACTAAATACTGGCCCGCATTTGGTTTCGTTCAAATGTCTACTGATGAAAGGCATGCGTTTTTCATAAAACATTCAAAGTAGTACAAATAAGTAAATATTAATGAATGTAGAAAAAACTTTTTTTGTAACAGTACAAACATTTACAAAGCCGCCTGATGTTTAGCCAGAGCTTTTTCTCTTAATTTCAACAGCTATCTACAACTTTGCTAAAATGTTAATCTATTAAAAATGTGTATTGTTAATCAGTACCAATTAATAAACGTTTAATAAAATAGCAAAAAATAGAAAAGCAACTTTAACATTTAGTACAAATATAAAACAATAGAATATTTCTTGTGCCAAAAGAGAAATACGGGATTAGAAAATAATTGTATTAATAATCAACTATAAGGAGATATATTACATAATGTACAAATAATTGTATTCTGTTTTTACACAAATTAAACAGAAGCTGTAAAAGCACTCACAATTAAATGGATATAATTAAAAAAGAATAAAATATTAAAATAATTGGTCCGTTTTTAACCAATAAAAATAAAATGATTGGTTGAAATTGAACCAATAAGAATAAAGTATCAAATAATTGGCGATTCTACCCACCAATAAAATGAAAGTACAATTTATCAGTTTTCTTTAATCAAAAATGTTGTTTTCCATAATACCCTTACTATACCGGAATCACTCTTTTGCCTAGATATTTGTCCTAACCTAATTATCAACGTAAATATACAATGAATAATGTTCAGTATTTATTGTTAAGCTTGTCCCTATCTTGTAATTTGTAAAATATTTCTTATTTCACTAGTTAATTAGAACAAACAAACAAAATGCATATTTATTTTAATTAATTTAAGAATTGTACCGGGCAATCCGTTCAATCCAGCTTGACCCATTTCTCCTTTCATTCCCGGTAGAGCCGTTGCAGTAAAGCCGGGTTCACCTTTGAATCCAGGCATTCCTTGAATACCTAGAAAAGCGATTTGAAAATGGCATTATATAATAAATATTAAAATATAAACTTGTGTACTTGTAATATACAAGCAAAACATGGCAACTACTCTAAAATATATTGTCGTTTTAAAAAAAAATTTTATCTACCGTAATACAGTGTTGTTGTAATAAACAAAATAATAAAAATTAATTTTAATGTTACATACAGAATCCCATTAGTTACATGTTCTATATATATATGCATTAATATACCCTAAATGTACGCTTATATCTATCTGCCAACACAGAACCTAGTTATATAATTATCTAGATGCAGAAAGCATTACATCGATTTGCAATATTGTAAACGAAGCTTTCATAAGCTTTATTTTTAATTTTTGCTACTTTAAATGTTTTATTGCAAGCATTAGTGGATGATGCCAAACGCAGGTTTGCATTTGCTGCTGGGATAGAACCTGTAGCGGTAAAAATCGACGAAAATAATTCGAAGTTACAAATAATAAACAATGTTATTTTATTTCATTAAAAATTAACATTTAATTGTTGGGAATTAATATTCTTCGAATATTGACCATTTTTGTTTGAATATATCAACGGTACATACCAGTGGGAACGGCTATAAAAACAACCGTTCCCACGCCGTTAGATACTTCCGTTTCTTCCTGCTATTCAACTTCCATTTGCTTCCATGTTGGTTTCCGTTTGTTATCCCACGTCCCGATCCTGTAAACTTTCGTAATAAACGTTCTTCCCGTCCAGTCTTTGCGTTCATTTTCATTACTTCACGTAATCAATCAAGACGTAAGATATTGGGGGAGAAATAACGACTGGGCGACAATATACGCAACTTTCGACAACGCTGTTTGTTCTATCAGACCGCCCCATCTCGCAATTAGTGAACGAGGCTACGTAGCTGGTAAATTGGAGTCCAGTTTACTAAAAACCCCACGTCCACCCATCCCAGCGTTGCCTAAGTTTAAGTGCAAATTATTTGTATTAATCGATTTTCTTATTTTTAAATTTGGCAATTATTGTACGAACTACTTTAGTTAGTTTTTAAATACAAAAAATGTTTATCTGACAGGAAAAAATAATACAAAAAGATGGAATACGTGTGACAGTTGTAACAAAGATTGGTAACAAATTTTATATAGAAGTTTTATAAGTATTTTAAAAACATGCTTGCATTTATTCACACCGTTGTACAATTGGTTTCAGGATACATTATATCCAGTTTAGGTACCAAATCTAATAATAAACGGTTTTTAAGTTATTAACATTTTTTGCTAAATCAATTTGTCAAATATTACAATTCTTTCTTATTACAAATTTTTGCTATAATTGAAAGTTATTAACTTTATAAAATGAATTATGTTTACCTTAACTTAAAAACAAATAAAATATGCAAAACATTACTTACCGGCAGTTCCGTTTGGTCCAGGATAACCCTGTAAACCGGGCAAACCAGGAGGCCCTGTGGGTCCAGGCTTACCAACACTACATACCGGTGTTATGCCATGATCACCTTTTTCTCCTATCCATCCTTTTAGTCCATAAGTTCCTTCAAATCCTGGCAAGCCGATGTTTCCCATTTCACCAGATTCACCAAACATTCCAGGCCTGCCAAACATTCCAGGTTCGCCTTTCATACCCACCAAACCAATTAAACCAGCCATTCCAAATGCACCTGGAATGCCGTCTGTTCCCGGTGTTCCTGGTAAACCTGAATAAATTGCAAATTTGAATAAAATTTAATTTTGACAAAAAGCACTTTACATTTATTAATGTTGAGAACATTTGACGTATTATCTACGTGTGAAAATATGGATAAATATTATTGGTCAATAAACCTTTATTTTTATTGGTCAATTAATTTGATAAATTGTTTACCGTTAACATTATTGGTTAGTTATGATTCATCACTTACTCAATCATTATAAAATATTATTCTTGTGATTCCTTGTATAAATTGAACACAATGTTGTATAAACCATTTTAATTACAAGAAATATAATCAATTAATATTATAACAACAACATTTCAGCGTAACTATTTGAAATACTGCATTTTTTAACTTTTTAAATTGATTATAACTATTGAACTGTTAGAATAGTGACAAAAAGTTTTAATTGAAACTGTGTGGTTCTGACTTAATAAAAATTAAAAAATGAAAACGGCAAATTAAAAAAAAACATTGTTAACCAATAGTTGGAAAAAAATAATTTAAAGAATATTTAACGAATGGTGACATTTGACAAATTCATAAAAAAATAACTTTGGGAAAAACAAAAAAAAATTCTATTGATCAAACTTCGTCAGTAAGTGTGAGTCATGTTGATACATTTTTCGGTAGAACCAACCAGCTGAAAAAGTAGCGATAAAAGGCACCAATAAGAGTTAGATAACCTATGACAAGTGTATAATCACAATTTTTTAATTGTAAATTGGAGATGGAAAATTTTTTGAATGTGCTACTCACTAGATGACAAATCGTACAGTACCAGCTAAGTATTGACTTTTCCACCTTAAATACAATTTCAAGATGAATTAATTCTCTTTTGATAGGAAAATGCACCAACGTGACCCATACGTACTCACAAAGGTTCACCAATAGGATTTTTATAACTGTTTCTTCCGTGGTTGGTTTTATCTGTAGATGACCTTGAAAATTCAATATTTAGCTAGTAGTATACGCCATCGTATGCCCATTTAGTCATACATGTATAAACGTTTCTAGCCCCAACGTACAATTAAAAAATTGCGTAAATGTTGGACGTCATATAATTTTTAATGGGTCGAGTAAATTTTATTGGATGTGGGTTTGTTTTCTGATTGGTTTATTTTTGAATTGAGCTGTGATAGAATGTTTTGGGAACTATTTAATTTAATTTGTTTTGCATTCGCCTTATTTTGCAATGGCGTTAGTTGGTGTACCAGACTGGACTCAACGTAGTTATTCCAACTGGAAGGATGTAGAAAAATAGATGCCAACAGTGAGTTTTATTACTGTATATCTTGACAAAACCGTGGAGAAAATAAAAGATGCCCATATATAAAAGTTTATTACAGATGTACGTTTTATCAGAAGTACAAATCAGAAAACGCAGGACAGACCAAGTAACTTTACTTTTATGTATTTTCTGTAAAACTAAAAATTTAAATTGTTCTTCACGTTTTATAGTTCGACTTAAAAACGATAAATATGTTGTAACCCTACCAAATTTGGAGCACGATCACACATGCTCCAGTGAAGAAATTGCTTTAAATCCTAACAGGAGTTCTATGTATATATTGTTCATTCTATGCAATAGTTATACTATAATTTTTTTCTGTTGTTAATACAATACGTGAATAATCGAAATATTGTCAATTATTTCTATAAATTAAGTAAATAAAACGTGTAAAAACAGATTGGAACCGAAAATGATAAACAATAATGCTTTAATTTAACTCATAATAGTGTTTCTACAAAATAAAAAATTACATTTAACATAATAGTTCAGTGTTACTGCAATAATCTTTAAACTATGTACAATAAATAATTTAACAGCGTTAATAAATAAATAAATAAAACTGCATTAATTGTGCCAAATTGCAATTTCATTTCAATATACCGACTACTTTTTTGCCTTGAGTAGACAATAAAAAGCTTGTTTTCTATTGGCTGTTGTAATTTCATTGCCGCCCACTTACTAAAAATGGACACACTCACATTAAAACTATTTCTATTGGTCGAAGTTATAATCATAAAATTTTATAATTTTTTTATGATATGACGGTCAATATTTGCCAAAAATTGTAATCACACACTTATGGGTGGGTTTTATAATCTAATAATCTGGCGACGGTATTTAAACCTATACTCATTCAGTTCTAAGTCTATAATTTTAACATTTCTAAAAGTTTATTTTTAAATTCTATCTATGCACCTGTAATTTTCCCGGATGTCAAAATCTGCATAAATCCCATATTTCGTAATTAGTGTGTTGCATGTATCTCTAGTGTGGTACATTAAAGCCCGATGCAATAATAATAATATTAAATATTAAAAAAAACACTAACCTAGTGAACCTTTTTCACCAAATTGTCCCATTGCGCCTGGATATCCTGGAAGACCTGCCATTCCTTTCCTTCCTTTCATACCCGAAATGGTTGAGGAAGGTAAACCTGGATTTCCATAATTACCCTGATCACCTTTCATGCCCATGTCGCCTTGTTTACCAATCAATCCAGCATAACCTTTACTTCCAGGCACGCCCGGTTGACCTTCCAAGCCAATCAATCCTGGATATCCAGGGTCGCCCTAGGAAACCAAAAAATATGTATATGTAGAATAGCATTATTTAATAAAGTTTACAAATATACAATGCCATCTAGAAAAAAAATCAGAAATAAACCAATTTAGCTCATTTAACCTGGATAAAGACGAATGGATTGAGCGCAGGGTTAGCAACCCTGTAAATAATTTGTATATTGTTACAAAAACTTGAAAGGTATGCTCTGTTGATGATTCCAACTAAGGATGAAACAGCTGTACACTGCTCCTGGTTGACTTAAAAACCTAGTATGTTTATTATTTAAGTGAATCTGACAATTCTAAAAACAAATAATCTTTTAAAAAACTCATTGATAAATACAACCGAACCGTACTATATAGGCTATTAAACCTGGCAATATGCAAGGACCTATATGTGGTAAAATCCTAGTAAAAGGGTTCTCTCACTTGCTAAACCGATAGTAACGCAGCAGCATTTGAGGACACTAGCAATTAGAATTAATCAGATTTACAACAAATAATACATTTATAGGTCCAAGGTCATCCACCAGTAGCTCAGTGGTTTAAGGCGCTGACCTGACACCAGATAAAGCGTCGGGTTCAAGTTCATGTATGTGCAAAACTTGATGATAATTCCAAATAAGGATGAAACAGCTGTACAGTGCTCCTGGTTGACTTAAAAACCTAGTAAATTTATTATTCAAGTGAATTTAACAGTTCTATATATATATATATATATATATATATATATATATATATATATATATATATATACATAAAAATATATGATGTAATATGATGTAATTAACTTAACATTAATAACTGCACAGACATACACGCTAAATTTAATGAAGTTACAAATTGTTTTTGTGCACACAAAACGAGTTTTAATGTGTAAACGTAAAAACAGCCAAATCAATATTCCCCACCTCCCATTGTAGCTACCAGTTCACTTGCAGTTGCGCTGACAAACATATTGGTCGGACAACTCGTCGCTTAGCTGAGCGGGCCAAAGAACACATTCCCAATTGGATCAATAAACAGTCCAACTCAAATGAACGCTTGTACACTCCGTCAATATTACGTCATTTGATTCAAACAAAACACCGAGTTAACTTTAATGATTGCTTTAAAGTGTTGATAACTACTCAAACTGTTAATATGTTAAAAACACTTGAATCTGTTTACATTCACACAGTAAAACCCATTTTGTGTTGACAAAAACAATTTGTAACTTCATTAAATTTAGTTTGGTTTGAATATAGGCATGTTACGTATGTGTATGTCTGTGTAGTTATTAATGTTAAGTTAATTACATCATATTACATCATACATTCTGTGTGTATATATATACTGATTCTTTAATATGTCAAACATTTGATGTACAATTACATGGAACAATCTTGTTATTTCATGTTTTCAAAAGTAAAAAGATATGGAAATAACTAGCTGAATAACAATATTATCAATCAGATTAATTTTTTATAAGGAATTATCCAAACAAATTCTTGTGTGTTAAACTAAATTAAGGAAATAATACAGTCTTTTTACCCAATAAATGGGATTATTGTAACTGCGCTACAGTTTATAAATGTTGACCGAAAAATCTGAGTGTCTGTTAGAATAATTGTCTTTAGTCGAGTTATAACTACCACCGTTATTTGTTAATAATAAAATAATAAATTATAAAATACAAATTGTATTATTATTATTAGACTGATTTTTTAATTTCATGCTCGCCATTTTATTGGTCTTTTCCACTGGACCAATCAAAATGCTTGGCACTTCCATTCAAAATGCATAGAACGGCCATATTGATTTTTGATCAATTAGCTGTTAAAAGTCATTATTACCAAAAAAAAGTAACACAATGTATTCTCGTTACCTTGTTTCCAGCAAATCCAAACTGTCCAGGAAAGCCTACCAATCCTGGTCGGCCCACAGATCCAGGAAATCCAGCATCTCCCATCAGCCCGCTTAGTCCAGGCCGACCTCTTGGACCGGTTTTGCCATAATTTTGGCTGCCTGGCAAGCCAGGTTTACCGGGTTTGCCAATCAGTCCGCGAAGTCCTTTTGTGCCGTGTGGACCGGGCAATCCCACCCGACCTGGATCACCAATCAGACCTTCTGTCAATAATCCGTCCAGACCTGGTTCTCCAGTGGGACCGCGAAAGCCTTCTTGACCGGGCAAACCTGTTGTAATAGGCATAAATAAGTAGGAAAAAAGGTTTCAAGTTACATAGTGATAAAAAACGTTGTAAAACATACGAACTTAAATTTATTTAACAATTAAAACGCGGTATAAGTTACAAATATATAGGAAATGTTATTTATATTAATTAAAAAAATTGCAAATTTTTTTAAATATTTAATAATTATAAATTATTTGACTCTTTTGCCAGAAGACGTAAGTATATCTGAGGCCCACCTTCGGCTTCGTCAAAATGTCTACTGTAAAAAGATGCATTTTCCGTAAAACATTCAAAATAAGGAAAAAGACATACCTGCAAGACCTCGATCGCCTGTCAATCCCACGTTGCCCTCATTTCCTTTCGGTCCAACCGATCCGCGCCATCCAGGAATGCCCTTGGCACCTCGTATACCTGGACGTCCGTGAAAGCCATCTGCACCACGTTCACCAGCCAGTCCCATGGATCCACTAAATCCTGCAATGCCTTTGTCACCTGGACTGCCTGGAAAGCCACTATTTCCCGGCAATCCCATAGGACCCCGTATTCCGATAAAGCCCATTTCGCCAGGCTCTCCACGATTACTACAAATGCCAGGTAGACCGATATCACCTTTGCGCCCGTTTGATCCTAATTCGGAAATTCAATAAAAATCATTATTGTAATTATAGTTTAAAAACAAATATCAAAAGTTGGTGGCAAAGCCGCCTTGTCATTATTTCCATGTTTTCAACATATTCTGGTCTCTGTATCTACAATTCCATTTGATTATTCTGATGCATTGAAGTCTTATTTTACAATAATTCTGTACTTCCATTTGTGGACTCAGAATGAGACAGGATGGGGGTATCAAGTGCACAGCGGAATAACTTTAACGGATGAGTGGAATTATTTGCTCAAAGAACTTAACAATTACATTACGTTAGTGAATGTGTAACCATGACGCTATGGGAAAAATGATTCTGACAAATTAAAACGAAAACTAAAAGAAAACATTGTTTTACATGTGGGTTCCTGCTTAGCATTGCTAAAATCAAAAGATAATTATTATCAAACATTGGAACAATGGGAATGCTAATGATTTTGAAGATTTAAGTAATGGTTATTAAAGTCCCGAATTTCAATAATAATAAAATCCCTGACTGTTCCTCCTTTACGTGATGTATCTTGGACTAGGTGCCCATAGGTATCTAGACGAATAACAGCAGGAACCGAGTACACAGCGGTATAACCCAGGATGCCATCTACCAGTTCTTATCAAGTCAGAAGTAACCACAGTGAATAAAAAAAACCAATAAAAATTGTACCTTACCGGAATAGCCTCGTTCACCTTGAAATCCCTTTGGTCCCATATTTGTTCCTGTGCTAGGATATCCTTTCAAGCCTCGTAAGCCTTTCGGTCCAGGAAATCCTTTGGGTCCTATAGATCCGTCTGATCCCCTAAATCCTAACAAAAAAAATTAGTCGAATTATAATAATGAATACAATAATTGAATTTTCAAACGATACTTTGATTATTTTTAGCAATTTATTTAATTGTTTACTAAGACTTGTTCCAACTGTTCACATCAAGAGAGTGTTGGCACATGTATAATTAATATCAATTTAAAAAAATCAGTATAACATTGAAGTATAAAGATAAAATTAAACATCATTGAACAATGATTGTCAGTTAAAAGTAAAAAAAATAATAAAATAAACCAACAACTAACCTTGTTTTCCAGGAAAACCATTCATGCCGGCACGTCCGCTGTTTCCAGGCGGCCCCATAGAACCGGAATTGCCCATAAATCCCTTAGGTCCTTTGGCACTAATTTCTACCATTCCAGGATCGCCGACATCTCCACTCAAGCCTGTAATAATGGAAAACATTTGGATAAATCAGTTGTAAAGTTTTACTTATTATTTATTTATTTTCATTAATTACATTTTTGTGCAATCGAGTTCAATGGCTTCAGAAACGTAACAAAGGTAGGAGAATGACACGAAGTTTATTAGCTGATAAACTGCATCCTTGTGACAATACAAGTGTTTGCAAAATCGACTAATTTTTTGTAAAAAATTGGGATTCTATTATTATTATTATTTATGGTTATTGGCTTAGATACTTCAGTAGAAGTAGCTTTCAGCACACACAAAAATATGTACAATTATAAAAATACAATACAATTAGCAGTGTGTAACATCAGTCCAAAAATAAATAAGTAAAGTAAGGTTAAATTACATAGAGTAAAAGAAAAAAACAACCTCAAAATCAACGTATATTTAAAAGTCATGTTCAATATGATATGCGTAAAGAGGCATGGTATTATTTAGGGGACACTATGGTTAATAGTGTGCAAATATGTCAGTATACATAAAATACGAATGATTCATGACTCATCAGTGAGCATGGCTAATAAAATAATACCCTGGATGAAGGATAATAAATGGTCACAAATTAAAATGAGCAAATTACAAACAACGGTAATTGGTCAGACCAAAGAAAACAAAAAAACATACTCATGATTTGGATAGGCTAATGTAAAGGTCACTTTGAATTTTGTTGGGATTGGATAGTAACCTTGCTAAATACGGCAGACATGAATTTAAGTACACATTGGTTCTGCACTTAACGTGTATATGTGATCTTCTTGTCATTCCTGGTGCAAATGATTTGCTGAAATCACGATAAAGTGGATGATTGGAGTTGTTGGAAATACGGCTGATTAATTGGAAACATTCCTTGAAGTGTCGATGAATTATTTCATAAAGAATGTCATTGTAAGGAGTACCTGATGATCGGCTAATTATGGTAATACATTTTTTAACTTCATAAAATTCTTTCTTTTTAGTCCCGGAAATATTACAGGGAGCAATACAATATTATTGGATAAAATGTAGCTTTAAATACGTATTAATAACATGTTGGCGAACACGCAGGTTCCTTAAACGTCTTATGTAACCATTATAACCATTACTCAAATCCTCAGAATGATGATGACTATTATTATTATTATAACTCCGCCTAGTTTGAATTAGAAATGATTCAATCTAGCCAGTCCCAAACCTGGATAATAATATCATTGTTATCATTTCAAAACTATTTTTGTTAAAGACCTTTAATGCCCTTCCGGCCAGTTGGACCGCGCTGTCCAAAGTTGCCAGTAGGTCCAAATAGTCCGGGCATGCCATTAGAACCGCGAATACCAGTCAACCCGGATGGTCCAGTCAGACCGCGATTGCCTTTCGGACCAAACTGTCCGTTTAAACCAGGTTGGCCAGGCTGTCCACGAAATCCTGACAGGCCCGTTGAACCTACAATCAAAAGTGCAACATGAATTCAATTAATTTTTAATTATTTTTAATTTTTGACTACTAGAAATGCATCTTTCAGCAGTAGACATTTTGTTGGGGATCAAACCCATGCCATAGATATTATGGATGCAATATAAAAATATTGAAAACAGTTACTATTATTACAGTTGTTGGGTTAAATATTTTTGTAGAAATAACGGTTGGAACGAAAATAAAATAAAGCACTGATTAAAAAAATGTTAAAAAACATTTTAAAAATATTCCAATTCAATATTGAAAACAGATTTATTTAATTTGTTAAAAAATGATTTTGCTATTACTGAAGAAACGAAGCCAATAATAATAAAAAATAAAAATAAAAATAATAACAATAGAAATAATATTAATAATAATAATAACCATAATAATGATAATAATAATAATAATAATAATAATAATAATAATAATAATAATAATAATAATAGTAATAATAATAATAATAACCATAATAATGATAATGATAATGATAATAATAATAATAATAATAATAATAATAATAATAACCATAATAATAATAATAATAATAATAACAATAATAATAATAGAAAAAAAAATAGTAATAATAATAGAAATAATACTAATAATAATAATAACCATAATAATGATAATGATAATGATAATAATAATAATAAATAATAATAATAATAATAGAAAAAAAAATAGTAATAATAATAGAAATAATACTAATAATAATAATAACCATAATAATAATAATAATAATGATAATAATAATAATAATAACAATAATAATAATAGAAAAAAATAATAGAAATAATATTAATAATAATAATAACCATAATAATGATAATGATAATAATAATAATAATAATAATAATAATAATAATAATAATAATAATAACAATAATAATAATAGAAATAATACTAATAATAATAATAACCATAATAATGATAATGATAATGATAATAATAATAATAATAATAAAAGTAATAATAGTACTAATAATAATAATAATAATAACAATAATAATAATAGAAAAAATAACAATAATAGAAATAATAATAATAATAATAATAATAATGATAATAGAAATAATACTAATAATAATAATAACCATAATAATAATAATAATGATAATAATAATAATAATAATAATAATAATAATAATAATAATAATGATAACAATAATAATAATAATAATGATAATAATAGTAATAATAATAATAATAGAAAAAAAAATAGTAATAATAATAGAAATAATACTAATAATAATAATAACCATAATAATGATAATGATAATAATAATAATTATAATAATAATAATAATAACAGTAATAATAATAATAGTAATAATTTACCTTTTTGACCGCGTAAACCGCTTGAACCTTGTTCTCCCGGAAATCCCATTTCACCAGGATATCCACGATCGCCATGCAATCCTTTTTTTGGTCAAACGTTGGAGAAAATGTACAAATAATGATTGATATTTTTATAATTTTTAATAATAATAATACTATAGTAATAAATATAAAGTTTTAGTATCAACTATTATTTTACTACATACAATTAAGTAATTATTACAAAAATTATGTAAATTTTTATTAATAATAATAGTTATATATATATATATTATTTGTGCCGGTGTTAATTTAACAATAGGACTGTAAAAAGTTAATAATTTCGCCTTTCCAGTTACCTTTCGACACTTGGGGATAAACTGGTTGACATATTCCTTTTTGTCCCATTCTGCCTTTGTAACCTTTTGCACCAAGGAATCCGTGGTCGCCGGGATCACCTACCACACCATCAATTCCTCGACCATCGCTTCCAGGATCTCCGGCCAACCCTGGTTCACCAGGACTACCAAATGATCCCGGAATTCCGCCTAAACCAGATATGCCCTAAATACACATGAAAATTGAACACGATAACATCAAAATCCATAATATTATATATATATAGTGCTTCTTGTTAACTGAAACCAACTGGATTTATTATTTAAGTAAGCCTGATAATTCTAATATATTACCCTTGAAAACTCTATAATAAATTATATTATTCTTTCAACTATCAAATGTTCACTTCGTGATTCCAAGTGAATTTCACTTGGGATTTATTATAAACAACTTTTGTAAATCTTAATGTTGGGTTCTATATAGGTTCGAGTTCATCGCTGTCATCACAGCATAAATATAAAATTAAAACAATCAATTAATATTATGATCATTAATTTTTAATGGCTTAAACATAAATAGAATGTTAACTATTATAAAACATACTACTTAATTACATTTATAAGTAAGCATAATAAAAATACAAAAATATATAAAACATACTTTTCTTCCTTTTATACCCGTATCGCCAATAAGTCCGAAAGATCCTGGAGTTCCTACGGTACCAGGATCACCAGGAAAACCTGGAAATCCATCATCACCTGGATCTCCAGGTAAAACCTCCGAATTTGTAATAGTTATTGTACCTGGATTGCCTGCATCACCTTTAAATCCTGACTGACCTGGAAATCCGGGCATACCCTGAATAAAACAAAATAATTATTGTTTATTGTAACGGTCACAAAAAATTATTGATTTATTGTACAATCTTCAAATTATTTTTTAACTGCACATACTACTGATAATATTATGGTTGTGTAAGATTACGTAAGGCATCCATACAATTAGGCTAATTTTTTGTATTTAACTATAATATAAAATGAGACTTGTCGATAAACTTTTAAGTAATAAAAATTCCTTTCTTGTAATTTGAAAAAAAATCTAAACCCAAAAAAACCGCTAATAATGGTAATAATTTTTTTCCTTTAAATGCTATTTAAAACAAAATGTTTATTTATAAACTTTTAGACTTTTTATAATAAATTATTAATGGGTTTTCAAGTGTCAATTATTAGAATTGTCAGATTTTCTTGATTATGTGTTGAAAAATCGAATTCCACAAGATTATATCAATAATTTAGTTGATTCCTATTCAAAGCGTTTGAAAGACGTTATAAAAAACCATGGTTATTTTTTGAACTACTAAATTTATAGAATTAGTGATATCCATTATCTATATATGTACATATTTAATAATATAATTTATTTTTAAGCAAATAATGCGGTAGTATTTTTATCTTGTCGAAATGTATACATTGTGGGTTTTTATTCTAAGCGACAATTTGGTAATGCCATCTGTAGAAAAATATTTTTATTGTTTTAGTTATTGGTATTGCTAATGGGATGTTTAAAAGTTACTTTAGTGTAGTGTTGATGTGCCTAATATGCTTAGGTGATGTGTGAAGAAAGTCAATCAATTTTAATGTATTAATTTTGACAGGTCCCATTTTAGCCTTTGTACAACACTTGTTACTCGTAAGTGTGGGATGCTATTGATCTTAAGGATTTGAGTAAGGCTTATAAAATCACAATTTCCAATGATGGTGATATTCCTGACTGTTAGTCCTCCCTGTGGGGCATCCTGGACTGGGTGCTAACAAGCATCTAAACTAATAACTAATATCACTAGAGATATATTCAGTGTAAAAAAAAACATTTTTACCATCAATAAAAATAAATAAATAACATGACAAAACTATCAAAAATGTAGCAGTTATATAAAACCACGGCTATCCCTTGAATTATTAAGCATGGAGAATTGGTTATGTCTATTTTGTATATATGTACACATTTTATAATTTATTTTTAAGTAAATAATGTAGTAGTATTTTTATCTTGTCAAAATGTGCAAATTCTGGGTTTTTAGTCTAAGCGGGAATTTGATAATGCTATTTGTAAAAAAGAAATATTTTCAATATTTTTAACAATAGTATTGCTAAAGTGACGTTTAATGGTTATTTCAGTGCAGTATTGATGTGCCCAATATGCTTAAGTGTTGTGTGAGGAAAGTCAATCAATTTCAATGTGTTACAAGGTCATAAATAATTAGATCGATCGTTGATTGGTTGAGCATTAGATATAGAGAATAGCGCTGATTGGATGAAACATATTACAGTTTATTTATATTTATTTGGCTTCCATATTTTGGAACAGACATTTTTTATTTTTAGAGGAAACCAGTTGAGGACTCGTGTTTGGTGACTTTACTAACTACATGTACATCACATTTATTATTTAATATTTTGGAGTAAATTATATATAAAACAATTTATTAACTCTAAAAATTAGATATGTTTTGCATTTTTTAAAAATATTTGAAGTAATATTTTATGTTGATAATTTTACTCAATCTTAGATTATGAGCCAGTTAATATTTGATGTAATTTTTTTATTAGTTACAATATATATCTATAAAAATATACTTGTAATTTAACTATTATATAATATTAAATATTTTTCAGTTAAATAATCACTTTTTTGCAGTATATAATGGATTGTTTTTTTAAATGTTTTGCTACTTAAAATGTTTTACTAGAAACATTTTTCAGCAGTGGGCATTTTAGTGCTGGTGGTGGGATTCGAACCCATGATCTCCAACCGGGTTTTTTGAAAATTAGTCTGAAGAACGGGTTATTCTACTTATAATATTAATTGCATTCATTTACATTCTATGTCTATGTTTTGGTATAGGAAGAGTTGTTTATGGTTAAATGTCTTACCGAAAAAGACACTTTTTTAAAATCGAACCCATATCTACCTAAGTTCGAGTTCTGAGCTTGACTACCAAATCGCCGCTGTTATGCATGTCCACGTAAACTTCTCCCAATTGGTTAAAACTATACGAAAACTTATTTTTGTACAAAAAAATTAAAATATACCTTTGGACCAGGCATACCCTGCCGTCCTGGAATTCCAATATCACCAATATCGCCCAAATCGCCATCAAAACCGTTGATTCCCGGATATCCGGCTATTCCTGGATTGCCGGCATCTCCCGGATCGCCCATTCGACCAGACAATCCATCTCCACACGTCAAGCACTGACTGAGTTTTGGTCCTAAAAACGTTTCACAAATTGACATTTTTTACCGTATTACAACAGAAGCATTTACAGATAGTTATTATTATTATTATTACTATTATTATTATTATTATTACTATTATTAATAATATTGTTATTACTATTAATATTGTTATTATTATTATTAATAATAATATTACTACTACTGTCATTATTATTAATATAATAATAATAATAATAATAATAATAATAATAATAATTATTATTATTATTAATATTATTATTACTAATATTATTATTACTATTATTACTTTTATTACTACTACTATTATTATTATTAATATTCTTATTCTTATTATTATTATTGCAGATAGCGACAAAACTGAATCCAGTATTGATGTACTTTGATATTTGAAAATATTTAGCACATGTTACTTATTGTAGACACTTATTACTAAATACCTTAGATAAAACTTTATGTATATATATATAATATTTGCAAAAAATTGTTTTATATAATATACATTTGTATTCGTTTTAGCAATGAAATATAATACAACTAATATAAAAACTGAAGAAAAAAATTATAAAAAAAATAATTTATAATCTACTTTTAAAATAAAATAATTATTAATTATTTAAAAATACTATAAATTTGTATGTATATATGTGAGTAGTTAATTCATTTTAAAGGTTATTTAAGAAAATAAAAGTTATTTAAAATAATTTTTTTAGTTATTATTTTTGTAAATTAATTACATATTTAATAAATTTTAACTAGAAAAATTTAAAGCTAAGGCATCGCACCCCCAGCGTATGTATCGAGTTTAAAAAATGTAGCGCATCAATCAAATCTTTATAATGTGCAAAAAATTGTTTTAAAAATATAAAATAATTTATATTAAAAACAAAAATATCATTTAAATTAAAAAATAAAAAAAATAAAATCATATCATCAGTAAATTTCCCATCAAAGTCATACATTTTTTTGAAAAATGTAGCGCATCAATCACTGGCGTAGGTTGCTTGTATGTGTCACATCATGGATTGGGTAAACTTAAACAGAAACGGGCTACAATGCGCCTCCTTTTTAGTCAATAGATGCAAGCATACACCTAGGGTACTTAAAAAAGATACGCATACTACATGTAGCCTTTGAGCTAAGGAAAATAAACAAGTGGTTTGACAACTTTTTATAACAACGCCATTTACCAGTCAACAAACTTTGTTATTCTTTTCGATTGTTTGATATTCCGTGTTGATGCAATATTTAAATTGAAAATTGTGTACCGGGGTGGTCTAGCGGTACAGCGCTCGAGTTCGGACCTCGGTGGGCATCGGCCCACTAAAATGTAGGCCCACCTTCGGTTTCGATAAAATGTCCACTGCGTTTCACAAAAATGGCCTGTACGAAGCACCGAGGAAACAGTTGGCGACAAAGGACGCCCGTAAAAGCGCCCCAGCCACCGATGGTGTTAAGAACGACATCGTTATCGACCGGGTACCGTCGCTTTGCGAGAAATCCGACGTTATCAAAAATCAACCGAATTGTTGATCCGCAAACTTCCGCTTTCTGTCATCAATCCGTTCAGTTCCAGCTTCCATTTTGGTTCTTCCCACGATCCGACTGTAATTTGGCAATATACCTTTCCCGATCACGTCTCTGCGTTTTAATTCATTACTTTAAGCAATCAGTACAAACGTGAGGTAATTGGGAAGAAGTCAACGACTAGGTCTCAATAATCAACGCAACCTTCTACGACAAGTGACGCAGCTTGTCCCATACAAAACCGCCCTTATCTCGCGTTTAGTAAAATAAGGCTACGCAGCCTTCAATTTGGAGTCGATTCACTAAAGTGGTTTTCGTCAAAACATTCCAATTAGCAAACATTAAAAAAACAAACACCATTTTAACAAAAAAATACGTAACTGACCTTGAGGACCTTTATTGCCCCGTCGTCCTACTTGTCCTGGCCGTCCAGCCAAACCCGGATCACCTGGATGTCCACGAAGACCAGCTGGACCAAATGCACCAGTTCCTGGCAAGCCTTTGTCACCCCAATCGCCAGGATCGCCTAAATTGCCCTTCAAACCGCCCAATCCCGACAAGCCGGGTGTTCCTGGAGGACCAAAAATGGATGCATTTCCTGTATCACCTGATACACCTCGTAAACCCGGCTGGCCTGGTATACCTTGGGTACCTCCAAGACCGCGCAAACCAGGCATTCCTGGAACGAAAAATGTTACAAATTTTTATTTTACTTTACAATTGTGTCATTTTGAATTTGATTCAATTGATGGATACAATCTATTTCGGATGCATATATATATAGCTAAGGTATTCAAATCAATATAAAAGACTACTCACCAGTATTTCCTTTCGGGCCAGGCAGTCCAGATTGACCGTCAACACACGTTCGACCCGGAAGACCGACTTCTCCCATAAACCCCGGATCACCTTTATCGCCTTGTTGTCCTTCCTGACCCATTGATCCTGGATCGCCTGGCAGACCTGATGTGCCTGGAAATCCTGGCAAACCTTTCATTCCTTTAGGACCGGCACAGTGAACATAGCCCTGAAGTAGTTTGTACACATATAAATGTATGCCATAAGTTTGATCGGTTCAATAATTAGTAATAAACAATACATCGCATGTAGTGCTTAATATATTTTTGTCACCCTTGCACAATAAATAAAAATTGACTCTAAATACAAGTCATTTTTAATTTAAAAAAAAACCAAATTAACATTGATGTATTTATTACTTTGTAAAATTTTTTTTTTAAATAGGCCTTGTTTACATGCTTTAAACATTCTCTCCCTTTCTCTCTCTCTCTCTCTCTATATATATATATATATAACGTATCCATTACAGCAAACAACAGCATAGAAATGATAATACGACCCAAATCACAAAATTGAGTAAAAGCCAAAAGGAAGCGCAATTTTCGATTTAAATAATCCTCAATTAGACGAAAATTAATAAGAACGGTTTTGTAATAAATAATTGATGATGGTAAAGATTAGTAAACCACAGAAAATTTGACAAACAATTATTTGGGCAGATCTATTTGATATGAATGTCTCATGGGGATAATTAAACACAAATGTTGGCAATATGTTCGAACACATAGAATCATTTGTTGCCCCATATATTCTGCTCAAATTATGGTACTTTGTTGCTGCTTCGTGGTTGTTACACTTATCTTATTTTCAAGCATCAAGGTTTTATATATATATATATATACTGAAATTAATAAATACATAACAACGTATAAAATAGCCGGTTTTTTTAAATGATTACTTACACTTGGTTTTCCTTTGACACCCTTTGAACCACGTTCACCGTCTGCAGCTCGAACACCTCGATCCCCCTTTGGACCAATATCGCCGAAGCGACCTGGTTCTCCATCCAAACCACGTTTTCCCTAAACATGGCGACAAAATGCGACAATTTTTGTCATGAGCAGCACAAGGCAAACATATTATTAAATTTAAAATATTGTTTAAAAAGTACCATGTAAAAACAGCAAAAGCATAATTGATTATCAAATTAGGAACAACATTTAATCGAAGGACTAACTACAAAAATATGGATTAATATTATTGGTTGTTGAATATCTGACCAATCAACATGCTGCTTCATTTTTATTGATTATTTTGAAAACCTGGTTATTGAATTACTATAGTAATAATAATAATTATTATTTTGTTGTTATTATTAAAATTATTGATTTTATTAATAGATGTTACATTATATAAACATAAGATGTATTATATTTCCATTAATATTGTATCGTGCCAGGGTTGCCTAGGCGTGTTACACTCAACTTGGACCTGAGTGGGCGTGGGTTCGAATCCCGCCACCTGCTCTAAATGCGGGCCCACGTTCGGCTTTGCTAAAATGTCCACTGCTGAAAGATGTTTTCCATAAACCATTCAATGTAGTAGCACAATTATAATAACATTAAAAAATTATGCGTCAAAGATTGTACGTTTATTAATACAAAAATATAACTATAACAGATATTTAAAAAAGTTAATTAAATAAGGTTTTAACAAAATAATCGCTGTGTGGTTTTTAAACTACCAATTATTAATTATAAACTAACACATCTGCTTTTTCATTAAGTCTCTTTTTCAATTTTAATTATAACACTAATCGTATTAACTTCTCAACATCCAAATAATAATAATTAATCTTTTAAAAGTATATAATAAAAAGTAACTATTTAATTTGAAGTTTTATTTGTTTTTATTGCAAAAAATACTTAAAAAAGTAAATTAAAGAAGGTTGTACGCAAATAAAATAAAAATAAATTGGTAATCAGGGCGTTTGATTTAATTAAACAACTCTAATATAAAACACAAAAAGAATTTTACATATAAAAACTGTTTATATACCTGTTTAAACTTGTGTTACTCAAATAATTTTTTAAATATGAACTACGACAAAATGCATCACAGCATTTAGTAGTTGTTCACGGCAATGCTCTAGTAAATACGTCAACAAAGGTAACGTGCTTTTCATTATTATTTACAATTTAGAATCAAAATTCTTAACTGTAAAAACAAATGAGTTTGATTCAATTGCCTCCATACAGTTTGGACTTTAAAATTATTATTATTTATTATTATTGTTATTAATATTACTATTATTATTATTATTATTATTATTATTATTATTATTATTATTATTAATATTATTATTAATATTATTATTAATATTACTATTATTATTATTAGCATCATTATTATTATTATTATTATTATTATTATTAATATTATTATTAATATTATTATTAATATTATTATTAATATTATTATTAATATTATTATTAATATTATTACTATTATTATTATTATTATTATTATTATTATTATTATTAATATTACTATTATTATTATTATTATTATTATTATTATTAATAATATTACTATTATTATTATTATTATTATTATTAATATTATTATTAATATTACTATTATTATTATTAGCATCATTATTATTATTATTATTATTATTATTATTATTATTATTATTATTATTATTAATATTATTATTAATAATATTATTAATATTAATATTAATATTATTATTAATATTACTATTATTATTATTATTATTATTATTTATTATTATTATTATTATTATTAATATTATTATTAATATTACTATTATTATTATTAGCATCATTATTATTATTATTATTATTATTATTATTATTATTATTATTATTATTATTATTAATATTATTATTAATATTATTATTAATATTATTATTAATATTATTATTAATATTACTATTATTATTATTATTATTATTATTATTATTATTATTATTATTATTATTATTATTATTATTATTATTATTATTATTAGGCTTTAATATCTTTACTAGAGATACATTCAGCGTAAAATTTGTTTTTACCATCAATAAAAATGTAGTTATTTTAAACAACAGGTGAATCGGATGGAAAATCAAAGCACACTGATAGAAAAAATGGGTTACGTGTTGAAAAATCAAATTTTACAAGTTTATATTATATATATCACTCGCGAGGTGGGGAGCGCATCACGCTGCACGTCCATTGGAGCGTTATTTATCCTTTTCTCTTTTCTTCTTTTTTGAAGATTATTGCAATGTTTTTTGCATTGTATTAGGTACTTGTTTTATTTTTTTTGTATATTTATAATTTTTGCTCATTTTATATAATTGTTAACTTTCACTATCTACCTTGATTTTATCTTGATTTCAAATACTTTTTTTCTGTGACTAATCCCCCCTTACCTCACCATCCATTTCATTTTTTTAACCTGAAAACTTGAGACAATTTAGGAACTGAGTACTAAAAGGCATTTTGGCCTACTCAACTCGTGAAAAATCCTGAAATCTAATGATGATGTTGATTCCTATCCAAAGCGTTCATCGGAGACGAAGCTTTTGCTTTGACGGATAGGTGCCAGCATACTCTTAAAGTATCTGTATATCACATGTAATTGTTAGACTAAAGAAAAGAAGTATGACAACAAACCAAACAGCAATCAAAAAATAAAATAATTCATTATTTTCTAAAATTTGCTGTAATTATGGAATTATTAGAGGCAATTGTTTAGTATTCTGTACAAATAAAAAGTTATGCTTTACTAACCACAATAATAATAATAATAAAATCAATCAATAAACTAAAAAAATATAATCAGATAAAAATATTAAAACAACTTTTTTAAGTGCAGATTGTATTAAAGAATGTACTTCAAAAAAACGTCAATAGGCCTTTCAAAATGTTTTTAAAATTCTAATTCATAGTTATATTGTTAACTAAATATATAATAATAATAATAATTTACAATAAATTAAAAAAAGTTTGTTAAAATAAATAGTAATTTTGATTGTGTATTTTTATTTTAAATACACATAAAATAAATTAAACTTACAGGTTCTCCAAATAAACCCGGAAGTCCTGCATCGCCTGGAGGACCCTGAATACATTAAAAAAAACATTTATTTTAAAATTACAATAATTCAAAATAATATTTATTTAATCAATATAAAAATGGGATTGTTGTCCATAAATTTTAGCTTTTGTAAATTAATGTTTGGAGTTGTATTACTATTGCATAGTTTATTTTTAGACCAAACTAATTTTTTCTAAATACGTTTCTTGTTATTTTCAAAAGGATTTCAAATGTAATTTGTTTTTACCACAGACTAGAGTGTGGATTGTATACTTCAACTATTCTTCTCAGTTTTCCACAGACTCAAATCAATATGGTCATGTTGTTTTATTTGCCTGAAGACAAAACTTCGTTTGTACGCATCAATAATCAATCCTACGGCAATATATGAGAGTGAAATATGGAAGCGAACGGATAAGATTGATAAAATGGTAGATGTTTTTCATCGCCGGTGCCTTGAAGTATTTTAAAGATTACCTGGCTCAATCACATTTCAAATAATGAGATCATGAGAAGAACTGACTCTCGTTCACTCCATGACATTATTGCAATTAGACGAAGAAAATTACTTGGTTAAATTCGACTTTTACCACCCAAAAGAGCAGCAAGAACGGTTTTGGAATGGACAATTGTAAATGGTAAAAGAAAGGTTGGCAGACCACAGAAAATTTGGCTAAAAAATATTCGGGAAGATCTAATTGAAATGAATGTTTTATGGGATCAAACAAAATGTTTAACAGAATGTTCAAATACATAGAAACATTTTGTTGTCTCATATTCTCTTTGAATTATGAGATTTTAAAGTTAATTTTTGCTGTAATTGTTATCTTATTACTTTATGCTTATTTTTTAAAGCAAAAGGGTAATAATAATAATAATAATAATAATAATAATAATAATAAATTATTGTAATTATTGTGTGATTTTTGAATTGCTCAGATTTACTAAATAATAAACCTAAAAGTATAAAGTTAAATAGTATAATATATATGTTGTTTAAAGTTACACTAAATGAAATGTTATTGATTAGTCGTCTATTTTTAATATTTAATAAACTTATGCAGAGTTAGATCATTCAGTTTAAATAAATAATAATTTAAAATAAAATTGATTTAAAAATCCAACTTTATATGTTATCTTATTGACAACTAACGCTTATTTAGCGTATGCCACATTTTATCGACAGAAGATTGTGCATTTTACACTACTATCCGATTGGTTAATTATTGTGCTTATCTGATTGGGTAATTACAACTAGATTGATTTTGATTGGATAGTGTATAATAATAAACTTACTCTATCACCATGTCTTCCTGGCAAACCCTTTTCTCCTGCTTGACCAGGAGGACCGTCGTAACCCTGAAAAATAAATATTTAAATTATTAAAATAATATTTTTAAAAACCTTTTAAAAATTTACAAAAATCATCATGCAAATTATAAATTTTAAAAAGTAGAAGATATTATGCAAAATGATAATAATAATAATTAAAATTCTATATTAAAAATGTTTAATATTTACTTACCGATCCACCAGTTTCACCAAAAGGTCCCCGATCACCCTTATCTCCCTTGAAACCCTACAAAATGAAAAACGACAATATATTCAACATTAACAAGTTTTAGGATAACAAATACATACTTAATACGTTGTAAGTAGTACATTAAAAAGAATAAAATGTATTACCATAGGGCCGGGAGGTCCGTTAGGTCCAATTTCAGAATGAGTATTCAGAGTGCAAGGAATTCCATCACTTCCACGTCGTCCACGCTGGCCTTTATCGCCTTTCTGACCTTCAATTGTAATCGCATATCCGGGACGTCCTTTCATGCCGTCGTAACCCAGGGCACCTTTAAAACCCTAATATTTGAGAAAAAAAGAAAATGAATGTTTCAAATGCAAACCGTTCAGTATAAAATATGATTGTATTTTGTTAATTTGTAATGTACGTACTTTTAAACCAGGTATACCTCGATTGCCCGAATCACCAGAAGGTCCATCCATACCCGGAGATCCCTGAAAAGGAAGCATTGACAATTATTAGTATATTTTTTTTATCAAAAATAGACGTGACAGTTTGTTCATATATGTATTTATCAATTGAAATAGAATATAAATTAATTTAAATTTTATATAATTTTATTCAGATTACCCTTCAAACAAGTGTTGTATGATGATTAAATCCAATAATCCTTAATTACTTAGTCTTCAGATTCAATTACAATAATATTTATTCGTTTGTTTTGGCTGATAACGTGGTCACCCCTTTATTATTTTCTATATTTATCAGTTATATAAACAATAAATTTTGATGGTTGAATTAGCGTAACAATCGTAAAATAATAACGAAGATTGACAAAACCATCTGATTTTTTGTCAGGGTTATTTCTCTTAACTCAACGGTTACATATAGTATACTTATGCCATGAGATATCTTTTACGTATCCTCGGTATATGCTTGCACCCATCCACAGTTGTGAAAACTCAATTATACCGCTGTGCACTCAGACACTCCAGTTGTTGGTCTGGATGCCTAGGGGCACTTCTTCGTCCAGGCTGCATCACGTGGAAGACAAACTGTCAGGAATATAACCATACCAAATTACAATAATATAAAAAAGTAATCAAAATTAACCAGCATTCTTTCTTCACGCTAAAGCATAATCATAATTTAACTAACAGTATTTTTTTCTAATCTTTGTTACTTTAAATGTTTTACGGGAAACGTCTTTTAGCAGTGGACCCGATGGCGCTGTACCGCTAGATCACCGAATTGTTTGCTATAATAATAATTATTATTAAGTGTTAAAAACAAAACAGTCAAGCTATTATTTTAATTCATTTAATCGTTTTTTACATATCCCTATTCAGGTTACTCTCTCGATGTAGGTGTTATTCCAATTGTAGCAAATAGGATTTGTTTATTTTGACATGTAGATATGCGTTTCTGCAGATGTGTCAAAAAATCTATGTTAATAATGATGATGTTTCATTGAAATAAGAAAAAAAATGGTACATTTTATGTGCAATAGATACGCAAATGCACTTTTAATTATACATTTCTAACTATATATTACGATAATATAAAAAATTAGTACGTTTATTTCGTTTACATAATGGTTGTATTAGGTAATTAATGTTTACCAGGTCTGTTTCTCCTCCACGTAGTGGATCCTAAACTAGGTGTTAACAGGTTAATAACAGCAGGAACTAAATACACAGCAGCA
>JAKXYG010000982.1:40000-43912 GCA_025895645.1 Cardicola forsteri
TAAGTATTATTGTTTATGTTATTATTCATATTATTATTATTATTTTAAACTTTATTACTACAACTATTATTATTATTACTACTATTATAACTATTATTGCTATTATTACTATTATTATTATCATTATTATGATTATGACTATTATTATTATTACAGACAAGCAATAGACTGATTAAGTAATCTCAATCCTGTATCTATTATTTGTATTATCAAGAACAGTGTATTTTAGTCTAAATTTTGTGAGCTGTTGGTCCTTGGGATTAGTAGATTAGCAATTTACGGTTTTTTTTAGCATAACAAGCAGGATGGTACGTTACAGTTGATTCCTAATCTCGTTCACAAGAGATATCCACTAGGATTTGCTTTTGTACATTAACTAGATACCGCGACAGGAACACCAAATGGCCGCTGATTCTTTAAAAACAAGAACTTTAAAATCAACTGTTGAAAATATGACACTGACATATGGAACATAGAACCGCGTTTCCCCATGCTTTTCAGATTGAAAAGCGGTTTACAATTTAAATATATAACAAAATGGATAATTACCAAATGTATCTCTTATTTGTTCCTTTCATCATCTACAATGCGCAAACTTACAAAACTAATTCCTCGACTGACACTACCATAGCAAACATAACTGACCTTGAAATGTGATTAGTTTATTTAAAATCACTGAATGATTAAAAATTGATAATTAAACAATACACACCTTTCTAATGATAAAAATCAATACATACCATTTCGCCCTTGAAGCCTTGACTTCCCAAAAATCCACTAGATCCTTTGCTGCCCTTCGATCCAACGTTGCCTGCTACGCCCGGTTGGCCGACAGTACCTGATTCGCCCGGCAAACCAACGGGCCCTGGTAGACCCTAAACACAAATTCAAAAAACCTTTTTAATTAAGTAGCATAATTTAAGTAATAATAATAGTAGTTATATTAGTAGTATAAACAGTCAATCAACAGAAAATGTAGTTTTTATTCACTATTATTCAATGTTACTATTACTATTCATTACATACATACAATTACCGTTTTAACATTGTCAATAACGAAATAAAAATGCATCAAATTTGTCAAATTGTAATTTGATTTTTATATACTGACTACTCTTTTACTGTGAGTAGTAAGCATCTTTTCTATTGGCTATTGTAATTTCACCAGTACTCCCACTCAAAATTGTTCTACCCTCGCTAGAACTATTTCTATTGGTCAAAATTATCATAATAAAATTTGAAGAGTTTACGACAAATAACGAATACTACAAAACATTGACAAACGTAGTAATTGAAAAGTAAAACAACTTGAACTGAACATATTCAAAAAGGCTTCACGACAAACCATTTTGTAGCTACTGAGGACTCATGCTTACCCAAGTTCAAATCCGGTGCTGTAGGACTAAACCAACCATAATAATATTGTTATTAACATTACACTAAGCTTGACGTTTTGATTGACTAATTGTAGCGCAGTTAATTAGATAAGTTTCAAGTTTAAAGGCACCATACTGGATTTATTGTCAAATTTCCGATATTCTTATAAAAAGCAACATAATTTACACTTTTTTCTCAACAAGTAACATTATCGACTGCATTGACCTAATGATTACGACAATATTTCAACTTTCTTAAGTCGAACATAATATTTGATTTATTATTATTAAATATTTTTACTACTCCGAATGTTTTACAGGAAACACCTTTCAGCAGCGAACATTTTAGAAAAACCGAACATAAACCTGCATTTAGTATTGGTGATGGGATTCGAACCCATGCTCATTCAAGTTCAAATCAAGCTTGATCACGACACCGACTGACGTATTTGCACAAGTATCGTCAAGTAAGTACTATGTTGGGGTGACAAAAGAATCTACAACGCCAGACTTTAAACAGTCGAGAATAAACTTGTGAAAGTGTTCAAGTTTGATACTTTTCTTATCCAACCCCCCCAAAACAACCACAAAGTTATTAAAATACCGATTTTTAACCTTTAATTCCTTGTAAAATAATAATTATTGTTTGTCCAAAATATCACTGTTACTGCCATTTTCTTTTAAAACACATAATTAATCGATTTATAGACCCCAAAAACAAAGATGTTTTCAGCAATAGTGTCCATTTTGACAAGCGAGTGACGACAAACTTTTTTCGCAAACAATTGTCTGATTTACGTTGCACATTAAACATAAACACACACACACACACATAAACGCACCTCCAAATGGTGTGTATCATTTACAAAATGGCTGCTAACCATTCTACATAATTAGTGGTGCTAAATAACATACTTTGGTTGGATTATTGATCACAGCGATGTGTTATCTACGTGCATTTAATAGCAGTTTGCAAATGGGCATATTATGTGAATTTTTTTTTATTTTGGGGTTTGTGACATAATCGCCTCTTTCAAACAGTTGACAAATGTGGGAACAATTAACAGTATCATTGAGATGGCGACACTGTTTACAAAAACTGATGAGGCTGCCTAATGCTTTGTCAGAGTTATCTTCCTTTGTCCACGGGTGTACCCACACATCAAAACAGAAGCCCAATCGTATCATTGTACACTTGTTATTAGTCATCCGAATAATTAGCATCCAGCTTGATGATTGTGGGCATCGGGATTCAAATCCCCCTACCAATACTAAATGTGGGTCTACATTCGGTTTCATCATCATCATCATTGGGGATAAACATCCCCCACCGGTTATTATCACCCAGGGTAGTCCAAAAACTAGAACGTCTACAAAAACGTCAAATTTTCTAATGTGTACTCAAAGAAAGGCACTTGAGTCGTGCTGACATTATATGTTATACCCCTCCAATGATCTCTGTTGGCTGTGTAGGGTAAACAGACGGACGCCCAATTGACTAATTCATTTGGACGAGGAGGCTTAGCATAAAAAATAGGACTGAGTTCGTGTGATACAATGTCCGTCCAAATTTTTTGTTGGCCGCCTGGCCTTCTTTTCCATCCGGGTAATGGATGGGCTTCCATTGCTATTCTGGGTGGATGAGTGGGCGATTTACCTACAGCATGGCCAATCTATTTTAATCGTCTTTCTTTTAGTGTACTAAATATACATGGCCAATAAACGTTAAGTGCTGGGGTGGTCTAGCGGTACAGCGCTGGAATTTGGACCTCGGTAGGCATCGGGGTTCGAATCCCACCACGGGCCCATGTTCGGCTTCGCTAAAATGTCAACTGCTGAAAAATGTTTCTCGTGCAAACATTCAAAGTAACAAACATAAAATAAATAAAATATCTGGCTCCGCTTAACTGTCTACGGCGTTTCAATGTTTTATAAGAAACATTTTTCAAAATTAGACGTTTTTAGCGAAGCCGAACGTGGATGACTATCCAGTCTCAAGTTGGGTACCGTGCCGCTAGATTACTCCGGCAGATTTATCGATCATTGTACGACTGATACATCGTTGTTGTTTGGAATTATTAACAATGCGTATCGTTTAATTTTTACGCCCAGGTTTTTAATCGACTATTTTTTACACAAAATTATTATTGATTGTCAAAAATATTATACTCAACAATGGGGTTTTCAAGGGATTATATGTTTTTAGAAATGTTATATTAGTATAACTCCGCCTAGTTTGGATTAGAAATGATTCAATCTAGCCAGTCCCAAGCCTGGATAAAGGAGGAGGGTTTGAGCGCTAAGGTTGGCAACCTGGCCTTTGTAAACATTTATACTGCTGCGGAAACAATGAAAGATGACGTCATTCCGGCAAACAACAACGTTTCTAGATGGCAAAGTTACCAGATGACAAGATTGAGTGAAAGCCGAAAAAAAACGCAATCTTCGATTTGCAGAATCTTTAGTGCCAACGAGACTTTGTTATTGTTGTTGTTTTGCTGTAATTGTTGTCTTATTGCCCCATGCTTATTCTTAA
>JAKXYG010001453.1:0-120087 GCA_025895645.1 Cardicola forsteri
GCATCCTTCTGACGTCGCCACTGTTCACAAAGATTAACGAGGCCACCTGATTTTTTGTAAGGGTTATCTCCCTTAGCCCAAGGGCTACATATGGTATATGTATACCTTTAAATACCTTTTCAGTATCCTGGATGTATGTTCGCACCCACCCGTCAAAGCGGAGGCCCAGTTATACCGCTGTGCACTCGGACCCTGCCGTTATTAGTCTACATGCCTATAGGCACCTTGTTCAGGATGCACCACGTGGAGGACGAACAGTCAGGAATATCACCATCATTGGAAATTGAGACTTTATAAGCATTACTCAAATCCTCGTAGATCATTAGCATCCCGAACAACTTTCAATAAACACTCCGTCCCCAACTACGTGCAACTAATGCTTATTCAAACAATAAACCTAGTTTATGAATAAATTGATCCAAATTACAAAACCCGGACATCGCCCAATATCTAGGCTCGGAAGCAAGCATACAGTTGAAATGAAAAACTGTAAAACCTACCGGTTAGCAACTACAGTTTTAAGCAACGTAGCCATGTGACTAGGCGGTTACAATCCAAAAAATGCAATCGGTTTCAAAAAGACTACTAAACCTATCTCAAACCCAACTGGGCATTCATCACACTTCCAACGGTCACACACACACACACCCATAAAAATCAATAAATCACCATTAACCCGCACGTCAAAATCAATTAGAACATGTCACACAAATGTGACCTTCAAAAAAACATTTTAAATATGAATATTTTGATTTGAAAAAGAATACATACCTGCATCTTCCAAAGCCTTTAAATTCAAACAAATTGACACCCGAATAGGAGATTGATCAGTTTCATTTAAAAACAACAAAGTCAAATATAATTAAAATGCGTAAGCAAAATGGCCATTGATTAATTTTTGACTTAAAAAATTGGGTCACTGTAAAAAATACAACCGACTAGGATAGCTTTCATATCGCTTACCGACGGGATACTAATGATCCTGAGGATTTGAGTAATACCTATAAAATCTCGATTTCCAATGATGGTGATATTCCTGACTGTTCGTCCTCCACGCGACGAATCCTGGATTGGGTGCTGATAGACATCTAGACAATTAACAGCCAGGGACCAGGTGCACAGCGGTATAACTCGGCTTTCGTTACAGCTGGTGAGTGCAAGCATACACCCATGATACCTAAAAGGTATATTAGGGCATGCGGATACCATATGTAGCTGTTGGGATAAGGAAGATAACCTTGAACAGTGGCGACGTCATAAGGATGCCGTCTATCAGCCATGAAACTTCTACGTTTGCTACGCTTAGCAAGTCATCGAAATCGATCGTTTACATGCTGTATAAATATGGAAAATAATGAAGAGGTGACCACGTCACCGTCCAAAATGAATGCTTACCGACTTTAAATGTCAGTCATTCTTGAATCAGAAATCTGTAAAAGTTTCCATAATCCATTACGACATCTCATACAAGCAATCTGTACTACAATAAAGTTTCACTTTAAGACCATTAGCAAAGCAAACATTGTATCGTTCCTTTCACTAAATCAAACGATAAGCCTGGATAAACTTCTTATGCTAAAAACTAACTCCAAATAATCCTTGCCTTTATTGAACATTTAAATAATAAATTGCCAGTTAATTATAAGTAGTACAATTTATTATTAATAAATTTTCAAAATATTAATCAGATAAGCTAATGATAACGAATAAACAAATTTCAATGTGTGCCACAACTCTCATTTTCAAAAACTGCACCTAATTGTTATCAAATGTCATTCACTACAGGTCAGATGTAAAAAGCAATACATTCATTCATTTATTTTGGTTAGTGACGTAATCACCTTTTCATTATTTTCCATATTTATACAGCATATAAAACAATCGACTTCAATGGCTTAATAAGCGTAACAAACGTACAAAAATAACAAAGTTTCTTGTCTGGTAGACGGCATCCCTGTAACATCGCCACTGTTCGCAAAGATTGACAAGACAGCCTTCTTGTTTGTCAGGATTATCTCTCTTAGCTAACCGCTACATGTGGTACACCTTTACCTTAGGATACCTTTTAAGTATCCTGGGTATATGCTTGCACGCTCCCGATAAAACGGGAAGCCAGTTATACCGCTGTGTACTCGGTCTCTGTTGTTATTAATCTAAATACCTTTCAGCACCTAGTCCAGAATGCACCACATGGAGGACGAACAGTCAGGAATATCACCATTATTAGAAATTGGGACTTTATAAGCATTACTCAAATACTCATAATCATTAGCATTCCAAAAAGCAATACCTTGAGAATGTGTTCGTATATTTGGATACAAAACACTACAATCCCCAATGTACCAGGGTGGTCTAGCGGTACAGTGCTCGAATTCGGATCTTAGTGGGTATGGTTTCAAATTCCATCATCAGCACTAAAATGTGGGCCCACGTTTGGCTTCGCTAAAATGTCCACTGCTAAAAGATGTTTCTCGTAAAACATTCAAGGCAATAAACATAAAATTAAAATAATAATAATAATAATAATAATAAGCTCCACTGACAAATAAAATAATTTGTACCAGACAATTTATTATTTCAGTCAGGATAATTTTGTCAAGTAATGGATGCTGTTTTGGTTAGAATTTGGTTATTGAAACAATTTCTAAGTCGTTAGACTGACATATCTCTGCACGCCTCCACAAATTATAAACAGTGGAGTCATTTGAGATGCAGTGTAAACTTGGAATTAATGAAGAAGTGACCTTGCGACCAACTTTGTTGTTGGACGCTATGTTCATTTATCACACAACTCAAGTCACCATCATCATCATCATCATCGGGGATAAACATCCCCCACCGGTTATTATCACTCAGGGTAGTCCAAAAAACCAAAACGTCTGCAAAAACGTTAACTTTTATAGTGTGTACTCAAAAAACGACATTTGAGGTGTACCGATATTAAATGTTAATTACATCCCGAGTTAAAACCCCTCCAATGATCTCTGTTGGCTGCATAGGGTAAACAACTCAAGTCAACTGCAGTTGCTGACAAGGTTGGAAAGTTTACAATATCCTCGTACATTTATTGTGCTCATGAAAATCAAATTGGATATAAGAAAGTGAAAAAAATTTGTCTTGAATGCTTGCTTTGATTGCAAATTGTCCAATCACCAACTGATTAATAGGAATCCATCATTCATCATTATTGGTAATAATACAATTTCATATACAATAATGTATCAATGCTACTATGCAACATTGTACGAAACACGTAAACAGAAAATAATAGTCCTAGTTGGGACCAGAAATGATTCAATCTAACCAGTCCCAAGCCTGGATAAAGGAGGAGGGTTTGAGCACCCAAGGTTAGCAACCTGGCCTCTGTAAAAAATGTATACTGCTACAGAAACAATACAAGAGGACGCCATTCCGGCAGTCAACGGCAAGGAAGTAATTGCTTGTATTTGGATGACAAAGCTACACAGATGACAAGGATTGAATAAAAGCCGAAAAAAAGCTCAATCTTCGATTTGCAAAATCTTCAATGTCTACGAGACTTTGTTGTTATCTTATTGGCCCATGCTTATTTTTAAAGCAAAAAAAGAGGCTTTGTATAATATATATAATATAATAACCAATTCCAATTCGCAACACTTACCCGACTTAAATCTTCTGGAGACAAATCTGAATGCGAAACCAAATCTGTAATAACAAAAAACGAGGTTCATATGTAGTCCAAAATATCCTTTGACAAGTCCATATATACAACAAAATCATTACATGTACATGAAAAAGGATTTTGTATAGTAGTAGTTGACATTCTTGCTTCATAAGCTACAATAAATAGTACATGGCACAAAACCCAAAAGAAGACTACTCCAATGCTGAATGTTCTCTATTCCTCCTTCAGTGAAAAGAATACATAAATTGGAGCACTTAATAATAATCTTTTGTTGGTCTACAAAAACATTCCATTAGATCACAAATAAAAGACGTGTGTGTAAAAATTGTAATAGTTAATACACAATTCCAAAAAAAGATACTTCAAAAATCAATAAAGCTAAGAAATATACATACACATATATATATAAAATAATAACTTGGCATTTATGTATTATATGTATTATGTATTATCACGCGGCCTGGTTAATCTTTGCGAACAGTGGCGCCGTTATAAGGATACCATCTACTAGCCAACAAACTTCCTTATTCTTCTACATTTGTTACGCTTGTATATATGCCAATGGGAAATAATGAAGAAGTGACCACGTCACCAACCAAAATAAATGAATGAATGTTATATATATGTAACCCCTAAAGTAATTTCTCAATCAAAATTGAGACAATATTATATCTAAATTAATCTTTATTTCCGGCTTATTTTTTAAAAAATTATTAAGAATAGAAATTGATAATAAATTAGATAAAGTATTTCATATTTAATCCTATATTTATTTTAAAGTATACAAATTTTAAGAAAGTTGTTTTATAATTAGTATCTATACAAATGCTATTATTCAATGGAATTTACTTAGATATTTACAATGTATGTGCCCAATTTCACATTTTTCAATATTATTTAACGGATAAACATTGTATTTATTGGACACAACATTAAAGTAATAATAAATATATCATAATAATCAAAACCTAAATGCAAAACATTTCCATAAATGTAAAATAATTAGCTAAATCTTCTTAATAATTTTAGTTACATTGGCGTATTTTAAATTCAGCTTTTTAGTACAATAATACAACTGAAATATAAATTGATCGTATTTATTACCAAGCAACGTATAAAATGAAAAGACTAGTTGGTAACTAAAAAGTTGTATAAACATTGTATTTTCTTCTATATTTGACATATTTTGCTAGTTATTTTACTCAGTGGGATGCCAATGATCCTGAGGATTTGAGTAATGCTTATAAAGTCTCAATTTCCAATGATGGTGATATTCCTGACTGTTAGTCCTCCACGTGGTGCATCCTGGACTAGGTGCCAACAGGCATCTAGACCAATAACAACAAGGTCCGAGTGCACAGCGGTATAACTGGGCTTCCGCCACGGCGGGTGGGTGCTAACATATACCCAGGATACTTAAAAGGTATCTAAATGTATACGTATATCATATGTAGCCCTTGGGCTAAGGGAGATAACCCTGACAAAATCAGGCAGCCTCGTCAATCTTTGCGAACAGTGGCGACGTCACAAGGATGCCGTCTACCAGCCAAAAAACTTTGTTGTTCTTCCACGCTTGTCAAGCCATCGAAATCGATCATTCTACATGTCGTATAAATATGGGAAATAATAAAGAGGTGACCACGTCACCAACCAAAATGAATGAAACTGATGATTTTACTCAGTCATTAATTATAAGTCAAAAGTCATTTGAAATGTTTGATTATTCAATAAAGAGTATTTAATACAATAGATTTACAAAGATAAACCTCTACTATACCTTGTATTCACAAAAATCATAATAAATAAACTCACAAACTTTCAATAACACAAAATTAAAGCAACCAGCATACCTAACGTTTTTGGAACATAATCATTTGTGGGATCTTGATGTTCATTGAGATCGTCTTGATAAGAAAATGATTGAGTTGGTGATTGTTGAGTATTCTGACCTCCATCTTCATCATTACTACCTCCATTTTCTTTCAAATATTCGCTGTCCTCATGGTGTTTGATAAAAGTGCTAGACTTTTTCGGTTTCGAACGTTGCGAGCTGTGTTCATATGGATCGGAAAATTCATTGCTCTCGTCCCAATTAATCGCGTAAGATCCGGATCCACCCATTGGTCGCTCGTCCATCATATTCAAAACAATGAAAATAACTGTTGTTTTAGATAAAACAATGCACCAATTAACTCATCCACTATATACAAACAATTCGAGTAACTCGATAAACTAATATTTCAAATAATCGTAACATTTCTTCAAAAACACGTGAGAATAACTGTAGGTTTCGTATTTATATGTAATTAATAATATTTCAATATTTACCTAATATTAAAAAATATAGTGCGTTAAGAATGAAACAAACTTTAAAATAAAATTGAAAAATTCTCATAAAACAATTGTAAATGTGTTTATAACCTTATTAAAATTGTATCAGAAGTGGAATACAAACACTTGCCAACATCATCAGCTAATTGTGACACCATAATCATGTGGAATAACCAATAGCACGATTTAACCACGCTACTAAAAAAATAATAACGCAAAAGTTATTGTCTAACAACTGTATTAATCGTAACATTTGAGATGCTAATCATCATCATCATCATCATCGGGGATAAACATCCCCCACCGGTTATTATCACTCAGGGTAGTCCAAAAAAAACCAAAACGTCTGCAAAAACGTCAACTTTTGAGATGCTAATAAACCTGAAGATTTGAGTAATGCTTATAAAGTATCAAATTACAATGATGGTAATATTTCTGATTGTTCCTCTTCCTAATGGTCCATCCTGGTGTCCATAGACATGTTTCCCCGACACCCGCTGACCCATCAATACGCTGTCCGTGTTTTGACCGATTATGCGCCCGAAACGATGCTGTTCTATGTTCCCCAATTTGTACAGGGCATACGATATGACAAGGTTAGTGTGTTTTTCTATCAATATTTGCCAAACAATTCATTGTTTAAATAGACGCAACTATTTGTAACAAAATAATTACCGGATGAAATGTTTAAAAATGTAATTGATTTTGTTCATGTTTTCATTGACAACGTACTATTGTTTGTTTAGTAATAGAACCTATTGATTTGTTCAATTCATTTATCAAGTTTAAAAAAAGATTTTTCGTTTTATAAAAATGGATACAAGTTCGATGTATGACAATTCATCAAAGACAATCTAACTATCAAGATTTTAACATTTTCCGTTTTTTCCTTTAAATAACAAAGATCACATTTTTGTATTTTGAGTTGTGTTCACTTGCTGATTTAGATACTGTAGTTTGTATAATCATATTGAATTGATCATGTTTTGACGTAATGCTGATCTTAGTTTGTTTGGTTTATATTATTATAAGGTACGTGTAGAAATAAATAAACTAAAAAAGCTAATTAACGGGTATTAGATTCGATCATTATACATCGTTTTTATCTGCTGGTATGATTGGTCTATCACGAGCTATGCAAAGTGCTCTGCAAGTTGTACCACCAGTTGATTGTCGTCTGAAGGATGTTGCTGTGTGTGTGTGCGTGTCTATTTGTATATAAGTAACCGCGTACAAATAGATGTGTGCGCTCGCAAATAAAACTATTCGGCAGTCAATTGTATAATTATGCAAATGAAACTTTGTGCAAATGTATGAATGATACTAATAATCCTGAGGATTTCAGTAATGCTTATAAAATTTTAATTTCCAATTACGGTCATATTCCTGACTGTTCCTCCTCCATGTGGTGCATCATGGACTAGGTGCCCATAAACACCTAAACTAATAACAGCAGGGACCAAGTACACAGCAGTATAACTGGGCTTTCACTAGATTCCAGTTCAATAAATAGGTGCTAGCGTACACCCAAGATGTTTATAAATTATCTCAATGTAACCATTTACCATATATAGCCCGTTAAACTTGTGGATCTGTCAATTAATGTCAGCCCTTAATTCTCCCCAAACATAGGTCCGTCAATTCCTATAAACACTGGCGTTGTCGCCAATAAAATTACTTATCACCCCCCCCCCCAACTTCAATTCGTATAAGACAATCTTTTAGTATAAGAACATGGAACTAATGAAGAAGTGGCTCTGCTACCAAAATTTATTGTTGTACTAACCGTAAACTCGTCTAAAAAACTATAACCAGTACTTAACCAAAGAAATAGTAACAAAAACTTAATTAATCTGTAACAAAAATATGCTCAAATTATAATATAGTAATAATAGTAATTTACCATACAAAAAAGATAAATAAACCGAACATATGTTTATACAAACAGAACTGAAACTTCTATTAATAATACGGCTTTCAACTATTTTATTTGCCCTCACTTCTAAGCAAAAGTCGATCTCAAATACATACAATCGGAGTAAAATTCATCTTTATATGTATATACTAAAATAAAATTTTAGAAAAAACACCTAATAATCCGTAACATAAGTTCGAATAAAAAACATGGCACAATAAAGAAACATACAATCACATATTTTTTAAAAACTTTAAATAAAAAATACGTCAATTTAATTACTACTGAGTCTCTAAGTATATACATGGTTATAAGTAATTACAAAATTAGTAAAATCATTTAATATACCAAATTATTATAACCTAAAAACTGTATCTAATATTTTGCTTAAAACAATTAACAATTTAAAATTAAACAAAAAAGTAATCACAAATTATACTAAATGTATATATATCTAATCTTAATATATATAAGAAGAGTAAATAAGATAAGACTTTAAATACAATCATGTTCCGTAATTTAAAGTTAATTTTTACAAAACATTTATCAAATGCTTTTCAAAATAAACTTTAATAATCAATTAAAATAACATAATTTTTATAAAAAAATTAACTATATAATTATATAGCATTTTCTAACCAAACACCAGCTTACAGCAAAACAAAAATTATAAATATTAATAAAAAACTATTACAATATATATATAAGTGTTAATATTCAATAAAAATTAAATAACTACCTAAAGAAAGTAAAATCCAATTAGCCAAATAATCGACACTTTAAATTTCCAAGTATGACCTTTACATCAAATTGCGCACTAATTACGAGATATTCAAAATCAATTATTAATGTTAATTAATTTTAATTAAATACGTTGTTTAAAAATTAAAATAATATATTTTTTTAAAACAATTTTGTAAATATATAATTATTTAAACTTCTTTTTAGAAAAAATTTTTTAATTATTATTAATGACTTCGTGCGACACACTTGCACGACATACTGATCAAAAGTTGAATGTTTTATGTTTTTAGCTGTTATGCACACGTTTTTATTAGTGTTTTTGTAATCTTTTTTTGTGTGATATTTGTGTTTTTGTGCGTCACGCTGAAGCCTCGTGCTTCAACACTAATTTTTATTTACTTTTAGAAGATTATCACTGGTCTTTTCCCAGTAATGGTTTCCTCAAACTCATCTATTTGTGGTCTTTAACGGTGTAAGAAATCAGTAAAGGCTAGCATCCTTTGTACCCTTTGCAATAATGGGTTTTACGCACCGTGTTCCGGACTGTTTTTGTTACTCGCAACTCGCAAACAGTTCTCTAGACTACAAATGCATGGATTACATATGTAAAATTAATTTGTAGATATTGCCTTTAAGCACCGACCATAAATTAGATAACATTTACATTTCATCAGCGAAGGAAATCCTTTATTTTCTGGAATCAGTAATCTTGACTCGAAGCTAGACAAGGTTACCAATTTAATGTCCAGCTTAGTAGATAACATCTCTAAATTTTCCCATAAAGCTAAGGAACTTGTATTTTTGGTGACTAATCTCCCAAACTTGCTAACACGAGAGATTAATTCCTTTAAAGATCAAGTATCCAATCTTAGTTGTTCTTTCATTGTATTTAAAGCAGTACTCAAATTATCTCCAAAATATCTTTTTGAGTAATCTAGAAATTATGTTAATTATGTAAAACGCGACAGCAACCTTATAGTTAGAGATGGTAGCAACAACACAATTAATTATAAGGAATTAGTTACTGATGTTGTAGTTAATTGTTGTTTTGAAACTAAAAATTTCAAAATATGTAAACTTATATATAAACGTTTCCGTTTTTCTTGACCCATCATTGTTTCTTGTTCATCCCATAAAAACAGAGAAATTGTACTTAAAACCTGAACCAGCATTTGGTCTCAGTTTAAAGAAATACAAATTACTAATGACTTACCCCTTTGTAAACGATTAACTAGACATTTTAAGCCTTTAATCTCCCCTCAACATATAGTACCTATAATTAAACTCACTCCTCTCAAATCAGATATTAATAATCAGAATTTTTCTCTATTACCCCGGAGCGTACCCCGTCCTCCAATTCTCTATAAGTTTCTTTAGTTTTCTCTACTACTACCACTGCCCCATCAATAAGAATTTATTTCACCAATTTTTTAAGCCTTTATAATAAACTAATTGAAGTTCAAGAGCTTTTATCCTCATCTTGTCCATGTTTTCTTGGTATAACAGAGTGTTATTGTTTAAATGAAATATTTAAAAATATTATTAATTTTTATTTTAATTACAATTTTTGTATTATTGTACATTTAAACAACTTTAACTTTGTTTGAACCTTGTTCTGAAGCGCCTTTTTGTATTTGAATTTATTACGTTCGTTGTTAACGTGACTGTAGTTCTGTGAGTATATTGTGTCCTGTTTTTTCCTGTTAGTAAACAGTATTGGTATGTAAATTTGAATTATTTTGTAATAATAAATTGCAGAACGATAATTTAGATCACACAAGAGCTTTTTTGATTAAAATAAACTGGGGTGTTGATAATTATCCGTATCAAATTAAATCAAAGGAAATCAGGGCTGAGATCTCAGTGAGATCTTACACAGAGACTTACCTCACAGATGATGTGCTTAATAGTAAACTTTATATGGTAGGCAATAATATAATCCGGCATGATTCTTATATAGGTAAATATGGTAAGTGTTTATGCTACGTTAGGGAAGACTTAACCTACTCCATCATCTCAGTGCATCCTCCTAATAATAAAGCCGATTACGATTTTCTACACTTAAGTTCAATAAGCTTAAATTCAAAATTCTTTTTGCTATACATTTTTAAGTTTACCTCACTCCGATAACTTGGGGCACATTAGAAACAACTACAAAAAGGCATTTGCTCTACTCAACTCATTTACAATTATGAAACTTGTACATAGAGTGTACATAGAGTCAAATAACCAAATAAGTCTATCGTTAATTAGCGGTAATAATCTTGATTTTTTTATTGTACACTGTACTGTACATGCTCTCAAACAGCATGTTTTTTTTCTAGCGAGATATAGATTTGGTTCAAGCTCTTTTTGCTTTAATCTTGTCCTCTCTAAAAAAAGCCACAGTTATTAATTCAATCTCTTACTTTCCACCGCAGACAGAAATGACAACTTTTTACATTCATTGATGTATAACTCTCCTCTCCTCTCTTTCTATTATAAATAAGTTTAATTCAAACCCATACCGGATTTCAGAAAAGCTGATTTCACTAAAATCAGACATTCTTTTCAACGCCTACTGGGAGCAACTAGGTACCCTAAATTTAGAAAAAACTTATTCCTTTTTTATTAATGTAATCAGTGATGGGGTCAATCGCTTCAACACTTTTAAAATCTCCTCGCTGTTACTGTTAGAATGAACTATTTAAAACTATTATTAATTTTTAATTTAATTACAATTTTTATATTATTGTACATTTAAACAACTTTGACTTTGTTTGAACTTTGTTTTGAAGTGCCTTTTTGTATTTGAATTTATCACGTTTATTGTTGACGTGACTGTGGTTCTGTGAGTATATTGTGTCCTGTTTTTTCTGTTGGTAAACAGTGTTGGTATGTAATTTTAAATTATTTTGCAATAATAATTTGCAAAGCAATAACTTAGATCATACAAGAGCTTTCTTGATTAAAATTAGCTGGGCTGCTGACAATTATTCGTATCAAGTTAAATCATAGGAAATCAGGGCTGAGATCTCAGTGAAATCTTACACTCGCATACTAATTCCAAATTTTCTAGATTGATTAATAGACAAATCCAAAAGCGGAACAAGGCCTTTTATTTGTGGAAAGCTACTAAGTCACCTTTCTTCCATCACACCTATTTATCCATTCGTAACGACTGCGCTAGGTTTATCAAAGCGTATGGAGGCAATCTACTCTACAAGCTTTTAAATTAAACTAAGTTTAACAAAATTTTACTATGTAAGTTTATTAGCACTAAACAGAAAGCTATCCTATCTTTTACCCGCTTTAAAGATTAAAAGTGAGGCATGATTTTAGAACTCTATAGCTGTCATTTATTTTGAAATTATTTCAACTCAGTTTTTTAGCTTTCTTCCTGCACCCAACCTCACTCTTATATTAACAGTCCATCCATCTAACCTCTAACGGTTTTATCTTCCAAAATTACCTTAAAAGTTTTAAATCTACATCTTGTAGAGCTGACGGCATTTATCCCAAAATTCTTAAAGAGTATGTGCATATCCTTGCCCCTTTTTGACCCATATTTTTAATTTATTAGTTGCATCAGGCTGCAGGTTCAAACCTGAAAGCTATCGGCCAACCAACATTCTATCCACTCTCAGAAAAATCATAATAGTGATTATTAGATTTTATTTAATTAAGTTTAACATTGTTAATTTTGCTCAACACAGCTTCATACCTAAGAAATCTTGTCTCATCAACCTAATTGTCTATTCTAAGAGCATCACGGAAATCCTCAATAACTATAGGTTTGTCAATGTTATCGACTTTGCCAAAGTATTCCATAAAGTTCCTCACAATCTACTTATTTCTAAGCTAAAGGCTGCGGGTATTGTTAACTTTCTTTTAACATGGATAGAAGATTTTCTCTCTAATCGCACACCTAAAGTTCGCCTTAGTCTTAACTTTTCCTCTTTATGTTCCATCTCATCGGGGATGTCTCGAGGATTTGTATTAGGCCCCCTTCTATTTATCCTCTTTATTGATAATCTACCGTAAGTCGTTTGCTTTACCATCCTGTTCATGCGGACAATGTTAAAATCTGGGGCACTAAAGCTAAACTATCGCAGGCTGACATTCGTAGCATTTTAACTAGTCCGTGGTCAATCAGCTGCCTAAATGTAAACATATCACCTTTAGATGGTCACTTTTTCCTAATATTCATCTTATTGAATCTGCAAATTCAATTAAAGACTTAGGTGTTTTATTTGACTCGTCCCTTTACTTTACAAAGCACTAAACCAGAGCAAATCAAACTTGTTTTAGGTTGATTAAAGTTTTTAGGAGAAATCCAAGTAACGCTTCATCCAAATATTTGGTGTATATGCTGTACTTGAGACCATATCTGGAATACTGTGCTCAGGTCACAGCTCCGATCTTAAAATTCAGAGGCTAGATAAGGTCCAGAGGACAGTCTGCCCGGGGTTTCCATAACCTATCCTACCAACAGAGACTAAAATCCCTAAAATTGTTCTCTCTAAGTGATAGACGACCCCGGGATGACAATATTTTAACTTATCAACTAATCAATTCTGGTTCTACGTCTCCCTTCTTCACAATTTTAAACTAACCAAACCTGGGACTTTTTTGAAACAACGTTTTCAATAGAACCCTTACGCCATGGAATAGCCTACTGCTAGAATAGTCTCTGCATCGTCACTCCAAGCGAAGCCTAATACAATCGTATGATTTACAATTTTAGGTAATCAGGATCCTTTTCTTTTATAACCCAAAATTCGTGTCTATTTTTATTTCTCTTCCTAATATTATTGATAAATAGAACAGATGATCAAAAGGAACTTTGCTCCTACATAACCTGCGTATCAACCTACAATCTGTACATTAAAATAAGTGATTGATAATTTAAATCGTGATTGTATCTGTAAAATAACTAAAATGAATAATTATTTTTTAAGAAACTCCGGTAATTTATATTCTACGTACTCTATAATAGATATTAACCAATCTAAAGAAATTATAAAATTAACACTTTAGATATTGGGCGGTATTTATTTAAAACAAATTTTGTAAACAATTAGAAGTCACCATACCAACACATAATAGGTATATTTCACACATACATACACAAAAGTAGTAGAGAAAAAAGATTTAAAGTAAAACGTACTACTATCGTACGGTTGGATATAATTATAAGTGAAAATAAAAACGTAAAAATAAATCTAAACTGGAATCACTAACGTTTTGAAAAATCACAATAATTAAGCTAATTTTTCAAAAAATAATTGAGTACATGGAACATCAATGTATTAAAAAAAACAATTATTTTTTAAGTGAATAATATGGAAAGATAAATAAAATAATTACTGTATAGGAGCATGTTGCCAAAAAACAATTGTTTAACAACACACACACACACAAATAATTACAAATGAGTAATGGAATTTGCCATCGGTTAATAAAATTAATATCACAAAGTTTATTTTTTCGTCATTGTACAAAAAACATCATTTTTAATATTCAAATAAAACCACGAATGTTTTAAAAAAAGAATGTTTGAAATATAATATTTATATTCTAATTAAAAAAATAAGTAAAACGCTAAACTCTTCTATATATAGGGAATGAAACGACAAATTGAAGTAACAACTCCAAACAACTGTCAAAATAAATAGATACAAGTTAATTTACAATAATAAAACAAAATGAATAAATATAAAGTAGATTATACAAGCATATTATCATTATTATCACCATCATCAACAACAAATGCAAATTCTAATATGGAATTTGGTTTTGCATATATTGAATAACATCGTACGATTTGTCGCGCCAATGGGCCAAGCACGTCCGAATGATGCGCCAATACGACATGGCAGCTTCCCGATCGGTCATTTGGGGTGCAAATCGTTGGCGCAACAGCTTGATCGTTTGGCCGCGAAAACACGGCAATCCGGTGTCGAGCATCAACGAAACGAGAGCTACGATGGCTTCTTGGTAGGGTCGTACGGCCAAATAGGCTTGGATGGACAAATGTTCGAACCACAAATAGGAAGGACAGTCCATCCGACCGCCCATAATCATAAACATTTCTTTCGTCAATTTCATGTCCGATTCCCAACGCAAATTACCGCCTGGACTGCTCTCCAGCATGAAGCCAAAATCTGCAGGGCAGTAGGAAAATAGGCATTGATATAACGTTCAAATGCAACACAAATGGGTAATTGAAAATGTCAATCAATAAACCAATCAAGTTTCTCCCACGGGACTTCTCAATTGGTCCCAAATGCATACTTCTAGAACTGTAATAATATTGGGTTGTTTAAGCTGAAATCTGCACTCTTACACCATCAGATGTCTTATATACATTTGGCACAACACTCATTTTGCACCCTTCGTATCAAGGAGGATTGGACGAGAAAAATCAGCAACTGCCAAATTCGAAATGACCTCCAATTTCACAATCTTCCATCATTGGTATCGCGATGATGAAGATTGCGCTGGTTTTGCATACGTTCTTCCTACAAATCCTGATGCAATCTCACGTATTGTAACGTTGGCTTGTTCAAATGCCAATTGGAAAAAGAGGAATGATGGTCGCCAAACGTACTTAGACGGATGCTGTTCGGGACGATCTTCACACAATCTTGGTCGGGACCTTATCTAAGTCAATCGTGAACAATGGAAATGGATGATTCGAAATGCTATCCAAACTTGAAATTAATGAAGATGCGGCTTTTCCCCACTGACTTTAGTTGTTTGTTGTTGTTTAAGCCCATATAGAAGCCGATGTAAAAAAAATCAAATCGACCATCTAGAACTATAAGCGTAACGCTTGACAATAAGCGACAATGCCATACACAACTTCATCATCGAAAACAAACACTCCCCCCACCGGTTATTATCACCCAGGATAGTTCAAATACCTAAACGTCTGCAAAAACATCAATTTTTACAATGTGCACTTAATGAACGACACTTGAGAAGTGTGCTGACTTTAAATGTTAATTACATCCCGAGTTAAACCCCTCCAGTGATCTCTGTTGGCTGCAAACGGACGCCCATTTAAGTCACTCATTTGGACGAGGGGCTTTAGCATAAATAAAAGGACTGAGTTCGCGTGCTACAATGTCCGTCCAAATTTTCCGTTAGTCGCCTGGCCTTCTTTTCCATCCGGCTTTCACACCAACTGTAATACTGTAAAATTGATCAAGTTTAAAACAAAGCAGCGTACGGCATTTCGAGTTTCAGACCTGTCAATTAGAAGCCTAGAACTGTCTACACTGAGTGTCAACGTATGTACAATTTACTAATTATTATAGAAAACAAAATATTAGGTTTGGCAGTTAATATGAAAACGTACCAATATGAATAATGTGACCGTGTTTATCAACCATGATGTTGCCATTGTGACGATCTTTGATTTGCATCAAATAACAAAAGACATTGTAGGCAGCCAAACTCACAACAAAATTACGCCGAGCCTATAGCAAATGAAATATAAATGCATCTTTAATCATACGTTATGATGGAATTTGATAAATTGATCAGTATGGAATTCAATAATAGTGCTTATTTTCATTGTTGAAGCAATGTTTCGAATAAACAAAACACCTTTTTTTGTACTCTTAACAAAAATGTACAATTTTTATCATTGTATTCTTCATTTTTACTCTAATGCACAAAAAAATCAATTTTATTTTGGCTTTTGAATAAATAAGATGGTACATAGCTTTTCAAATGTATCATTTTATAGAAACATTCAAGCAATACTACATTATCACAATTATAATGATGTTACATTGAAACGAATGAATTCAAAATTGATTTAATCAATTATTTGAATTGTTTGTATTATTACTATAATAATAAAATAATAATAAAAGTTGGTGGCAAAGCCACTTCTTTATTAGTTCCAAGTTTTCATAGCATCTCGAATAATTCCCTTCCACTGTTCACGGTTTTCGGAGGCGTGCACAGATACGTCAGTCCAACGACTTTGTCATTGTTTCCAAGATAAAGTCCCGGCCAAAATAGGGTAAAGATCGTCCCGAACAGCATCCATGCAAGTACGTTTCTGACCACCTATCCTTTTCTTCCAATCGGTATTTGGACAAGCCAAAGTTACGAAACGTGAAATTGTACTGACATACACGTCTTCCGTTTGTCCAGAAACCTTGGCAAATATAGCATCAATTGCGTAGTTGAACAAAAGCGGATCAGCTACACAGCCTTAACGGACACCACAGCAAATTTCGAACGGCTTTGTAGTAGATTTGTTGCAAATGCGGATCGCAGCAGTTGAGTTCTTGTACAGACGTGTGGTCTTCTTCCTCTCCGGGCAAATCCTATCAACTATCGCTGATATGGCAATTTTTGCAGCAATGCAAAGTAAACTGATGCCCCTGTAGTTAGCAGGTACTTACCGATCTCCTTTCTTGTGAATAGGAACAATAGTAGCACGATTACAGTCTTCAGGGCGCTGATCAGTTGTCCAGAGGTCATAGAGGTCTTCAGTAAGTCGAGAGGGACCGTATTTAAAGATATATACGGTCCCTCTACTATTAGGTATTACAATGTTACTGTTACATTCAATATACATATAAGTTTGGAGTATTAATTAATTTTTGAAAATGAAAGAATAGAAATTATGGAAATTGGAATTGTGCCGGAGTAGTCTGGCGGTACAGCGCTCGACTTGGACCTGGGTGGGCATGGATTCGAATCCCATCCACTAAAATGAGGGCTTCGCTAATATGTCCACTGCTGAAAGATGCGCGTTTTCTGTAAAACTGTTAGGACGACACCGAACCACGACCGATAAGTGACTCATCGGACCAATCATAATGAAGTCGAGTGTGGGACAGACAGCCAGTGGAGTGGATAACAAGCCCACTCCTATATATATATATATATGTGATGTGTAATTGGTAATATTTGATTCTGGTCTAAACGTGTTTTGACTTCTTCTTTTAAACCCCGGGACTAGTGGGTTAGCAAGTCAAGTATTCAAACAATAAGTAGCTCGATTGAACACTAATCTGCCCAAAACCCAGGCATAACAAAAACATTCAAAGTAGCAAACATTAAAAGAACCTTTATATAATGTTGACTTAAAAAAAAATACTTTTTTCAGTAATTATATATATGTTGTTTCCGCAGCAGTATAAATTTTTACAAAGGCCAGGTTGCCAACCTTGCGCTCAAACCCTCCTCCCTTTATCCAGGCTTGGAACTAGCTAGATTGAATCATTTCTAATTCAAACAATGAAAGATGACGCCATTCCGGCAAACAATAACGTTTCTGGATGGCAAAGTTACCAGATGACAAGGTTGAGTGAAAGCCGAAAGAAAGCGCAATCTTCGATTTGCAGAATATTTAATGCCAACGAGACTTTGTTATTGTTGTTTTGCTGTAATTGTTGTCTTATTGCCCCATGCTTATTCTTAAAGCAAAAGGGTTTTGTATATATATATATATATATATATATATATATATATATATAATTTTAAGTTAAATTCTAAGCAATATCGATAAAAACAAATTCTTAATCAGTTTACAAATTTTAATTTAAACATTTGAACTGAAAATTACCAATTGGTAGGCAGGACTAGTTTCGTCACCATAAATGCTTAAAAAGTATTCATACAATTTGCCATCGGTCTGTCTGCCTATTTGATCGCGTGATTTGCTGTCGGGAACGCATTCTATCACACCACGCTATTCAAAACATGAATTATAAACATTGAATTAATTAGATGCAAAACATCATTACATAATTGAATGTTTTGGAATTATTACAAAATGGTTTATAGTTAAACGAAATGCATATATTTAAAAATACAACTATAAACACTCTGCAAGAAATCATCAAGTAGATTTAATTCGTGACATTGAGAATTGTAACAATTTGTTGTTTTATGATAACAGGCAGCTAAATGAATGGTTAAGTAGACTAGTAATAGAATAATAAAAGTTGGTGGTAAAGCCACCTCTTTATTAATTCCAAGTTATCAAAACATCTCGAATAATTGCTCTCCACTGTTCACGGTTCTCAGAGGCGCGCACCGATATGTCAGTCCAACGACTTTGTCATTGTTTCCATGATAAAGTCCCAGCCAAAATAAGGTGATGATCGTCCAGAACAGCATCCATCTAAGTACGTTTCTCACCACCTATCCTTTTCTTCCAATCGGCATTTGGACAAGCCAAAGTTACGAAACGTGAGATTGCATCAGGATTTCTAGCAAGAACGTATCCAAACCAGCGTAATCTACGTTGCTGCGATACCAAAGGAGGAAGTTCATGAAAATGGAGGTCATCTCGAATTTGGTAATGGTTAAGTAACATTGCTACTTCTTAATTATTTCTCTATTTTCAAAGAATCTCAAAAAAATCGCCTCACATATAGGAAAACAAGCTATTAAAAAATATTTTTGTAACAGTGCCATTGTTTATTGTAGTTTGTCGGCATTATATGTGTTTCAGTTGTTCTATCTCAAAAAATTATTAGTTGTGAACTACAACCAACCCAGTTTCATATAGAAAAATAGAGCAATTGGTAATAGATGGTAAGTGGGGCAAACAATGACTGATTATTTATATTAAAACATCAAACAATTGTAAATGAATGGTATACATAAAACAATATACAAACTGTATAACAATTACCCCGGGCGAAGTTGCAACTACTTTGTAAGGATAAACGAACAACTCCAAACCACAACGTTCGAAAATATTTTTAAACAACTGTAATACTTGCAAAGCTAAAATATCCTGTTAAAAATAGACAGAGAGAGAGAGAGAGCGGTTAAAAAGACAGAAGCACATATTTTACAAATTCAAGATAAAAACACAACTAAAATCAATTTACAGTTAAAATGAAAAAATACAAAGTTCAAAAATTGAAGTATCTCAAAAAAAAACACTCAACATTGTACACTTGTAAACATTGTTAATCTTCCAATAATTTAATTATCAACATTATTGATATTTTATTAAAAGAGAAATTCAGCAAAAACATACCCAAATAGTGTTTATTCTATTATCACAAATAATTAACAGCCATGATGCAAAAAAACATCAAAAATAAAATATAATTGATTCTGTCTCTACATTGTGTTATAATAAGCATAAAGTCAACATAACTAGAAATCTTAAAAATAACAGATACAGTGAACACTTAAACAGTTGCAATATAATAATAATAATACAAGTGTTACTTTCAATAGATTATTTAAGTTAAAAACTACCAATTTCCAAATGCTACTAATGCTGAGGATTTGAGTAGTGTTTATAAAGTCTCAGTTTCCAGTAATAGTGATATTCCCGACTGTTTCTCCTCCACTAGGTGCCAACAGGCATCTACACTTACAACAACAGGGACCGAATGTACTGGACCTCCGCTTCGGCGGGTGTAAGCATACACCCAGGATACGTAAAAAGTATCTGAAGGTATACGTAGACCCTGACAAAAAATCAGACAGCCTCGTCAATCCTTGCAAACAGTAGCACCACTACGAGGATGCTGTCTAATAACCAAGAAAGTTCGTCATTCTTCTACGTTTGTTACGCCATCGAAGTCGATCGTTTAATATATGCCGTACACGTGCTGGGGTGGTCTAGCGGTACAGCGCTTGAATTCGGACCTGAGGGTTCGAATCCCACCCACTAAAATGCGGGTCCACGCGTTCGGCTTGGCTAAAATGTCCCCACTGCTAAAAGATGCGTTTCTCGTGCAAACATAAAATAAATAAAAATAAAATAGTAAAGAGATGTCGCTACACAAACGGCATTTCCACCTACCTGTCGCACATCGTCGCCCACCTTGAATATGCACGCTTGCATGTACACATGATCGATTTTCGTCGCTTGCTTTTGGCCGTCGTCGTTGACCGATCGGGGCAGGGCGACAAGCGCAGCGGACGACCTGGCATCGCAATGCGATTGGCCACAATTGGTCACACGTGCTGGACTGCTCGAAAAGCGATCGTTGAAACTATTTTGTTTGCGAACGGGCCGCAATGCTGGACGTTTGGAACTATTAGGAAGGCGGGTAGAATTGGAGTTATGGGATGAGAATTTATTTATTTATTATGCTTTAAAATAAGCACGAGGCAACGAGACAACAGTAACAGCAACAACATATTCCCATAATTTGAAAGGAACATGGGACAACAAATGCTTCCATGTTTAGATGGGAATAAAAGTTTGACACAACCATGTCAAATGATGACTATTTTACAAACTAATAATAAAATATTTTGTAAACAAAATAAACCATTGCCCAATGTTTGGATCAAAAGTCAGTAGGGACGTGTAAATACATTGTACATAATTTCGTCATTCAAAATGTGCAACCAAATTAAATTTAGCGTCTATTGACTCTTGTCATTCAGATAAAAACCCAGGCCAAATGTTCTGACTGTTTTAAACCGAAAATGGAGCCCAAATATGTCCAGTACACAGGCGTTGCTTTTGTTGCCAATAAAAAGTACAAAATTATGCATCCAACGTATGCACTATAGGGATGCTACTAATCCTGATGATTTGAGTCAATGCTTATAAAGCTTCAATTTCCAATGATGGTGATAATCCTGACTGTTCATCCTCCATGTAGTGCATCCTGGACGAATAACAGCAGGGATTAAGTGCACAGCGAAATAATTGGGTTTTCACTAAATTCTTGCTTAGTGAATAAGTGCTAGCATACACCCAGGATGCTTAAAAAGTATTTCAAGGTAACTATTTACCATATGTAGCCGATTAGACTTGTGGATCCGTCAACCCTAAAAAAGATCGCCTCGTCAATTCCTGCAAACACCGGCGTTCTCGCAAGGAAGCGGTCTTTTAGCCATAAAACTTCATTTACTCCATTCGCATTGGACAACCTTTTCGTATAGGAATTCGATAAGCTATTCAAAGTTGGAATTAATGAAAAAGTGGCTTATGTTATGCTATGTACGTACTATAACCTTTTTCCTAACAAATATACATTTTCTCATCAATTACAATTTTAAAGCAATTATTCTCATTTTTCGAACAATAATCAATAGCGCGCGCACACACACCCATGAGAGATACAATTCAATCAAATAACAACAACAAAGAAATTCATTTAAAATTGACCTACTCAGTTGGAACAACGAGCTGATTCATAGATCCACAATTGGACGATGACGATAGCATTTTCGCGGCACTGGCTGCGGCAATTGCTTCGTTTTCCAAATTTTGCACACCGACACGGCGAACCTGACATGGGGGGGGAAAGAACAATGCCAACATTTATTCGTAATGGACGGAATAGAGTATACGACTTGAAAACATTTCACAGACAATTAAATTGTGATATGAGAAAACAATTGACAGTTGCTATGACCCTGAGGATTTGAGTAATGCTTATAAAGTCTCAATTTCCAATGATGGTGATATTCCTGACTGTTCGTCCTCCACGTGGTGCATCCTGGACTAGGTGCTGAAAGGTATCTAAATTGATAACAGCAGGGACCGAGTGCGCAGCGGTACAACTGGACTTTCACATCCTTATTCATTTTAAATTCGCATAGCATCTCGATTTTTGTCATTCCAACCGACTTAGCCATTGTTTCCAAGTCCCGACCAAGATAGTGTGAAAATCGTCCCGAACAGCATCGATCCAAGTACGTTTGGCGACCATCATTCCTCTTTTTCCAATTGGCATTTGAACAAGCCAACGTTACAATACGTGAGATTGCATCAGGATTTGTAGGAAGAACGTATGCAAATCAGCGCAATCTTCGTCATCGCGATACCAATGATGGAAAATCGAGAAATGTCAGTCCAACCGACTTAGCCATTGTTTCCAAGACAAAGTCCAGAATAAAATAGCGTATAAATCGACCCGAACAGCATCCATCCAGGTACGTTATGTGACCACCCCTACTTCTTGGGTAAAGCAAAATTTCAATACGTAAAATTGCATCAGGGTTTCTACGACAAACGTGTTCAAGCCAACACAATCTTCGTTGTAGCGACACCATCAAAGTTAGCAAGCTACATCATTTCTCAACCGGTTAAAGTCCGGGTTTTGGATGCGAACCAATCAAGAGAAAATGTTCATTTTGACTTGGATTGATTTCTATGCATGTCTAAACTGGATTTGCAAGTATTCCAAACGTAGCGGCAATAACAAATAATCCAGTAATTTAATTTAATGAATATAATTTTGATTAATGATGTAATCACTTCCATATTTATATGACAAATAAACAAACGTAGAAGAATGACGAAATTTCTTAACTGGTAGACGACCTCCTTGTGCCGTTGCTACTGTTCGCAAACATTGACGAGGCCGCCTGATTTTTTGTTAGAGTTATCTCCATTAGCCCAAAGGCCACATATGGCTTTTAAGTACCCTGAGCGTATGCTTGCACACACCCGCCGTAGCGGAAACACAGTTATACCGCCGTACACTTGGTCTCTGCTGTTATGGGTCTAGATGCCTAGGGGCACCTAGTACAGGATACGCCAGTAATCAATTGAGAGTCACGAGAACCAACACATCAATAAATGAATGGAAAAAAACGCACCTTGAATCTAGCCAAATAAGGAGCTTTGGCGGCTGATTGCATTGGAGTGCCCGATTTGTAGTCGATTTCCAAAACGATGCTGTCCGGATTGGACGGCAAATAACAGCCCGGTTCAATGACAATTTGACGTAGCGCTTCCAAACACGCGTTGCGACGAGCCTCGCCTTTGGGATAGGATCTGGAAAATTAGGCAATATACCAAGTCCAAGATAGAAAAAACTAAAATACATCCATTTATCGTTATTTACCTAAATAACAGTCAATAAACCAAAAATATTGTTTACATATATACCATAATATGCCCAACTATTCGCTAATTAGTCTACACTGTATTAAATTAATCATGATTGACACAAGGAAAAACAATTTACAAAAATACGTCAATTGTACGCTAATTGGAAATGTGTGATGCGAAAGAATTGAAAGTGAAATCAATCGATTCCATTTTGACCAAAACCAGACACATGTTGAGAAAGAGGAGAAGATTTTTAAAATGTTTGCTATACTGTCGTTGTAAAAAATATACAATAACTCCACCGTATCCAGTACCAAGTACGGTTGAAAAGATTGAAGGGTCTTGTAAGTGCAAGATTAGCAACCTGGCCTTGCTAAAGGAACAACAATTGGGACACCACAATATTTGGTTAAATTCGAATGGAATTTCAATCTTCGATATGCACAATAGTCAACATTTTAATGTGCAATTGTATAGAACAATCTTGCGTTGTCCCGTGCTCTTTAGAGAAAGAAACAACAACAAAAAAAGCAATTCACAATCTAGTGTAAAAGTCAAAGGGGTGGTCTAGCGGTACAGCACTCGAATTTCGACCTCAGTGGGCATCGGGGTTCGAATCCCACCACCTGCCCACTAAAATGGGAGCCCACGTTCGGCTTCGCTAATATGTCCCCACTGGTGAAAGATGTTTCTGGTAAAACATTAAAAGTAATAAAATAAATAAATGACCAATATTCCACGTTGTTGTCCAATCAACCGAAAAGATCACAATCCCGTTACAGTCTGACGATTTGTATTCTTTGCAAATTCTAAAAATTATACTGGTATGCGTTTGTTGCCAACTAAAGACTACTGCCTTGCAGTCAAACGTTCTAGCCAAATGCTTTGAGTAAAAATTCTAATTTTTCTCCTATTACACATTGGGATATCTGACCTATAATATGTAACATTATTCTTCAATAATGCTTTGTCGCTAATAATAAATAAATTATTGACCGCCCCCCCCGTTGCTTTCAAAAACAAAAGAATTGAACTCAACTCAATGAAACAACTGTGGAACAAAAATCAATAGTAAAAAATAATTAAATATAAATATAAATTTTACAATATGTACTATTTTATCATTACCATTGTTTATTTTCAGAATTTATTGATTAATGATCAAAGATATAATTTCGATGCCACGTGATTTGGCAAATTAATTATTAATTATTTTCTGCATATCGAAGTGTAGGCATAAAAATATACATACTTTTGTTAGAAAAAGCTTTTTGGCTTATAAGTTACAAATATATTACTTTTTATTGAGAAAAACCCAACCAAGTTAAATCATTTTTCGCCAGTTGTTTACTTGACAACTGCCTTGTAGAAACAGACTGTCGAAATAGAATTACAATAAACTTGACAAAATTGCCACAAAATGAAAAATAATGCAAAACTTTCATTTTTAATCAACCGATGAACATGGCTTTGCCAACCGCAGCCAATTGCATCAAGTTCGGTTGGAAAAGGAAAAACGTGCCAACGTGATGGCAAGAACGGTTTTGGAATGGACAATTGGAAATGGTAAATAAAAAGGTTGGGGGTAGGCCACAGAAAACTTGGCTAAGAACTATTCGCCAAGATCTAATTGAAATGAATGTTTCGTTGGGGGATCAAACAAAACGTTTGGCAAAATGTGCAAATACATGGAAAAAAATGTTTGTTGTCTCGAGTTTTTTTTTGAATTATGCGACTTTGTTGTTGTTTTGTGTTGCAATTGTTATCTTATTGGCCCATGCTGATTTTTCAAGCAATCTTCAATAGCAAAAATTTAATGTTCAATTAGACGGAACGATCTTATTGTCTCATATTCTTCAAAGTGAATATATTACACCCTTCCAAAATGTCTACCTACCGCCATTACGTCTTACTGATATACGAACACTTTGACTATCGATCAATCTTCGTACCATCGTTGCAAACCCTAAGTGCTTGCGTCAAGCCGAACGCGAGAAACAAAAAAATGAGGCAACATCTTACTTGATTTTGGCCGACACCGACGTAATTTGATCGAAAAATTCAAATTCGCGGTAGAAAAATTCCAGCGTGGGTCCACCAAAATTGCGCTTGATTTGATCGGACAATGCGAGCAACTGACTGCCAATTTCTGCATCAAATTTCAAGCCCTCTTCGTCACTGTAAATATTCGTTTTCATATTCCACAACAATTGATGAGCCAAAAGCGGCGATCGCCTGGCATTGTTGATTACAGCCTCGGACAAATATCCCAGCTGTTGGAAGTTGGAAACAAAACAAAATTGTTATTAAATTTTGAAACGAAGATGCTAAAATTGATCATTTTGTTCCGGAAATGGTAGAGGTAAAACATATTTCTTATTTCAAGGTTGTCGGATGCAAATTGAACTTGGAGGGGGGGGGATAAATGAAGTTTCTTGGCTGGAAGACCGCTTCCTTGTGACGACAACGCCAGTGTTGACAGAAATTGGCAAGACTATTTTCTTCGGGATTGACAAATCCACAAACCTAACCGGCTACATATGGATTCCTTGGGATACTTCGTAAGCATCTTGGGTAAATGCTAGCACCCATTCACTGGACGGGAGTCAAGTGAAAGTCCCTGCTGTTATCAATTTAGATACCTTTCAGCACCAAGTCCAGGATGCATCACGTGGAAAATGAACAGTCAGAAATAAAACCATCATTGGAAATTGAGACTTTATAAGTCTTACTCAAATCCTCAGGATCATTAGCATCATTAACATACGCATATAAATTTTCGTTTATGTAATTATCCAATTGACTACACACACACACAACATTTTCCAGATGACAATCAACTGGTGGTACAACTTGCAGAGCACTTTGCATAGCTCGTGCTAGACCAATCATAACAGCAGATAAAAACGATGTATAATGATCGAATCTAATACCCGTTAATTAGCTCTACTTAATCTATTTATTTTCCCACGTACATTATAATAATGTAAACCAAGCAAACCAAGATCAGCATCACGTCAAAACATGATCAATTCAATATGATTATACAAACTCTAGTTTCTAAATCAGCGGGTGAACACAACTCACAAAATACAAAAATGTAATCTTTGTTTATTCAAAGGAAAAACGGAAAATGCTAAAATCTTGATTGTCTTTGACGAATTGTCATACACCGAACTTGCATCCATTTTTATAAAACGAAAAACCTTTTTTTAAACTTGATAAATGAATTGAACAAATCAATAGGTTCTATTACTACACAAACAATAGTACGTTGTCAATGCAAACATGATCAAAATCAATTACATTTTCAAACATTCCATCCGGTAATTATTTTGTTACAAATAGTTGCGTCTATTTAAACAATGAATTGTTTGGCAAATATTGATAGAAAAACACACTAACCTTGTCATATCGTATGCCCTGTACAAATTGGGGAACATAGAACAGCATCGTTTCGGGCGCATAATCGGTCAAAACACGGACAGCGTATTGATGGGTCAGCGGGTGTTGGGGAAACATTCGTGAGAAAAATGACAGTGCAACTACGGGAGCAACTGGAGCCCAATTGAGAATGTAGGAAAGCTAAAAAGACAAACATAATGAAGCAGTTCGACCTGCAATTTGAATCGATTTTTGCCATGTCAAAAACACGAACCAATCCAGTTGTTTGAACTTTAAAAAAATTGCGTTTTGAAATAAATTGGACAGATAAATTTTTGACGTAAATGGGTTTTTTTTCGTATAAGAAAGAAAAAATAACAATCAAACGTATGCCAATAGAAGTGAATGATTTGCAAGGGTGTTGTTGCAGAAAATAACTGCCAATTAACGATTTCATTGGCTATTTGGTTCAATTCGCAAAGAATTGTTACATCAATTAATACAACTGTTTCGTTTTATCGCCTACATGTTTACTAGTAACATATTTTGACATAACATAACAAGTTTGGAATAGCCTATCAAATTCCTATACGAAAAGGTTTTCGAATGCCAATTGAATATGGAGGAATAGAATGAAGTTTTCTGGCTAAAAAAATCGCTTCCTTCCGACAATGTCAGTGTTCAGAAGCATTGACAAGGCGATCTTCTTTAGGGTTGACGCCGGTTGACATATGGTAAATAGAGTCTTGAGATACCTTCTAAGCATCATGAGTGGATGTTAACACCCATTTACTGAACGGGAATGCTGCAAAAGCCCAGTTATATCGCTATGCACTCGGTCTCCGCTATTATTAGTCTAGATGCATGTTGGCACCTAGTCCAGGATGCACCACGTGGAGGACGAACAGTCAGGAATACCACTATCATTTACATAACAACCCAAATAATCCTGCTTCAGAAATGTGCAGAAATATATCAGTCCAACGACTGTTCACATAAAACCATTAAAAACTCGATAAATGAGTGGCATTAAAAACTCATATTTAAATTAATTCCCAAAATAAGCCATGTTTTGACAAGTGGACAATGAATGCTGTCAAACGAGTATCTGCGCTTAACCCCAGGAGGTCCACCACAGAAATAGAAATGGAGTGTTTCTAATCAAACCGAGGTTGGAACACATGTGGTCTAGCGGTACAGCGCTCGAATTCGAATCCCATCACCGGCATTAAAATGCGGGCCCACGCGTTTGGCTTCGCTAAAATGTCCACTGCTGAAAGATGCGTTTCTCGCAAAACATTCAACGTAGCAAACATAGAATAAAAAAATTAATCTAGCTTACTTCTGAACGACTCTCTTCAATGTTGGACGAAGTGACCAAAAATTGTAACGCTGTCGGAATGTGAATGATCGACAGTGGATTTGCAGTAACCAAAGTAGAAACCTCGCGATTCAATTCGGGTGAATTTATGAATCTATTTGCAGGTTAGGAAAAACAACAAAAATGTTTAGAAAAAACACACTTTCCCTCATTTTTTAAAATACCAAAATCAGTGAAATATATATTTATTCCTACTTTAAATGTTTTACGGAAAACCGAACGTGGGCCCGCATTTAGTGCCGGTGATAGGGATCGAGCCCATGCCCTCCCAGGTCCAAGCCGAACGCTGTGCCGCTAGACCACTTCGGCATATATATATATATCATTTTCCATTTATCGAACGCAAACTAGAAACGTTATTATCAGTACAGTCTTTAGTAAATAAGCTTATCTCTAATCGATAATATGTCTTCGATCAACGTTAGAAGCTCTAGAAACCCATAATCAATTAACCTTGAACTTTGCTATACTTATTCCAACTCCGTCTAGTTTGAGTTAGAAATGATTCAATCAAGCCACTCCCAAGCCTGGATAAAGGAGGAGGGTTTGAGCGCGCAAGGTTAGCAACCTGGCCTCTGTAAAATATTTATACTGCTACGGAAACAATACAAGAGGACGCCATTCCGGCAAACAGCGGTAAAGAAGTTATCGCACGTATATCGATGACAGAGTTACACAGATGACAGGGTTGAGTGAAAGCCGAAAGCAAGCTCAATCTTCAATGCCAACGAGACTTTTTTGTTATTGTTTTGCTGTAAATGTTGTCTTATTGCCCCATGCTTATTTTTAAAGCAAAAGGGTTTTGCATAATATATAATATATATAATAACAATAATATTTATTCCAGACCAGTTTTGCAAAAAGCAATCGAAAAGTATATTCTAACACAGTATTTGTAAAAATGAAATGTGTTATTTTTTGTAGAAATACTTTAAGCCAAACGCATTCATAATAGCACATTTACACCTACAATAATTATTATAGTTCTAAAAATTGGCAGTCACATTGAAATAAATAAGGTTTGATGCCAATTTCAATGTAAAAAAGAAAGATCCTTGTAGTAGGTTTGCTGTCCACACATCCAAGTGACACCAATTACACAAAAGTCGTGTCACACAATAAACATGCCCTCTGGTTCACCTGACCACAGACACATCAATTTTAGACCCACACATCTTCGTCGACAAAGTCCTTCCTTTACCTTTGGGGCATATAAACAGCAACGGCAGGACACATGTCCCAAACCAACTGAATCCATTTGTGCCACGACTTTTTCTTCACCGCTTCGCGAAGCCACGTTTCGACTTCCGTTTCTTTCGTCCCAGTCAAGTCGGGCAACGCCAGAGGATTGAACCAGGCAGACAAACGTTCAATTTCGGAAGCCTAAAAAGAATGTTTAAAAAAGGGGTACGTACAACAAAATGGTTGACCAGTATGTGGCAAACACGATTGTTTCTGTCAGGCGTCGTCACCACATTTATGCGCGCGACATCATCAACAAAATGATAATTATATTGGGGGCTGCATTTTTCATATTAAACTTATCAATAAATTAATTATTTTTATTTTTGCTAATATAGGAAAAGCAATCTTTTATCAAACATTTATTATTTATTTTACTATCAAATATAATGTATGTACTTTAGTGTGCAGTTCACACAGTTCTCTTTATTTACTAGTCATAAAATCATTGTAGTTTTGTAATTGCGTATATTCAACCTAGTAGGTGTTCGATTTCGTTTAGATCATTGTTAATTAATTAGTCATTACAAATAACTTGGATATGTATATAAGGTCAACACAAATGCACACAGTAAGATTTGCCAACCTATTATTTACGAACACAACAACTATAAGTGCATATTGAACGTTGATGGTTTGATTGTATGCTAACATTGTTGGAACACAGTTCAATATAACATTGCATTTTTTAAACCGAATGGTACAAAGTTTAATAGTGCTGGCAACATGAATGTCAACAAAACGCTTCGCAACAACGAAGGAAATGTAACTTTAATCGTTTTGACAAAAGCAACATTGATTACCGTTGTGACAAGATTATCCAATACATGCGTTTGTTTACTAATGAAAACGTTTTGTGATGTTTATGGTTCAATTTTACATTTTATTTTCTCATTTGTAAGCTAATAATAATAATAATAGTAATGATAATAATACTGCTGCTACTACTAATAAAAATAACTAATAACAATAATAATGATAATAATAATAATAATAATGATATTAATAATAATAATAATAATAATAATAATAATAATACTATTAATAATTATCATAATTATAATTATAATACTAATACTAATTACTATTACTATACTTACTACTACTACTACTACTACTACTACTACTACTACTACTACTACTAATAATAATAATAATAATAATAATAATAATAATAATAATAATAATAATAATAATAACAAACTTTGTCGTGTTACCATAAATACTTCAAAATCAAAATGTTAAAACAAAAATAACCAGAAATCACTTAACACCAGACACTACTTTTAATACACTCTTATATTTAATAGACAACCATTTGTTTTTAATGAAAAATAAACAGTCAAAGTAATAAACCCCAAATGTTTCACTTAATCAATTTTGTTTAAAAAAAACTGTTAAAAACAAGTACTTTTTTTATTAAAGTGTAATAAACCTTGATAACAAAATGTTGGTTGTATTTCAATCGACTATCGATTATCATATTTTAATTATAAAGGAATTTATTACTAGTGATTGTGACTCAGATAATAATCAACAAAAATAATATTCAGAACCATTGTACATAGGTCAATCATAAATCCACACTTTCAGTCTGTGACATAGTCACCTCTTTATTAGTTCTACACGTGTACAACATCTTAAGTAATCGTACAAGATAGTTTTTAAGTAATCTGAGTCAATACTAGTACTTATCCACCAGGACGATAGGTCAATTATATCAGAAATATAACTATCATTACAAATCGAGATTGTATAAGCATTACTCGAACCCTTAGGATTATTGGCATCCCAAAAACTTCCATACTATTTAGTTTATTGCGATTCAATTGTTCAAGCGCAAAAAATGAAATGTGCTATTCAAATTCAAACATTAATCCGTCTGATCAGGAAAAGTAGGCATCAAAAACAACACCCTCCATGAACATGGACTTGTGTAAAAGTGAAATAACAAAAACACTTACAAGTAAAAGAAGGATAATTTCGCGTTTTTGCAGACAAAATTGCTTCAAATAACACTCATCGTTGGCACGAGCACTTTGTTTACCTACAATTGAAAAATATGCAGATCATTAAGCATAAAAAATAGTTATCCAAATGTTTACACCCAAAATACTTGACTGGTAAATAAATAAAATAATGAATGCTTAAAGGATTAAAAAATAACATCAAACTTTATCGTGACTATAATAATAATAATAATGATGTTAATAATAATAATAATAACAACAACAACAACAACAATAATAATAATAATAATAACAATAATAATAATGATATTTATAATAATAAGAAGAATATTAATAATAATGATAATAATAATAATAATCGATAAGTTATATTTTGTAGTGTTCGATACAAGCAAACAATTAAAAAAACACTTAACGATTATCGGAAAAAAATCGCTTGTGTTCCATACAATTTTTAAATTGATCCACGTACAAATGTTTTCCAATTTCCAACATTCCAAAAATTACAACACGTGTTTCAAAAACGAACACTTCAAAAATGTACCATTTCGAAAAAATGTCATTTCTGAACAATATGTTTTAAAACTACCCGACATTAAATCTAAATTTATTATACTATGTACATGCTGATTGCTATCTTCTAATCTTAAATTAATCTTAATAATAGCAATTGTTGCGCAACGGCAAATGTTGTTAATAACAAACATATACTGTTTATTTTGAAAGGTGTGTCATAATTGATCACAGTAAGTCGTTAAAATAGTTAAACAAAACAAGTCGGCCCTGCTTACCGCCAGTGGCAGACGATCGCTTCGATATGACCGAATAAGCTGTATTGCTACCACCACCACCCACTGTTCCATACACACTCGTTTGATTGTGCCCAGTGGGCAAAGTCAACGACCCGGTTTGCGAATAATCCACCATCAATGAACCTTGATCCGTCATTATCATTTGCGACTGAAGTCTGGGCAAAGTACCCGTGACACCGGTTGCTGCATTCGACTTGGCATTCTGTTCCGAAAGGATGTGCGACTGAATTCGGTGAATATTCGGCGATGAGGTGCTGGTTGTTGCCGACATGACGTTGTTGTAATTGCGGCCGTTTGTCGGATGCGTCACATCGACATAGTCAGGCCAGTAGTGACCTTGTCCAACAGCATCCAGCAGTATGTCCATTTCCACATTGATGTTCGATTTGGACAAATACTTGCGTTCGGCTTGCATGAGCGACCAAATGCGGTTGAGAGCCTTGAGTTCGTCGGACAAATCTACGCCCTTTTTCGTTGGATATTGGGGTTTGACACTGATGTATTACAAAAAAGGAAGCAATCGCACAAACAATTAAATTGCCGGTAATGTTAATAAGCAAAATTGTGTTGAATAATAACAGTTTTCATTCTTTTCTACGTTCTGATTTGGATACTATGGTAAAAGTATGTCCAACCCAAACAATACAATTGATAATGCAACAGCTAAAAAGGTTTCTCGTGAAGCATTCAAGCAATAATTTTTAATATATATCAACAAGGGATGCTAATGATCCTGAGGATTTGAGTAATGCTTATAAAGTCTCAATTTCCAATGATGGTGATATTCCTAACTGTTAGCCCTCCACGCGGTGCATCCTGGACTAGGTGCTGAAAGGTATCTAAATTGATAACACCATGGACCGAGTGGATACATAAAAGCTTGTTCATTTTGAGCAAAGCTGTTTAAGATCCATATGGTTTTGCTCGTTGCCCTCCATTGAACGCACTCATTTAATAACTAATAAAATATTTCGACAATTCTCACATCTTTGTAAGTCACTTAACATTTATTGGTCATGTATCTCTAGCACAATAAAAGAAAGACGATTAAAATGGACTGGCCATGTTTTACGTAGATCGCCCACTCATCCAGCCAGAATAGCTATGGAAGCCCATCCATTGGCCAGGTGGAAAAGAAGGCCAGGCAACCAACGGAAAATTTGGACGGACATTGTAGCACGCGAACTCAGTCCTTTTATTTATGCTAAAGCCCCATCGTCCAAATGAATGACTTAAATGGGAGTCCGTCGGTTTACCCTATGCTGCCACCAGAGATTATTAGGGGGTACTCTGGATGTAATTGACATTTAATGTGAGCACACCTCAAGTATCATTCATGAAGTGCATATTGTATAGGTTTATGTTTTTTGCAGATGTTTTGATATTTGGACTACCCTGGGTGATAATAACAGGTGGGGGATGTTTATTCCCGATTATGATGATGACGATGAATTAGAATTTACCAGTGTTTATCGGTACGTGAATGGAATTTAACCATTTGCACGACTGTTACTACTGATTATTGAATAGTTTGAAAAATGTAATTTATAATCCTTTTGGATAGTATTCATTGAATACAAAAATCCAGTTTTCGATTGTTCTTGTAGCATTTTACATAGATAATTATTGGGACGAACATTGTAGCACGCGAACTCAGCCCCTCGTCCAAATGAGTGACTTAAATGGGCGTCCGTTTGCAGCCAACAGAGATCACTGGAGGGGTTTAACTCGGGATGTAAATAACATTTAAAGTCAGCACACCTCTCAAGTGTCATTCATTAAGTGCACATTGTAAAAATTGATGTTTTTGCAGACGTTTAAGTATTTGGACTATCTTGGGTGATAATAACCGGTGGGGGGTGTTTATCCCCAATGATGATGATGATGAAGTGACATACAAAAATAATTATTTACTTCACAAAAGAGAAATTAATATATTTCCAAAAAAATAAGAAAACGCATAGACTGCTTAATAACCCCATATTACTAATTCGAAAAATGGACCTCTTACGTAAAATAATTCACAATGGCAGCATATGCTTTCTCGCGCAAAACAGTCCGCGCCAACGAATGCGAACATCCAAATTCAGACAAGTGACGTCGACCGCTTCCAACACTGGCTCCGCTGTAACCAATTCCGCTGGCGACACTGGCATTGCCGCTGTGCATGTCGGCGGTCGAGGCTCCAGGTAGACCGGGTACGGACGTTCCCTGTCCAACTGTCGATGTCCCAATTGCGTGATTGGTGCTCCCTGTGGTACTTTCGGTGTCGTCCATTGTACAGGCGTTGGTCGAAGTTGTGCTTTGCAACAAGCTTAGGCACATTTCGACAATACGGCAGCGGACGCCCAAGGCAGACACATGGGTGTTTAGACGACACGCGGTCGACACATTCGTGAAAGCGTTCGAGACGACTTTGTCGGGTGTGTGAGACACACACCGACTGAGCGAAGCTATTTCGCCAGACAGGGATTTTTGTAACAAGTCAAAAATTATGTCCATCTGTTCTTGACTTGACGATTGAGCCACGTACAATCGTTCGCGAATAAACTAGTAACATGGAAAAAAGGCAGAAATTGAGATCAATCGATCCATATACACACACACACCATGCATTATGTATTGGTTTGTTTAAAAACAGCACACACACACACACACACATACACACAATGCCTACCTGAGACCACAAATTGTGCGGACCAACATTGCACAATTCGGGACCGTATTTAATATTGTCCAAAACGATCAAAGGCAATACCTCTCCATCGTCAACATTTTGTGGAGCAAAAACGCCCAAACGATCGTACATTGTCTGCTGCCAAGCTTCACTCAATTCAACCAGCAACTGGATATAAAACAATACACATTAAACATCAATACATATAAAAAGATGGCCTAATCATCTTATGGGTAAATTCAATATTTTTTCAATTTGCTGTACGTCTTTTCGATAGTAATAATATGTTTTTGTGAAAGTAATAATAATAATAATAATAATAATAATAAATTGCGTGTACCATTTTCATTTACGATGACAAACACGCGTTTTCCTGTATACAATTAGCATCAAGGATTGAAAGTAATAACAATCACCCCCTACACAAAGACTTAAACAATTCTAAAGCTTCCGGAAAAAAAAAGAACTTAATTGCACATGAAAGCCAAAACTAATCAATACACCAACTCATGTCTGCCATACTTATTCAGAATATTAACCAATCCAGAATCAAACAAAATTGAACTTCTAACAAATCTATCAAAGTAGGAATCATTCCACCCGCACATTTATTTGAACTAGTTTGGACATCTTACAGTATAATGTAACAAGTGTGCCTTATAATGACTCATTCAATGTATAATAATTTTGAATATTTTTAAAAATCACATGTTTACTGTATTGACTATATTTATATTCACAAACATATGACATTCTACTTCATTTTGCTCACATTATTTGTACTACTACTTTTTCTTAATTTTTGTTGTTGCTATTTTTTTGCATTGATGGTGAAAATGTATTTTACACTGAATGATTCTCTAATGAGATATTAAAGCTTAATAATAATAATAATAATAAAAGCAACATAAACATGCAAAACCTTCTTAAAAACAAATACACCCAAGCAAAGATGTAGATTGTTGAGTACCGAAAATTCAAAGGTGTATGCCAAAAATCAATTTTCTCTAATTTTTCAAACTCTACTTCCTTCCAATATAGTTTACATGTCAATAATAAAGATTGGTTGATTAACTTGTATTTGTTTTTTGAATAAAATTAATATTTAAGCTTAGTCTTGTAAATCATTAATCCCGATCATTATTACTATATTTATACGGCACAACAAACGATTGACTTCGATAGCTCAAAAAGGGTAGCGACAGCATCCTTGTGACGGCGCCACTGTTAGTAAAGATTGATGAAATCGTTTAAGTTTTAGTCTCCAACGCCTGCATATAGTATAGGTATATCATAAGATACCTTCTAAGTATCCTGAGTGCATACTTGCATCCACCCGTCGAAGCGGATCCCTGTGGGCACCGAGGCCAGGATGCACCAGTCAGGAATATCACCATCATTGGAAATTGAAACTTTATAAGCATTAGTCAAATACGAACAATCATTAGCATGTTATTTACAATAAAAATATTTTAAAATTCCGTTTATATCAGGTTCATTGATAACGCGTTATATCAATAAACACTTAAATAGTTGCACAGGAGACAAGTGCGCAGTGATTGAGCGATAATATACACCCAGTGTACACTCAAAAGATGTCTTAAACTATACCAACATCATATGTAGCCACCTGAAGTCTACTTTATCAACAAAAATATGGACGGGTTTTATGTAAACATTGTCACAAATACAAATATGTCAAACAGCTCTACGTATACATAATTCCTTTTTTGTAAAACAACCAATCACAAATATGTCAAACAGCTCTACGTATACATAATTCCTTTTTTGTAAAACAACCAATCACAAATCAACTTGCAAATCTTTGACATCAATCGACATTGAAATGGAATTACCAAGGAAATCAAGTTGGGCCGAGCAACAACAATCCACTGCCAACACGCAATGGCATTGTCCATTACTTCGGTGCAAAACAAACGCAACGGCGCATGACTAATAGCTTGGAGCAGTCGCCGTGCCGTATTGCCTTCCATCGCATAACCGTCGGTCGAAGTCATCTGCAATTTCACATAGTCGACCGACACACTGTCCGAATTGGCAGTAATCGACGACCCCAACGGCATGGCACGGAATTTGCCCGTAATATTCATCAAGCGCTTCTTCAACACACGGCCCGGATTGCGACTGAATCGCGACTTTTTCAACAGCCTTTTTACAACCGCCAAACTCTTTTTGCGTGTCCTGCGATCGTTGTCGTCGTCGTTCGCTGCCCCGCCATGTTCGCTGTCGGTAGGCACCACTTCGCCATCGCTGTCTTCGCCATTTCCATCTTCGGTTGCTTCGTCGTCGTCGGCGGCGGGATCGACAGTGACGAATTCGTCTTCGCTACTGTCCGAATCGTCATCGAACAGACAGTCGGGTGGGTCGGGTTTGTGCATTACCAACAGCGCCGTCATGCGGAACAGGCACGCCTGGACGTTGTCCAACAATTGGGACAATCTGGCTTCCAGCCTTTTCGAATGACTCGAGCAATTGGAACACGGGACTTGGTTAGACGACGGCGTGGAATTGGACGATTTGTCAGCGTTGACCATGTCGTAAAGACGAGACGCTTGAAAAAGATGGAACATATTGGATCGGAAATGGAACAGGTGCATCATAGTTGATTGAAAAATAGCCACCACCCCCCGTAAATATACATAAATACAAAATTCAATTAATATGCAGTACAAAATGTAAATGTTGACATACTTTATGCAATGTATATTATAATTTAAAAACGTTTAACATAGTTTCAAAACAGTTACATTTATTTAATTGTGGTGGATACATATTTAGCAATAAAAAGTTATATTGTTTCAAAATACTGCTATACGTACGATTTTATTTGGCATTTTTTTTGTATAAATTCTATGTTATATTCACTAGACAATTAATATTTCCTACTTGAAAAAATTCTCGTAATAGTCCAAATTGTACTTCGATAACCCCATTGACACCAGCGTCACAACAACAGGATCTAAATTGATACTTTCAATTCGTGGACTGCTATAGGACCAATACTAAAAGTCTTCAAACTTTACTATTCAGACAGCTTACTCAATCAATGGGGACGGCACAAAGATGCCGTCTACCAACTACGCTTGTCGTGCTTATGAAGCCATCGAAGTCGATTGTTGTTCAATAGTCACGTGATCACATCATCCAACCAAAATAAATGAATTACAAAACCCCTACATTAAACAGCACCATTTGTTACCTTCACAACAGGCAATTTCCAAATCCTTGATAACGCGATCGACCAATTTGTTTGGATTGTCAAATGATCGCAGCATGCCCAAAACCTTGAAAAACAAAACAACCACAAAAAATAAACACAATTGATATTGGTTCGAATAAAAGAAGAAGAAGGCAATTATTTATTCTGGCACAATTGAATGCATGTCACTTACTTCACCCAAATAACGATTGCGCAAAATCAAGTTGTACATAAAATTGGACGAATTCAGCTTGGCGCAACTCGGGCGTTTGTCCAAAGCGGTTGTCTGTCGACAAGCAGCAAATATGTAAAAAAAGACAACACGTAAATGAATGCGCATTGAAATTCTACATACATTGCACTCTTTTTATAAATAATATCTAAAGCAATGGGGTTTCTCTCCGAGTATAAATAGTAAAAAACGTAAACTGTCAAACGAATTCATTTGTTATATTCTCGTCAGTTACAAGTATAAAAAATTTTGATATATATGTATTGAATGTTTACAGTTAAAATTCAAGTACAAGTTAATACAATACACTAACAAATATACATATACAAAATTGATATATATGCATCGAAAAACATGAAAACGTAGAAATAGCAGCGCCATCTTTGTTAAAAGATACTGCTTTCAAGGAAACTACAGGGAAAACGAGTTGAATAAATGCACTCTAATGTACCACGAAATATATATATGCGCTTCCTGATGTCTTTATAGAGATAAAAAACTAAAAAGCAGCCTTTCATGAAATTAAAAATACTTATAATGTATCCCAATTCATGCCCCCACAAATTTTCTTAATTCCACAATCTTTGTTAAACATACAAAATTTTATTAGCAAAAGAAATCGTTCAAAATGTTTCATTGCTTTGAATACCCTTCAACAATTTGCCATCAAGCAAGACATTGATCATGGTAAGTAGGTTGACAGTCTTGGCAAACGTTTAGCACGAATGGAATACCAACCCGCGCGCACGTATCATCGTCGACCGACGGAAATTATTTTTTATTTTGATTGGTGACGTGGTTACCTCTTCATTGATTTCCATATTTGTACGACATATAAACGATCGACTTCGATGGTTTGATAAGCGTAACACAAACGTGGAAGAATAACAAAGTTTCTTGGATGACGTCGCCACTGTTCGCAAAGATTGACGAGGCCGCCTGATTTTTTGTCAGGGTTACATATGGTATATGTATACCTTTAGATACCTTTTAAGTATTCTGAGTGTATGTTCGCACCTACCCGCCTTAGCGAAAGCCTAATTATAACGCTGTGCACTCGGACCCTGCTGTTATTAGTCTAGATGCCTAGGGGTATCTAGTCCAGGATGCACCACGTGGAGGACGAACAGTCAGGAATATCACCATCATTGGAAATTGAAACTTTTTAAGCATTACTCAAATCCTCAGGATCATCAGCATCCCCGGCGGAAATGATCATCATCAAACTTGAAAATAACAAGCCAGTAGACTATACCACTAACTTCAAGCTAAATATTCTCATTGACACCGCTCTATGTAATTAATCAACTTTTGATTATTACTGCTTAGACGTTCTACGCAAAACGTTGACCGCCATAGCACTGTGTCTGTCTAGTAATAAAACACAAACAAATGGACCAATCACAACGCCTACACTCAAAAACGAAGCCATTCGGTTGAGGCCGGCGAAATTCAACACCGATTCGGTAGCCAAGGCCAGTCCGGTGTGCTGAGACAAATGCGAACTGGGATGTTGCAGTTGGAGCATGTAGTTGATCAGATGAGACCGAAGCAAATGGGGGGCCCATTGCAGACCGACTTCGATAATGCCCTTGCATCGATTGACGAAGTCGTTGAGCATTTTTTCTCGTTCGACCAGCGAATCACTCGTCATCAGTTTGAAATTCGTGTTGGGCACGTTGTAGACGGGAGCGGCACTGTTTGGATCCTATAGGCATGCGGGACGGGGGTGGATTATTAGTTATGGCACAAACAGTTTGCCAAATGTACAAAAAAATCAAACATACCGCCTATACCAATACAATAAGCATATTCCATGATCGTCATAATACAGAGGGCGATACTCAAACAATTTAACCCAGCCTTTTCAATCCGGAAACAAAAGTCACAATGAATGCGAGATTAAATCGGTAATTAAATTATGAGACAGCCATACAGGCTATTGTTCTAATACTCATACTCACACATGAATCATTCACATTTGATGTATACTGTTATATTAGTATCCCATTAACTAGAGTACATTTTCATGCCTTTTCATACATATCATAATAACGACTTTTGAGTACCCCTTAATTTTGGGAAAAAGAATTTTTAAAAATCCTATTGGTCAACCTCCGTAAGTAAGTGTAAGTCACGTTGGTGCATTCTTCTATCAAAAAGGGATTCTTTGACCTTGAAAATTTATATAAGGTGGAAAAATCAATATTTACATAGCACTATACGATTTGTATTGCATCATCGTGCAAATTTGGTTACACTTTTTCAAACTTTTGCATCCCCAACTTACGAGTAATCACACACTCACACAAAAGGAAACCTGACTCATATTGGCTACTTTTTTCACTACGTTTTCCCTTGGTTGGTTTTATCATCTACCATAATAATAATTTTTTTTTAATTGTCCAAAGCCAAAATAAAGTCAGCAACTGAATGCCAAAACTTGCAATCCATCCCCACGTGACTGAAAGCAAACAAAAATAATCTTCCATCAATTACAAAATGTTACCAAAACGTACCATTTCCAAAGATTGCGAAAGCAGCTGAGTCACGTCTAGCATAGTGAACAACACCCGACCACTCCACATAATATGCGGAAAACTGACATTGTAAACAAGAATTAAAACAACATTGTGATAAGTAAATCATTCGTCTAATATAAAAAAATTGTTGGAAAATTGTTTTAAAAATCGACTAATAGCTCATCAGCCCAACAACAACAAACCCACAACAAAATGCAACTAAGAAAATCTATAAAGCCATAAAATAATCACATGTTTACTTGTTGTTATTATTACTACCAATATGCTTCAATATTTCATCATTGTGACTACATTCAACATCCTATTAATAACAACGCAACGGGAAAGAAAGTAGGATGAAAATAATAAAAGTCTACAGACAACAATTTAATTGCCCAATTTTCAATGTTTTGCAATTATGACCAGTTCATTACTATCATTAATTATAATTATCGATTTTTCATTTAAAATGAAAAAAGCATCACATTTTTACCATTTGTGAGTTGTATTCACTTGTTGGTTAACATACTCTAATTTGCGTAATTATCTTAAATCGATTATATTTGAACATGATGAAGTAAACACTGGTCTATCTATATAGATTCGATCGTTATACAACGCCCACGTACCCGAAATTTACACAAATATGCAAAAATATCAGACGTGATCACAACTTTCAATAAATTATCATATTAACTCAACTGATGGAACTGTGTGTAAATTCACAATGAATGTTTTTTCAATAATCTAATCATTTAATGCATTTTTGTTGCAAAACTTGATAATTCGAACATTGAGCTGCAGAAAACCCCCAATCAATCAATCGATAAATTAAATGACTGAAGCAGCAACAAAGGCAAACTCACTCCTTGGCCAGCATACTCAAAAATTCATCGGCCACGATACGCAACGTTTTGTGAATTCGGGTAAAGGTAACCAACAAGAATTGGGCGTGCATGTCCATGACCATTTCACGTTCCGAATCAATGGGCTGGCAAAAATAACGGTTTAAAATTTTAAATGGAAGTAAAGGTAATGATTAGTCGATGTTCGTGTCGTCATAAGCAGGATGAACCTTGATTGACTGCATAATATCAAAAACATGGCTCAAGTTTGATTGCTGTTGTTCATATGATTTTCGATTCATTCATTATTTATACTATTCAGCATTATTGTCCTGTTTCATTTACTTGTTTATTTATAGTTTTTAAAACGTTAATAAAGAAAATTTATTAATTAATTCTGAAAATGTTAAATAACAGCCTTGCTGTCATTTAATATTTTGTTTCGTAGATAATTTGATCGATTTTTCGATAAAAGGTAAATTCATCAAAAAACTCCAGAGTTTATACAAAGTTGAAAATGAGATCATTTCATTTTTCATTTTCGTTGGTGACGTAATCACCTCTTCATTATTTTCCATATTTATAAGGCATAGTTCGATGGCTTGATAAGCGTTGAGTGAATAAGTGCTAGCATACACCCAAGATACTTAAAAAGTATCTCAATATAACTATTTACTATAGGTAGCCGATTAGACTTGTGGATCTGTCAACCGACGTCAACCCCGAACAAAATCGCCTCATCAATTCTTGTAAACACTGGCGTCCTCGCAAGGAAGCGATCTTCTAGCCAGGAAACTTCATTCTATTCCTCCATGTTCAATTCGCATTCGAAAACCTTTTCGTATAGGAATTCGATAGGCTATTCCAAACTTGAAATTAATGAAGAGATGGCTCTGTCGCCAACTTGTGTTATGTTATGCCAGGCATTAATTAAATACAAATATTTGGAGGGTAAACTAAAACATCATTATAAAAATCAATAAAATTAATCATTAATGACGTGATTATAAACGGCTCCTTGTTGAATACTTTGACTCTTATATTACTACATGGCTCTCCACATCAAATTGCTCAAGTGCAGGAAAAAAAGGTACTTGTCGTTTCTATGTAAACCCCCCGTCAATCCATACTTTGCAAGAAAATGGATTTCTTGCCCTTTAAAATCTAATAAAAAAACCAAACTTACGTATAATTTAAGCACTGGCATATTGGAAAAAAAACCCGCTATATTAAACACAAAATCCAGGAACTTGAAAGCAGCAAGCAACCACTAGTGTAAACCAAAATAAAAAAAGCAATACCGCTATCGAATGTACATTTGGTACAACATGCTTTGGGGGGGAAAAAACCTCAATACTACATTTGATTGGATTCACGGACTAATTTTAAATTGCTTCAATATGTCGTAATTATTTAAAATCATCCAATTTTTTAAACAAATTCAATAGGACAATGCAAAAATGGAAGAACAAAACATTGTGACGTGTGTGTACAGCAAATAAATCAATGGTTCAATTTACTACCAGCATTAATGTCAACTATTTTTGTACAAATAAGCTTGGCATAAAAGGCGCAGCGATAAAAACCATCATCTCATAACTATGTATATGTATGCAATGTTGTTGTAGTGTAAAATGTATAAATATACATCGGACCAATGACAGGCTATTTTATGCACAATTAAAGCATGAAAACATGAGAAAAGCAGTTTGTTGCAATACACGACCGGAGAATATGTCGTCCCCTATTGATTGCCGGTTAATCAAAAATGTTTCATGAAGTTGTCACTATAACACAAACTCCATCGCCACACAAACCCTACTAAAATGGAGGGGGAAGAAACAAACTTTTGTAATCATTTGAAAATCAATCCCCAAAAATCAGTCATCATGTAGTCACAAGCTCCTGATGCGAGGATCGTATTAAATGATGTTGTGCTTCCCAATTTACGTATTTGGGCTCTTCAAATACTTCTAACGGTGGTTCATCCAATAAAGTAAATCGTCGAATTTGTTTGGCTGCTACTGCGTTTGGAAAGCTTGTCGATCCACTATGGAGACGTAAAGCCATCAATCCAAACACGACGACAAAACATTTTTTCGTCATCGGTTTGCATAGTACTTCTGAACGCAGTTGAAACGTAGACTCCTACGGGGTCAGAGATCAAGAAGCTTAACAAATTTGAAGCAAGATGTCTCAGATACATTTGACACAACACCCACTTTGCATCCTCCGTATCAAGGAGGATTGGACGAAAACGATCTGCAACTGCCAATTTCGACATGACTTCCAATTTTACAATCTTCCATCATTGGTATCGCGACAACGAAGATTGCACTGGTTTGGACACGTTTTTTGTAGAAATCCTGATGCAATCTCACGTATCGCCACGCTGGCTTATCCAAATACCGAATGGTCACAAAACGTACTTGGATGGATGCTGTTTGGGACAATCGTCACACTATCTTGGCCGGGACTTTATCTTGGAAACGATGACTAGGTCGATTGGAATGACATATCCCAACACGCTTCTGAAAATCGTAAACAATGGCAAGAGATGCTATGCGAATTGGGAATTAATGAAGATGTGGCTTTGCCATTTTAACGTCGAATACATTTGTACATGTTTCAAACCGCTACTTTTTGTTTCGGATGAAAAAATACCCATTTTCTATTGATAATTCCAAAAAAACGTGTATCAATACGCTAACCGTATCAAAAATAAAATGTCCAAAAATGAGTAAGTATAAACATTTCTGCGCCCAAAACAAAAATAATACATTATTCATATTTTCAAAATAAATAAATAGAAACCAACCTTGGCTTTCATTCGTGCTAGGTAACGTGTATATATGCGCACGGCCACTTGAGAAATGCAAGTCCACATTCCTATTGTTATTTGGTTGAGAGGGAGGGAGGGAGGCGGGTGCAATACAACAACAATAATGAAATGAATTCAAAAAAGGGGCATTTTCAAAAGTCATTTTAATAATCCAAAAAAAATATACAAACAGATGTTTGGAAAAAAAAGAAAGAAAAAATGCAATTGTTATGGATTGAAAGAAAATGTCAAAAAGATAGAAAGGCTTTTTGTTGAGTGGAAAATCAATGCAGTAGTTGAAAAAATGTTTCAACATGGATAATACAACATTTTTCCAATAATAGTAGAAAATTAAATGGAAGAATAGTAGATTGTTGAAAAGCCTTCACGTTTGCTTTACCACCGTCTAGATAATTAAGGATAGATGATAAAACCAACCAAGAAACAAAGTTGCGAAAGGAGGAGCCAATAAGAGCCAGATAACCTTTTGTGTGAGTATGTGAAGAGTTTCAAAAAATGTGACCAAATTTGCACAATGACAATACAAATCGTATAATACTATGTAAATATTGATTTTTCCAGTTTATACACATTTTCAAGGTCAAACAATCCCCTTTTAATAGAAGAATGCACCAACATGACTCAAACTCACTCACGGAGGTTGACCAATAGGATTTTTGAAAATTCTTTTTCCCTTGATTAGTTTTATCATTCGCCATAATTAAGCCTCAGTAGCATGTAAGAGGATAGGCAATATAATATTAAAAGCAACAGAATAGTTCATCGACAATACCTCCGTCTCGGAATTGAATAGGAAAAGTTTAATTTTCAAACCTATCAGTAATACAGTCTTCCATAAATTATGCATATGTAGAACCGATTAGTGTTACGGATGGAAAAGAAGACCAGGTGGCCAATAGAAAATTTAGACGCGAACTCAATCGTTCCATTTATGCCAAGCCCTCGTTTAAATAAATTACTTAATTGTACGTCCGTTTGGTTACCGTTTGCAGCTAATAGACATACTGGAGGGGTATAATTCGGGAATGTAATTACCATTTAAAGTCAACATATATATATATATATATATATATATATATATATATAACCCCGCCTAGTTTGGATCAGAAATGATTCAATCTAGCCTGACCCAAGCCTCGATAAAGGAGGAGGGTTTGAGTGCGCAAGGTTAGCAACCTGGGCTCTGTAAACAAGTTTTATACTGCTACAGAAACAATCAGAAGATGCCATTCCTGCGGCATAGAAGTGATCGTACGTATCTAGATGACAGAGTTATACAGATGACAGGGTTGAGTGAAAACCGAAATGAAGCTCAATCTTCAATACCAACGAGACTTAGTTATTGTTTTGCTGTAATTGTTGCCCCATGCTTATTTTTAAAGCAAAAGGGTTTTGTATTATATATATATATATATATATATATATATATATATATATATATATATATTATATATATATATATATATATATATATATATATATATATATATGCAAACTGACTTACCAAATTTATCCTTAATGATAATATTATCTTCCAAGTACATGAAAAATCGATGCAATGCTTCCAAATCATTCGAATGCGAAATACTGCATATTGAAACAATCAATAAAACGCAATGAATAGCATGTATTCAACAATCATTATTGTCAATAACAATATTTGGACAAATTATAAATTGTCAAATGGCGCTCTGGTATTTACAGAACATTTTGCCTTTCTGTGGAGAAGCTCAACGCAATATAAGTATACAGCTTCTTTTATTTAAAACCATGTCCTAAGAATGAAACAATAGAGTAGGGAAGAAATGATTTAGTGGCTGAAGATTCTTGGAACTATCTAGGCTACAAGTCAATAAAAAATAGAAGCAATTTTTCTTTAGGGGTGCTAATGATCTTGAAGATTTGAGCAATGCTTATAGTCTCAATTTCCAATGACAGTGATATTCCTGACTGTTCGTCCTCCACGTGGTGCATCCTGGACTAGGTGCTCCTAAGCATCTAGACTACTAACAGCTAGGGACTGAGTGCACAGCGGTATAACTGGGCTATCGCTTTGACGGGTGGGTGCAAGCATACACCCATGATACTTAAAAGGTATCTTAAGGTATACGTAGACCTTGGCGGCTTCGCCAATCTTTGCGAACAGTAGCGACGTCACAAGGATGCCGTCTATCAGCCACAAAACTTAGCTATTCTTCTACATTTGACACGCTTATCAAACCATCAAAATCGATCGTTTTGTATGCCGTATAAATAGGGAAAATAATGAAGAGATAATCACGTCACCAACCAAAATGAAATAAACAAATTAATGTTTCTTTAATAATAACTAGAAACGAAAATATTACTGCTGACATGATTGACATTCCAAATACACGTCCATAATTTTCTACAACATGTCTCCTAAAAACTCCCATCAACTTTATGTTGAAAGCAATTCAATTCTATTAAAAAAAATAAACACCTACCACAATGATTCGAGTTTGTACACAGCCATCAGGTAACTACATTGAGTAACACTCATGCGGTTTATTAGATACGACGTTTCCGTATTGTTATCAAGCAGTACACACAATTTCGTCCTTAATTCGGTCACATCAGTCTGAAAAATAAAAATCGAATAATAAGGCATGCAACTAAGGTCATGTGGATAAATTAATTAAAAAGTACACAGATAAGGGGGTACTTTTTACATTGATTTGGTATACCAACTTTGCATTGAGCTCTTAGTAAACTCTCTTATGTATTAACAAAACTCATGGGTGTTGAAATGTTTTAATTTAACTGACAACATAGACAGATGAAATCTCCGGATAAATTTCCATCAATCCCCCAAATCGCATCCGCCAAACTCTTCGTATAGGAATTCAGGATGCTGGTATGCAAACTTGAAACTAATGAAGTGGCTCTGCCACCAACTTATGTTACTGTTGTTGTGACGTTTTAAAAGAGTTTCAAACACTTTAGTTTCATTGTCATCATCATCATCATCATCATCATCATTGGGGATAAAACATCCCCCCACCGATTATTATCGCCCAGGATAGTCCAAATACCAAAACCTGTGCAAAAGCATCAACTTTTACTATGTGCACTCAATGAACGACACTTGAGACGTATGTTGACTTTAAATGGTAATCACATCCCGAGTTAATCCCCTCCAATGATCTCTGTTGGCTGCATAGGGGTAAACAAACAGACGCCCAATTAAGTAATTCATTTAAACGAGGTGGTTTAGCATAAATAAAAGGACTGAGTTCGCGTGCTACAATGTTCGTCCAAATTTTCCGTTGGCCGCCTGACCTTCTTTTCCATCTGGTTGAACACATATGTCTATTCTTTCATTTCGGTTGTTACTGCATGTTTTACAATTGGAGAAGCCAAACAGCGAATCGCATTTAGTGTCGGCAATAGCAGTGGGACCCAGCACTGTACTACTAGGCATCAAATTTTTCGAAACGTCTTTTCAAAAGTGCTACACTTTATAATCATAATTAGTGACAAACAACAAATTGAATAAGCCCACTGTATCATAAAAAACTGACCTGCGATAATATACCAGTCGAAAGGGCCGAACTTTGTTGCAACTCGGCACGCAACGATTCACGAGACAAAAGAACTGGCGATTTGGTAGCAATTTCACAAAGGGCGCGATAATATTCAACTGGCCAAATATCTACGAAAAAGTACAACCAAGTTGGAAATGTAAAAAAATATGACTCCCCACCCCCTTTTTCAGGAAAGGTTTCTGTTTTTCCATTCAATTTGAAGCATTGTGACCATTGAATGGTGTTCCCACAAAAACCTTCATCCTTTATCCAGACCTGAGATTGGCTAGATCGGTTCATTTCTGATCCTCCCTAAGCGGACTTGGAAATGTTGGGAAACTATTGTGCAGAAAACGATCCAACAATCAAACCTTCAAACGTTGTGACCCCATCAATGTACAATTAAACATCCCACCTCCAGATTTTTTCACTGATTTTGACGTTTTATTACGTCACTCGTTCAAAAACAACCATTCGTCAGCAGTTGGAATATTTAGCCACGCTAATGATTCTGAGGATTTAAGTAATGCTCATAAAGTCTCAATTTCCAATGATGGTGATATTCCTGACTGTTCGTCCTCCACGTGGTGCATCCTGGACTTGATGCCCACAAGCATCTAGACTAATAACAGCAGGGCTAAGAAAGATAACCCTAACAAAACATCAAGCGGTCTTGTCAATCTTTGCAATCAGTGATGCTGTCACAAGAATGTCATCTACCAGCCAAGAAACTCCGTTATTTTTCTACAGCTGTTACGGTTATCAAGCCATCAAAGTTGATTGTTTGATATGGCGTATAAATAGGGCAAATGATGAAAAGGTAACCCCACGTGATCGCCAACCAAAATGCAATGATAGACGAGGAATCGACCATTTGGCAGTGCAAATCACATTCACGTCTGACGACCTACGACTCTTGGCTCCCCAAATCGATCTCTGTCAGCTCGGAGCACACACACATTCAAAATGGAACAAACAAAACATACTCGAGTTGGTATCAGCATATCCCATCATTGTTACGTGAAGCCAAAAATCGCGAAACAAATTTTGTAGTCTTTGATTGGGCGTACAAATCGCTGGCAATCGCCTCAATATCTAGGTTGTCAATAAAGCATGGATTATGAAGTTAAATTCATGTGTATACACAATCGATCATATAAATGTCATTTATTAGTATGTAAAAAATGGGTTAATAATCAAACTGTATTAGACTGTGTAATTTAATCTTATTTTATTTCCTGTCTAATGTTACATACTGCTAATTGTATCATATTTTTATAATTGTACCTATTTTTAAGTGCTGAAAGCTACTTCTACTGAAGCATCTAAGCCAATAGCCATAAAAAAATAAACAAAAATCCAGATAATTAACTCCCGATAAGAAAAAATATTGAAATGCATGCATGAAACAAAGCATACAAACTGAAAACGTCAAAAAACTGTGCCTACCACACTAACATTTTACCATATATTATATAACTCCGCCTAGTTTGGATCAGAAATGATTCAATCTAGCCAGTCCCAAACCTGGATAAAAGAGGAGGGTTAAAGCGCAAGGTTAGCAACCTGGCCTCTGTAAAAGATTTATACTACTACGGAAACAATACAAGAAGATGCCATTTCGGCAAAACAACGGCAAAGTGATCGCATGTATCTGGATGACAGAGTCGAGTAAAAGCCAAAAGGAAGCTCAATCTTCGATTTACAGAATCTTCAATGCCAACGAGACTTTGTTATTGTTGTTTTGTTGTCTTATTTTCCCGTGCTTATTTTTAAAGCAAAAGGATTTTGTATTATATAATAATGCAAATTTACGTCAACATTTAATCAAATATATATATGTATACCAAATACAAACAATGATCCAACTTTGTAAAATAAAAACGACATCAATAAACAAGTCCGTTTGGGGTAATAGAAACCAATAAAAACAATATATTGTCAAGGATGCTAATGATCCTGAGGATTTGAGTAATGTCTTATAAAGTCTCAATTTCCAATGATGGTGATATTCCTGACTGCTAGTCCTCCACGTGATGCATCCTGGACTAGGTGCCAACAGGCATCTAGACTAATAACAGCACGGTCCGAGTGCACAGCGGTATAACTGGGCTTCCGCTACGGCGGAATTGGATGCGAACATACACCCAGGATACTTAAAAGGTATCTAAAGGTATACGTATATCATATGTAGCCCTTGGGCTAAGGAGATAACCCTGACAAAAAATCAGGCGGCCTCGTCAATCTTTGCGAACAGTGGCGACGTCACAAGGATGCCGTCTACCAGCCAAGAAACTTTGTTATTCTTCCACGTTTGTCTACGCTTGTCAAGCCATCAAAATCGATCGTTTGCTATGTCGTATACATATGAGAAATAATGAAGAGGTGACCACGTGATCACCAACCAAAATGAATATATTGTCATATAACTAGGCAACAACATGAACAAAAATTCACCTATTTACATTAGTAAAAAGAATGAGAAAAATGCATTCAATGGGGTTGGTGACACAATCACCTGTACAATACATAGAACGATCAATTCCAACGACCTATTGAGTACAACAAACGTGTAAGTATAACGAAGTTGTTTGACTAATCAACGGTACCTTTGTGATGGCACCATTGGTCGCAAATACTGACAAGGTCGGGCGATTTTTCGTCACGATTACTTCTCCTAACTCAACAGCTGCATATAGAATATATATATATAGATATCTTTTAAGTATCTTGGGTGTAAGCAGTCGAATCCTGTTGTATTAGTCCAAGATGTACCACTGGGATAAACAGTCAGATATGGAAATCAAAACTTTATAAGCAGTGGCATTCAATCGATTCTACATCTACTATCGCTAGGATGGTTTAATAAAACGACCTATTTCAATGATAGGCGATTTGATTTGAACGTCGAATAATTATTGGAAAACATTCTAGCAACAATGTGTGCACATTCGGTCAATGCAAACAATGTGTTAGATGGTGCCAACACATAGTCATGACAATTCACATGCTTACGTACAATAGCAATAATTGGAATCAGCTGGCCAAATTCTTTGACATCGTTCTTCTACAAAAATAGAACACAGCAAAATAATTACATTTTCATACCATGCATGATTTATTATAATGAAAAACTATGTCATATCATAACGAACTTGCATAAAATTTTAATATAACTACAAATGACCTCACTGCCAATTGTACAGTTTAGTGTAGGGGTGGAATTTGGAGGTAAACAGATTAAATTTATAAAATTTCAGGTGTTTTTTAGTGTTGATAATTTAAATACTTGATTCAATTGCATTAGAACCAATGGGATTATGAAGAGAAATGGCTTTTGCCTACCACATGACATCATTAGATAGGGATAGTTACGTAGTCCAATTACACGTTTGTCATCCGGTAAGAAGGGGTTTTGAAAAAGAAGTGTAGGTAGATTGCAAAAACTTGATCGATTACTATTTAAGGGAAACTTATCAAATTGAAACGACAATGATTGTATATAAAAATAAAATTTTAAAAATATAAATATAGCAACAGTTGGAGAGGTATAGTTATTCAGAGTTAGATCGGCTTGAGTACCATCACCAACTCTAAATGCAGGCCCTCGTTCGGATTTGCTAAAATGTTCATCTTCTTAAAAACATTTCTCTTCAAGCATTGAGCAATAATAATAATAATAATAATAATAATAATAATAATAATAATAATAACAATAATAATAATAATAAGAATATAATAAGAATAAAAATAAAAATAATAAGAATAATACGAATAATACGAATAATAACAATAATAATAATAATAATATAATTGTTATTATATCCTTCATTCATTGAGTACTGTTCGTACAGTCATTTTCATTTTGAAATGTTGTTCAATTTCTACATCGACATGAATATAATGTTCCAAAATTCGATGTAACAAACGCCGAAGTTTCTCTGTGCCTTGGATAAATGTACAGATGTTGGCAAATACGTTAACCACAACTTGATAAAGATGTCTAAATGAACCAAAAAAAAATTTTTGCAAAAACATAAATATAATGAGTTTTAAATGTTTTTAGAAGAAAAACAGTATTTAACGTCAATAATTATCAAATATTGAGTAAGTTAAATGCGTATCATTCAACGAAATAAATTAAACAATCCATTTCGCAGATAACAATATTTTTAGAATACAAAATCGTAATAACTTTAATTAAATAAATACTGTTACTGAGATGAACCCAACCTCATTGGTGTTCGTGTGTTTACGTAATAATTGCATTCTGTTCCCTGTTAGTCACTTTATTCAGAAGTTATATAAACTGTGATACCCTTAATATATATTTCTATAAACATTAGCTTTGGTTAAAAACCAAAATCATCTTCCTGTTTTAAATAAAACAGCTTGGTAGGATTATATATATATATATATATATATATATATATTGTTATATCACAACGCTGATGATTATTCAAATAATTAATAAAGCACATATTCAAGCAATAAACAACAAAATTTTTAAAAATAAAACAAATATTTGCTTTTCTCAAATTACAATACCCTAAACAAAAAAGGGACACTAATGATCCTGAGGATTTACGTAATGTTTATAAAGTTTCAATTTCCAATGATGATGATATCCCTGACTGTTCCTTCGCCACGTCGTGTTAACAGGCATCTAGACTAATAACGAGAGAGTCCGAATGCACAGCGCTATAACTGGGCTTTCACAGGATTCCCGTTCAGTGAATCGGTCCTAGCATACACCTATGATGCTAAAAAGTATCTCAATGTAACTATTTAGTATATATAGCCGATTAGGCTTGTGGATCCGTCAACCCTAAAAAAGATCGCCTCGTCAATTCCTGTGAACACTGGTGCCGTCGCAAGGAAGCGATCTTCAAGCCAAGAAACTTCATTTATTCCAATCGCATTAGACAACCTTTTCGTATAGGAATTCGATAAGCTATCCAAAGTTGGAATTAATGAAGAGATGGCTTTGCCACCAACTTATGCTATGTTATAATAACAAAACATTTTAAAATATGCAGTCAAATAAGAAAAATGTATTCCTAGAAATCTACAAGTAATTTGCTATATTAACCTACCTCCTAGCAATTGAAGATACAAGTTACTCACAAACAACATTTTACAGCTAAAGTAAATGCAATATTGCAAACTTGGTAAAAATATCTACGACACTATTCTGCTACAAATATAATAAGTCTACTCGAGCTGCTATCAGATACATATAGTCAGGGAGTAAGAAAACGTACCAAGGATGGCAACTGATCAAACTCTAGACTATTAGATAAAAACCAGAAAAAATGTTGACACTCAGGAATTAGAGTTGCAACGATATCACTAACAAAACGTTTCCCACTTTAAGTCAAACTATCATTTGACATCAGATAGGGCGTGAGTTGAAGTTTGTATAAGACTTGAAGGAAATACACTGCTAATCATTCCAAACAAAAGATGGAATTGGCTGTACGGTGCTCTTAGTTAACTCAAACCAAATGGATTTAGTATTCGGTGAATCTGACAATTCTAATACATCAACTATCCTTAAAAACTTCATAAGAAATGGGAAAAAGTGCCCAAATAGATGTAAATGCAAAATACTGTGTAATGTATACCTTAATCGAGCATTTATTGTTCGTGAATGGGCGGTCAACTGGCGGGCACTACGAACACAAATTGCCGTCAAAATATCCATAATCTGGTCGTGAACACTTGGCTGATAGGTCGGGGGGGGTAATGTGTAATAAGTATAATAGTAATAAGCATGATTTTGTTTTCATCAATATTAAAAATATTTTCAAACGTTTAAAAAACAAAAAATAGTTGGCTACTATGATCTTGCAAAAAAAAACATTTTAATACTCATAAGTTATTTTATGGACGTTTATAACTCATAAAACAATAACAGTAAATAATAGACTGGCATATGTATTGCCAAAACAACTCTATTTCAACCAGACTAAAAATGAATAAGGCAATTTTGAATAATAATAATAATAATAAATGTAATGAGCTTTGTTAATATATGCGCACAAAAAATAAAATAAAAACTATTTGTATCTATCATAGTATGAACTCATTCAATAATAACAAAGAATGATTAACTTCTACTACTTAGCATCTGTTTTAAAATCATTTTCCAAAATCGAGACAAAATTGTACAGAATTTTTTTTGAAATTAAAAAAAATTGTTTCAATTTGCTATTGTTTTTGGCTATGAATTAATTCATTCACCTAAATCTTGAATATTTGTTTTTAATTGCATTCTCATGTTCACTATATTTCATAGAATATAAGCCGCAATAATAGAACATACAATTGTGCAACAAATTCGATAGTCAACAAGATGCTTGTCACTACCTCTGTAAAGTTACGATAAACTTACAGCCAAAACTTTGCACGATGCCAACACTGATTCACATAAATATTTGGAACAATTTACCAAGTTCAATCATTGAGCGCAAAAATATCCCCTATCGAATATTATCACAACAGTACAGCGTTGTATAGTACCCATAGCACCACTAATTGGTATCTGTTTTTATTATGTGATGCTAATGATTTTGAGGATTTGAGCAATGCTTATAAAGTCTCAAATTATATTGATGGTGACATTCATCCACGTGATGCATCCTGGATTAGGTGCCAACAACACCGAGTTAATTAGATAAAATCTTTTAAACAGGGATGCTATGATTCTGAGGATTTGAGTAATGCTTATAAAGTCTCAATTTCCAATGATGGTGATATTCCTGACTGTTCATCCTCCACGTGGTGCATCCTGGACTAGATGCCCCTAGGCATCTAGACTAATAACAGCAGGGTCCAAGTGTATAGCGGTATAACTGGGCTTCCGCTACGGCGGGTGGGTGCGAGCATACACCCAGGATACCTTAAAGGTATCTAAAGGTATACGTATACCGTATGCAGCCCTTGGGCTAAGGGAAATAACCCTTACAAAAAATCAGGCGGCCTCGTCAATCTTTGCGAACAATGGCGACGTCACAAGGATGCCGTCTACCAGCCAAGAAACTTTGTTATTCTTCCACGTTTGTTACGCTTATCAAGCCATCGAAATCGATCGTTCATATGTCGTATAAATATGGCAAATAATGAAGAGGTGACCACGTCACCAACCAAAAAAAAAAATTTTTAATAGTCAAAAACATCGAACATGATCACTTAAGGCATTCGACACGTATTAGACCAACTGCAACAGAATAGATCATCAATGGAAACTTCGCATCCGACCTGAAGAATAGTTCGAGCCTATAAGTACCGCTTCTTCGATAGGCACACAGATATATACAAAACTAACCAATAGCCTAGTTGGATATTCCACCTATTCCAGCCCAAACAAAATGCCGATTGACAGTCAAGCAACTAGCGAACATGTCACACACACACACACACACACACAAAAATGAGTCTCACCGAACCGGCAATAACCATGCAGCCCAATTGTTCCAACGACTTGATTTCCAATTCGGGTAGCAATTTGGCATGATTCAAATTTTGTTGAAGAAATTGCAATATCAGTTCTTGGGTCTGCGAAACTTGCACCAACTTGATGCCAATTTGTCCCAAACAATAGACGGCGTTTAGATAGACCATGTTCGTGTCTCTTTCGAAGATAGATAGAAAAAGACGCAACATTGGACAAAAATAAGCATTCCATTGGGTCACATTTCAACTTTTACTACAAACATTGTTTGCCAATGGACATTTGAGCCAAGTCAAACGTGGCGATCGCATTCAATGTCGGGGATCGAATCCACGCCTGTCGGAGTTCAAGTCGACCACCCTGGACACGAAATGCGGGCCCCACATTAGGCTTCGCTCGAATGCCCATTGGAATGGATTGTTATAAGTCGTAATTTAAAAAAACCACGTTGACAGTGAATATTTAAAAAATTTAAACATATGGAAAAGTTAGGATTAGAAGAAACCTTTTAAATAGTGCCAAAAAACAAGCGTGGGTGGGTGTGTAAAACCTCAAAACAAACATAAAAATGCGTGAATAACTAGTAACTATTAGAATTAAAGGAAACTGTACAGTTTCATGTTACACAACAACTATTCAATTTACCAAGCACATTAGTGAAAATATATTTAATTTTAAAAATAATAATCTATTCTTCTATTTTTCAATTGTTAAATAGAAACACTGTTTTTGATTAATAGATTAATTTACAATATGGCGATAACAATCATCGTGAAATTGGATAATTAATTGAAAGCCACACATATATACAATTTATGTATCTTTTCAATCTTATCAATATATGGCAGCATTGTTACGTCATTAAATATAGCATTTTGCTAACGAATAACACGAATAATAAACATAAATAATAAAAATAAAAAACAATGTAATCAATACATTCATATTATTGTAAGCAAAAACCGTTTAAAAATTTATACTTTACTACATAAAACAATAAACATCTTTAAACACAACATTTTTATTACTACTAGTTGTGAAACATAGAACTACTCAATAAAACAATCGAAAATTTGTAGAAATCAATAGAACAGCAGTTACTTTATATTTCATTATTCGAAATTAATAGAAACAAGTTACAATACAAAAAGTGCACAAATACTCATTATAAAGTTGCCAATTGAACCATATTTAATGCATTGAAAAATATTATTTAAAAAAATACAATCATAATTATCATCTATTTGTACACATTGTAATCATTTTCAAACAATTGCTTGTTAGTGCGAAATATGTATAGTAAAAACAATTAATTATTAAAGTGTCAAAAAATCTAACAATATAGTGTTTCACAGTGCACCACAACAAGGGATTAACTAAGCAAGCAGAAGTATACTTAATTACCTGTGCTTTTGACTAAAACATATATATATATATATAAACAAATAAAATACAAAATTATTAAAATTCTTTAAAATAAATCAAATTAAAGATATATATGGTCAGAAAGACAAACAATAGTAATGCATCAAATGCCAATGATCTAAGCCAAAATTGCCGTTTAAGCAATGAGACCAGTTAATAATAACGTTGAATTTCATTCATGCCAAAACTGCCGTATCGTATAACAACAGCCTCGAATTATTATTAAATATAGACCTTCACTTTAAAATTAATTTGAATAAAAGTAAACTGACAATAATTAGACATTATATTCGATAAAGTACATTTTAATATTATTATTATTATTATTATTATTATTATTATTATTATTATTATTATTATTATTATTATTATTATTATTATTATTATTATTAGAACTATGGTTAAAAGTTAAATGGCCTATAACTTTGCAAACATACCTAAAACTCATCAATTAAAAAAATTAATTGACAAAATCTAAAAAATCAAAATTATTATTATAAATAATACTGATTAGTTGCAAATACGAAAAGGTGTAAAAATGTGTGGAACTACTCGACTCACTTATCGCGTTCAGCTGCATTAAAGATGCGACATGACAAGTCGGCCAAAAAAGATTCAATAAAATGGGGACTCATTTGTAAAATTCTGAAAATAAAATTAGATATATACGCCATAGCTGATCCCAAACCGGTATTGAGAAAAGAAAAAGTTCAAAAATTAACCCCCACACATAAAATTAAATATACAAATTGGAAAATAAATGTTTTGTTCATTGAATAATTCACTTGCAAAACCCCTCATCTAATCAAATAAAAGCAAATTCAGATTAAGCAGACTTGTGACCATAATCAACATGCTCCATCTTTCAGTACTTGACTATTTTAAATCAAAAGGCAATGATAACTCGAATTAGAATTTATCTATTATAATAATCAATAATGTTTCATTCATTTTGGTTAGTGACGCGGGGTCACCTCTTCATTATTTTCCAATTTATACGGCATATAAAACGATCGACTTCGATGGCTTGATAAGCATAACAAACGTAAAAGAACAACAAAGCATCTTTGTGATGGCACAACTGTTCGCAAAAATTGACGAAACTGCCTGATTTTATTTCAAAGTTATCTCCCTTAGCCCAATGGCTACATATGGTCTACATATACATTAAGATACCTTTTAAGTACCCTGGGTGCATTTTCGAACCCACCTGCTGTAGCGGAAGCCCAGTTATACCGCACTGCACTCGGTCCCTACTGTTATTAGTCTAGATGCCTGTGGGAACCTAGTCCAGGATGCACCACGTGGAGAAGCAACATCCAGGAATATCATCATCATTGGAAATTAAGACTTTATAAGTATTAATCTAATCCTCAGGATCATTAGCATCCCTGCATGTTGCGCCACCAGTTGATTGTCGTTTAGAGAATGTTGTTGTGTATGCGAACATGTATCTATTTGTATATACCTAATCAATAATGTTTCTCCTCAAGAAAATAAAAATAACTGGCGCATCAGTCTTTTATAAATAAAACTATTTGAATAGTTTTACCATCGCATATTGGTAAAACTGCAATGAGTATATCAGTACAACATTATATTATATATATATAATCTGAAACAAAATAATTTGAAGAAAATTACTAAATAGACAGTTAAGCCAAACTACAATATCAGTAGTACCAATTACTATCTTACAAATGTAGTGGTAGTAGTAGTAATACGAAACAATTAAAAGTAATCAGCTCTGATTTTTTCAGTTTTTGATTTTTTGATCAAATGAACAATGCTCAATCATCATCAACATCATCGGGGATAAACATCCCCCACCGGTTATTATCGCCCAGAGTAGTCCAAATTACCAAAAGTCTGCAAAAACACCAACTTTAATAAATGACACTAGAGGTGTGCTAACATTAAATGTCAATTACATCCCGAGTTAAATCCCTCCAGTGATCTCTATCAGCTGTAAACGGACGAGGGGGCTTAGCATAAATAAAAGAACTGAGTTCACATGCTACAATGTCCTTCCAAATTTCCGTTGGTCACCTGGCCTTCTTTTTCATCTGACTAATGGATGGGCTTTCATAGCTATTCTGGTTGGATAAGTGGACGATCTACGTAAAACATGGCCAATAAATTTTAAGTTGAAATATTTTATTAGTTATTAAACGATTGCGTTCAATAGAAGACAGCAGCGAAACCATATGGATCTTAAACAGCTTTGATCAAAATGGATGAGCTTTTGTATATCCACTTGAGTAAGAGTCCAAGTTTCGCATGCATAAAGTAGAATAGAACCTACTAAATTCTTATATATCCTAATCTTGGTTTTAATAGAAATATTACCTTTGTTCCATAATGATTTACTTAAACACCCATAGGCTGTAGCAGAGAGGCGAATACGAGGCTAAATCTCTGAAGTGCTTAATAAAGTTAATAACCAATACATATATATATATATATATATATGTACTTTTGCCAATCAAAACATTATCCAACATACAATAATTGTTCAGTTGAAATTACCTGCACAAACTTTGAATAGCCGCATCGCGCAATCGATCAAATATTCGGGTGTAATAAGTCATATGACGTTCGATTCGAGCCATTTCATTCTTCCGAATTTCGTACTGGGCGAGAAACATGTTGGATTGCAATTTCTGTCATCAAACATCCAATCACAATATGTTTTCAATACATTGCCTTTTAGTTAAACGACAACGCATTCATTTAGTCAATTGCTCTCTCCCCCTCCGCCCATTCTATTGTTACTAACCATGGGACTACAAAAAGCATGTGGCACAAGATTATTCCAGGTAAGTGCTAAATAAATTTCTAACAGTGGTATATAAATCCCACAACCCAGTAGTAAATTGGTCGCCAATTATTAGTCTTGTAATCATCGGTAGGTGATAAAACCAACTCGTGGGAAAAAGTTGCGAAAGAAGGAGCCAATAAGAGTCAGATAACCTTTGTGTGTGAGTGTATGATTACTCGGCAGTTGGGGATGGAAACGTTTCAAAAAGTATGAGCAAATTTGCACAATGACGCAATACAAAATGTTAGTGCTATGTAAATATTGATTTTTCCACCTTATATACATTTTCAAGGTCAAACAATCCCTTTTTGATAGAAGAATGCACCAACGTGACTCACACTTACTCACGGAGGTTGACCGATAGGGTTTTTTTTAATTCTTTTTCCCTTGGTTGATTGAATCATCTACCCAAATCATCACTTTCTTTTGACAAGGGCCAATGATAAATTATGCAAATTAATATATATATTCACATTGACAAAACTTAATGGGACACTTCATAGTCACACACTTGAGGAAAAAGCAATTTGCAACGTGAAACGATGTAGGATGGTCTTATTTCTACTAGGCGACAAATCATCTAATTGGAAATAAATTAACGTGATGTTGCAACAATAAGAAAGTCAATTCAATCAACCACAATCAATTCCTTTGTCGACTAGTTTTGTAACTAATTTTTTTATTTCCTTACATATTTCTTTAAACATCCTCAGGATTAGAATAATTGGGATGCTAAATGATCCTGAGGATGCTGAGTAATGCTTAACAAAGTAGCAATTTCCAATGATGGTGATGTTCACGAGTGTTCGTCCTCCACGCGGTGCATCCTGGACTAGGTGCCACTAGGCATCTAGACTAATAACAGCAGGGTTCGAGTGCACAGCTGTATAACTGGGTTCCCGCTTCGGCGAGTGGATGCAAGCATACACCCAGGATACTTAAAAGGTATCTAAAGGTACACGTATACCATATGTAGCCGTCGGGTTAATGGAAATAACCCTGACAAAAAATCAGACAGCCTCATCAGTCTTTGCAAACAGTGGCGACGTCACAAGGATGCCGTCTACCAGCCAAGAAACTTTGTTATTATTCTACATTTGTTACGCTTATCATGCCGTCAAAGTCGGCCGTATAAATATGGAAGAAAATAAAGAGGTGACGCCACGTCACCAACCAAAATGATTGAATTAATTAATTAATAATCACGCGTCGATAGTCAAATGTCACCGCTTAACATCAGAAGTAACAAACATCAATTTCCTTGCAAAAATATTTTAAATGCACTTGATGGAAGAAATGCATATTTTATTAATGCATGAATTAGCTTGTTTTGTACAATTCGATGATTCCAACCATGAAACTACGTTTGACAAAAATTCATTCGCTTTTTGTAAATTTTTTCAACGCTAGTGTTTCGTTTTTGCTCTTTTTGAATTCATTCATATTTTTTGCATTCTATTTCTTAACGTAATTTTGTAAATTATTGTTGTGTAATCAATGACACAAAATGTACTTCTCATATTAAGATAACTAAGCTAATTGTCATCATGATTATTATATTGGTGTTTGGATTGCCATGTTTTGCCTTAAAAAGAGATTTGCACGTAAAACATAAGCCAAGTATTCGTCTGGCTTCATGATTTTAGTATAAACGGAAAATTGGGGTTGGGAAGGGCGTAATTCTTACAAACACAGTAGTCGTTTATTTACACAAAAACCTCCGTTCACTTCCTACATTTGCCGCACTCGACAACAATAACAACAAACGTTAGTGGCAAAGTTACATCTTCATTAATTCCAGGTTTAAATAGCTTCTTGAATTACCAATACGAAAAGATTGTCGGATGCAAATCAAAATTGGAGGAATAAACGAAGTTTCATGGCTAGGAGACCGCTTCCTTGCAACGACGCCAGTTGACGGATCCACAGGCCTAACCGGCTACATGTAATAAATAGATACCTTAAAATACCTTGGGTGTATGCTAGCACCCATCCACTGAACGGAACTCCAGTGAAATCCCCAGTTATAGCGCTGTGCCCTCCGTCTAAATGCCTAGAGGCATCACGTAGAGGAATATTACCAACATTGAAAATTGGGACTCTATAAACATTACTCAAACCCTCGTGGATCATTGGCATCCGCACATCCAATTAAAATAGTTTAATATTTTCAAAATTACAAATAGATAGCCCAATAATGGCCTTACTTGCAACGCAGCGGCACATTCCATTCTCGAATGATTCAATCGAATCACTTGGCGATTCAACCGACTGAGGACGGGACTGGGATTGAGCAAAAAGTCGGCCAACGCATCCAAACTAGTCTTGGTCAAATGGGGAAAGCGTTGAGTCAAGTTGCCGACGCTTTCGAGTACAACAACGAGCAAGCCGGCGTGACCAACCAAATATTGCAGTCTTGGACGAGCATGGCGATGGGTGTTGTTCGACTGCAACTGCGTTTGCGACTGACTTTTGGCTCCGGCCATCGACACCGACAAGGCCGACAGCGTGGAATAGACCGACTTGGAAGTGGTCGTCGTGGTGTTGAGAAAAGAACGTGGCGCATCCTTTGCATCTTTGGTCGCCGTGGCAAACGAATCGGCAGCACTGGTGCTGACGCCTATGATGGTAGAATTGTCCAAGTCGTACGTATTTGATGGAATGGTCATTTTGAAATCGATTCCAAGCGAAATGCGTTCCATCAAACAAATGAGCAAACTCTCCGAATCTGATGTGAGGGAGTGGATAAAGTCAATACGATACGTTCATTGCAAAAATTTGTGTTTTTGCAGACGTTTTTAGAATTTGAACTACCCTGGGCGATAATAACCCGCAGGGGGATGTAAATCCCCGATAATGATGATGATGACATTGAATGCTCAATTTGTTGCCTAAAAATTTGTACTAAAAACATTTTCCAGCAAGTGGCCATTGAGTTTAGCCGAACGAGGGCTTACATTTGGTACCGGCGGTGAATGTGGCGACTTAGTCATTTGTGTTATTTCCGTGTAAATAAATACTACACTAAAATTGCATACAATGTGTACAAAAAAACGCATCATATTAAGATAGACAGGTAATCTGTAATTCAATATTGATAAATTATGACAATTTTGATTCAAATCTCAATTGTAACAAAAAAAATTCAGAAAATGTTTCCTCAAGCGTAAGACATCTGGATTAAAAATGTAGATTTTACCTCTCCAGTATTAAGCCATATCTATTGTAAAGATCCTTGACCATATTAGTCCCACATTTATATAATATAAAGCATAAAATAAAAAGTAAAAAACACAAGCTATTTAAATCAAATACGATAAAATTGTCATTCAAAACATTTAAATTTTAATAATAATAATAATAATAATAATAAATAAAGCTGTTACATTTGAATCCTTCATAAATTTCGTTTCATTCCCTAAAAATTAATAAATTCTAACAACCTACATCATTTCATTAAACAACATAACCCATTCAATGAGATCCAGTTTCCAAATTACATAATCTTGCATATAATTACGGGCACTTCCGAGTGGTCTAGCGGTACAGCGCTCAATTTGGAACTAGGTGGGTACGGGGTCAAATGCCACCACCGGCAATAAATGCGGGCTCACGTTCAGTTTCGCTAAAATGTCCACTGCTGAAATGTGTTTTTCTCATCAAAACATTCAAAATAGTTTTTAAAAAAATTTATTTCAAAAACCTTTTAGTATTGCAGTTTTTAAAATAAGAATATTTAATAGTAATACCTCCACCATTTTGAAATGTAAGTGAATTATACCCGGATGGAAAAGAAGGAAAATTTGGACAAACATTGTAGCACGTGAACTCAGTCCTTTTATTTATGCTACACCTTCTTGTCCAAATAAATTACTTAATTAGGGGTCCGTTTGCAGCTAATAGAGATCACTGGAAGGATTCAATTCGGGGGATGTAATTAACATTTAAAGTCAGCATACCTCTCAAGTGTCGTTTATTAAGTGCACATTGTTAAAGTTGGTATTTTTGTAGACTTTTTGGTATTTGGACTATGCTGAGCGATAATAACCGGTGATGATGAATTCATACCACTTTTAATTTCGAAATAATAATTAAATAGTATATCAACACTAGTTTAAAATGCAGCACTAAGGAGAAAAACGACCGCTACTTGGTATGTCCACAAACGCTGGATAGTAGAATGGCCTTTAGCAATAAAGGTTAGTTGTCAATAAATCACTCTACCAAATCAGCAATTGTAGATGGCAACAACAGCTATCGATAGCACCAATCAGCCCTATCGAGGAACAGTACTGTTTGCACTTCATGGGTAACTGCAGCGAATTGGCCTAATTAGTCACGGTCAAAAGTCTCAACAATCAATCAATCAATCAAAATACACTTCACCCAGTCGTCAATACGCTCAAGGCGCCTTCACTATTACGACAAAAACTTACCGCTCATTTCCCTGACACATTTGATTAGAATTTGCAAACAAACGCCCAACGAAGTCATGACAAAGTCAAAATCAAATAAAGTACTGCTCAATTTTGTGGGCAAAGCTTGGCCAACGTCCAACAATGCAGCATTGACGCGCGAAATGTTGACGGCATTTTCGTCATTGTCTGCATCGGTCAAACGAAAATGTGTCTTTGGACTTGAGTGAAGCGACTGCAACTCGTCACTGTCATTTAAGTTGTCCAATAATTCATTTACCTAAATAAAATAATAATAATAATAATAAGAAGAAGAAGAAGAAGAAGAATAAGCCTAAATGTAAATTATAACGCATTTTGTTTATAAAAACCTTTATAACCATCCAAACAGTAATACTGAATGCATGTAAAAATTAAGTATTCATTTTACTTGGTTAGTGACATAGTCACCTTCATTATTTCTATATTTGTACATATTAAGTCACCGACTTTGATAGCTTGATAAGCGTAACAAACGTAAAAGAATAACAAATGCTATAGCGATTTGTACTCGATCCCTGCTGCGGTATTCCAGATAATCAAGTATACCTAATCCACGATATGCCACGTAAAAGATGCCAATAATCCTGAGGATTTAAGTAAGGTTTAACAAAGTCTCAATTTCCAATGATGGTGATATTCCTGATCGTTCGTCCTCCACGTGGTACATCCTGGACTAGGTACCCACAGGCATCTAGACTAATAACAGCTAGGAACCGAATGCACATCGGTATAACAAGGCTACCGTTTCAACGGATGGGTGCAAGCATACCACCAGGCATCTTAAGGTATACGTATACTATATGTAGCCCCTAGGCTAAGGGAAATAACTGTGGCAAAAATCAGGCGGCCTCGTCAATCTTTGCGAACATTGGCGACATCACAAGGATTCCGTCTATCAGCCAAGAAACTTTGTTGTTCTTCTAAGTTTGTGTTACGCTTATCAAGCCATCGAAGTCGATCGTTTTATATGCCGTATAAATATGTAAAAATAATAAAGAGGTGACCCCACGTTACAAACCAAAATGAATGGAATGAAAGTCACTACCATTAAAAACTGAAACATTACTTAACCAACTAATGGATATGTTACACAGAAGTGGCGATAACTCTAGACTCATCAGTGAAAGGAATCGAATCCTGCCACTGGCACTAAATGCCAGTCTTCATCTGACTTCGCTAAAAAAAGATATTTTTCTGTTACATACTCTCAAGCATTGAACACCAAATTTTTAAAATTAAAAAATAAATACTTGCTTTTTCTCAAATTGTCTCGTTAGTGTTTATAAATAGTAGCACCGTTATAAGGATGTTGTTTATATATATATATATATATATATATATATAGAGAGAGAGAGAGAGAAAGAGAGAGAGAGAGAGGACTCACCTTCCTATCATCCAGTCCATTTGCAATCAACGAATTATTGTCTGCTTTATATATAGTGCCATTTTTTAAATGATGCGAGCCATAATCCAAATGAGCATTTCTCTGCCCATTGACTAAACCCATTCTGTTTTTATTTTTATCCCTAATAGTCACATTTTCATCATCATCGTCATCATCATCATCGCATGGATTGGAAAATTTAGCCCTGGGCTTGTCGTCGTCGGCCAGTGTTGCATAATAATCGTGCAAATCCTTCCTTGTTTCTTCCTTATTTTTCGTATAAGTCAAATCAGATCCCATTGCCAAATCGAGAGACAATAATTCAATTTGATTGACACAATTCAAGTACACTTCGAATACCAAAGTTTGGATAGATGAATTAAGTTTTTCAGATACATCTGCATAACAACAAACAGGTTTTTAATAATAATAATAATAATAATAATAATAATAAATATCCATTAAGTTAAATGTAATACATTTAAAATAATGAAAATGTCTAATAAACCATCTAATAAAAACATTTTTATTTTTAGTGTATTTTTACTACTTTGAGTGTTTCACATATAAAACGCGCATCGTGTCAGCAGTCGACATTTTAGCGAAGCTGAACCTAGGTCAACATCGATGCCGATGGTGGGGATGACAAACGTTTTAAATTTCCAGCTATTACGTAAAACATTACAAAATTTAAAATAAAAATACATTTAACTTAATATATATAGTACACATGTAGAAATATTCAAAGCAATATTACTAACCTTGTTGAATATTATACAACACATCTCGTATTAATAGGACACAGCACAAACGCAAAGGAGAAACCAATGATTGATACGGATAATGTGCTATTTTAGGACGATGCTTTAAAAACAAGACATTATATGCATTTCACTACGATCAATGTAAATAAGTTCATTCAATAATCAGCAATAAACACCATTGAAAATTATTTTTTAAAAAGACCGTAGATGAACGGAATACTGGCCAACTACTTGACCTAAAACAATCAAAATCTATTTTAATCTGACTTCTCACTTAACTTGATCTCCCAAGGTTGACCCTACCAGAAAACGAACTCCCATCAATATAACTAATTAATTAAAAACACTAATCCCTAAATTATCATCATCATAGGGGATAAATATGCCCCACCGGTAATTATCACCCAGGGTAGTCCAAAACGTCTGCAAAAACATCAACTTTTGCTATGTGCACTTAATAAACGATATTTGAGGTGTGCTGATTTTAAATGTTAATTACATCCCGAATTAAGCCCCTTCAGTGATCTCTATTAGGTGCAAATGGTAAGCAAACGGACGCCCAATTAAGTAAATCAGAAAACAAACTCCAGTCAATATAACTAATTAATTAAAAACAGTGACCCCCTAAATTATAACAAAGCTAATAGGAAAAGCATTAAGAGAACTGTAATACGGTCCCATAAGTATTTACAAATAATTCTCATTTAAAAAATACTAAAAAATATAACAGTATAAATTTGTATCCAGTCAACAGTTCAAGTACAAACAAAATACACGGTTAAGTGCATGATGTTATTGCTAAATGTAAATTCAACTTACAGGCCAAAATAATCGGGCAACAAAATCCAACCTTTTGGCAAATCGTTTGCTCATAATTTGATTAATCTGATTTTGAAAATGCACAAAATAAACATGTTATGTACTATTAGCTTTTAGCAAATATGTATTCTTAACAAGCATGGGATGTTAATGATCCTGAGGATTTGAGTAATGCTTATAAAGTCTCAATTTCCAATGATGGTGATATTCCTGACTGTTAGTCCTCCACGTGGTGCATCCTGGACTAGGTGCCCCTAGGCATCTAGACTAATAACAGTAGGGTCCGAGTGCACAGCGGTATAACTGGGCTTTCGCTACGGCGGATGGGTGCGAACATACACCCAGGATACTTAAAAGGTATCTAAAGGTATACGTATACCATATGTAGCCCTTGGGCTAAGGAAGATAACCCTGACAAAAAATCAGGCGGCTTCGTCAATCTTTGCGAACAGTGGCGATGTCATAAGGATTCCGTCTACCAGCCAAGAAACTTTGTTATTCTTCCACGTTTGTCTACGCTTGTCAAGCCATCGAAATCGATCGTTCTACATGTATAAATATGGGAAATAATGAAGAGGTGACCACGTCACCAACCAAAATAAAAAAAAATACAACTTAGAAGATAAACAAGAATTCACTAATTAATTAAATAAAAACAAAATATGATAAAAATTAAAGATTGACAGTTTAAAAAGTAGATCAAAATTATTCTTATACTAATGTGAGTCTTTACGAAAATAGAATTCAAACTAAAAAACCATCCAAGACAAAATCGCACACTAAAAAGTAAATAAAACTTCTAAAATCCCTCACCATTACGAAATTAACTTAATCACTAAAAAATATTTCTTAAAAATAGATCATTCTAATGCAAATAAAATAAACCTACAACGTGGCTCCTATTATTTTTTGTAAACAAAAACTACACAATATGGATATTCATTTTCTCAGTTTTTCTCTTTTTCACTCATGGTCAGATATTTTTAGTCAACTTTCTCTATAGGATTCCATCGGCAGTGTCCATCTCAGTCAATCCCACTTTTTTCACATTTTCCCCAATTCCATGTATCCATCTTCTCTTTAAACGACCTTGCTATCTTCTTTCATTCTCATCATCAAAAATCGTTTCGTCAAATAGTTCTCTTCTCTAGATAAACCGTAATTATATCGCTTCAAACTTTTTTCTACATTCTTTTATAAACTTTAGTAACGTTCGGCTATCATTTAACAACATTTCCTATTATAATCCAGACACTTTCAAGGATTACCAAGACAAGCATTTTAAGAATAAGAGATGCTAATGATCCTGAGGATTTGAGTAATGCTTATTAAGTCTCAATTTCCAATTATGGTGATATTCATGACTGTTCGTTTATCACGTAGTGCATCCTGGACTAAGTGCCTATAGGCATGTAGACTAATAACAGCAGGGACCAAGTGTTAGCATACAGTCAAGATGTTTAAAAGGTATCTCAAAGTAACTATTTACCATATGTACCCGATTAGGCTTGTGGATCCGTCATCCAGCGTCAACCCTAGAGGAGATCGCCTCGTCAATTCCTGTGAACACTGGTGTCGTCACAAGGAAACGGTCTCCCAGCCAAAAAACTTCAGTTATCCCTCCGTGTTCAATTCGCATCCGACAACCTTTTGGTATAGGAATTCAAGAAGCTATTGAAACTTGGAATTAATGAAGAGGTGGGTCTGCTACCAACGTATGTTTATATTATGTTGTAAATCCAATTTCTATAAGTATGGAGTTTAATCTTTAGAAATTCCAGGCCAAAAAGGAAACTTAAATTGTCACTCAAATTATCTGCCTGAAACAGTTTTAACGTTTTTGTAAACCAAATACTTGTATAATCATATTGAGTAACAAAACTACTGTCATACATTCTACAAATTAACAAATAAATAATGAAACATTTTTTAAATTATGCCATTTAAGCAAAAAACACAATACGTTTCTTGTAAATAAACTTAAATAAAGTTATAGGAAATTACTTACTATTTTGAGCAATATTCTTATATGATTAGAAGTAAATAATACCATAATCATGTTGTTTGTATCCAAATTTTGGGTAAATCGAGAGGACAAACCGCAATTCGGAGATAAGAACCCATTATTTTGCATATCCTCGCTAATTACAGCCCGATGTGGTAAACAAGATGCATATACAGAAGCAATCTGTCCAAACAAATATTCACTTCCATCACCAAGTAACCAGCAATTCTTGCGCAAATTAAACATTTTTGTCATATCTTGAAAACAAATAAAATTAAAAATAAGTACAAGTTTACTTAAATCACCAATATTAAACTTATATTTCTACTATTAATACAGTATTTCGATGCAGTCGACATTTTAATTGTGCTAGGTGACACATTCCCATTTAAATAAATGCATAAAAAAATTAAAACTACAAAAATATTAATTTTTTCAAATAGGACAAAAGTCTTTCCACCACGCATTTGTTTGAACTAATTTGTACATCCTAGAGCATGTAACTGTACCTTGTAATGAACCATTCAAAAGTATAGTAACCTTAAATATTTCTAACGTTTGTCGTATTGATTATATTTATATTCATTATCTCATGATGTATCTTTCCGTTTGTTCCTATAATTTGTACTACATTTTTTAATTTTATTATTATTTCATTTATAGTGATGGTAAAAATGTATTTTTGTGCTGAATGTATCTCTAGTGAGGTATTAAAGCTTAATGTAATAATAAATGTAAAAGTAAAATATTACATTAATAAAGAAAAATCACCTATATAAATATAAGAACTTATAACGCAATATATTTTAAATAACTTGACCCTAGACAGTAAACTGATTTAAAAATTCCTATTAAACAAACTATTAATTAATTAATTGAAACAAACACTCTCGAGATAGTATTAAAATACATTTCTAAAATTACTGTTATTTGTATATAAATTAAAAACCCCAAAGTTATACTAAAAATGTTTATAAACGAGTTAGAAAATAATTAACATATACTTTAAACACCAATACATTAAAATAACATTATATATAAATATATATATATATATATAACTTTAAAATTCTTTTTTTTTAAATTATTGTTAATAAAAATTAGTAACTTACTTGCATTTAAAGCTTTTTCATTTTCGTTAGTCGTAAAATACAGTAAATCACTTAAAAAATGTGGTATAATACAACGAAATGATGGAAATACACCAGCAGTGAACTCAAGATCGGTATTTAGTTTATCTTGATCAGATAATTTGTCCAATTTATCTGATTTAACAGAATACAGCTGTGACGCAATTGAATAAGTAGATTTATTTACAAATATCGAAGAATAATTTTTATTAATTCCTCGTGCAATGCCTCTAAATATTCCTAGCAAAGATGGAACCAAAAAGGTGCACACACGTTCAAGAATGATTTGCTGCTTAGATCCTTTTGAATCATCAATAGAAGGGCTTAATCCGCGAGATTGACGCAAAAATGCAGTAAATGCAGCAAATCGATCATTAGGTTCTTGACATAACTCCTCTATTTCTTCGAGTATATTATTAGCTGAGTCCAATAGAATCGAAATTATCTACAATATATATATAAATTATTCAATTAAAACAAACAAATTTCATCTAATTTTAAAACAAAAAATAGTAAGCAAATAATTGAGTAAATAATAAAAAATTAAACTTACAACCTCGGACTTCGATTGATCCAAAAGTGCCACTTGGCTTAAAATAGTAGTTAGAGAAAAACTAAAACATTCCGATTGAGGTAATTCTACAATAAATTATTAAAATAATAACGTACTTTGTGACATCGAACAGACAATATCGTGTGACAAAAAACTTTTATGCCATTTTTTCTGCAGATTTAGCAAGATAGGCAATATTTGATCAATAAACTGCAAACATTATATATATTTTTTAAATACCTTTAAATTAGATTCCACCAAATATAATCCAAGACTAATTACAACGCACTGGGTTTGATTATTTAAACGATAACCCCCATTAGACTCCGTCGATGGACAAAAATCAATTAACTTCTTTAGCTAAAACAAACCATAACCAAAAGAAAATCATTCTTACAACATCTAAATTTTCACAAGCAATCAATGACCTCACCAACCTAACATATGAACAATCATTCAAGCAATTATGAGAAAACCTCATCACCAACTCTACTTCCTAATAACGCGCTTTTATCGAGGCCGTTGAAAAGTATGATTCTTAACACAATTTTAAAGTTGTAAGTTGGTGTTATAACATTTAATTTTTTAGCAATTTTTTACACACAAAAAAATTAAAATTTTAAAATTTTAAACAAAATTATTTATACTTAAATAAATCTAAAAATATTATTTATGAAAGGTGGTTCTGAATTATCAAATTATCAGGAATGAAATAGGACAAAAGCCTGGGGGATTATAAAAAATAAAATAAAAAATAAAAAAATAGTTTATTATATATAATTTAAAAAAACACTGTAGTAATAGGCTGATTTAAAAAAACTGAGGGAGGGGATATTAACTATGTGAAAAAGGAACTTGTATAAAAAATAATGTTTTTTAGCCGTAAATACATTTTAAATTTCTTCAGTTTAACAGGGTAATCTTTTAGAAAATTAAAAATCTTGTTGAAATAGTTTTTATAGTTTAAGAATTTGTAAACTAAAATGAGGTCGCCTCAAAGCCGGCGATTGTGGAAGGGAAATAATTTCAAAACTATAAAGCGTAAAAGTAAGTTAAATTACTAAAATTTTAGGAATTTTAGGGATAAATTTATTTAAAGTGTTTGAGTTTACTTTTAGAAAAAGAAAAGTAATTTGGATACATTACTAAATATGAAGCCTAATGTAGAAAATGTAAGGAAGACCAAATCCCTTTAGAAATAATTACTAAACGAAAACAGATTTTAGGGACCTGAATATGGTGCTCAGAAGAATGTAGTAAGAAAAATGATCAATACGCTCTCTCTAATTTTTCTTAAACAACATGCTATTTGATTTATTTTTGATATTTTTATTATTCACTATCATGTTTATTTATTTTTAATTTTTAATTATTTATTTATTTTTCTGTTTTTCTTAATCCATTAATACTGAAACATTTAAACCAAGAATCAAAAGAAGATTGTCTTCTACATTACAATTAGGTCAGAGTTAAATGTGCATTTAACATTAATTTTAACAACTAGTCATTGTTTATTTTTAATAAAATTAACAACACAAAATAATAATAAACTAATTACTATAAAAATTATGTAATTTTAACTTATTATTCACGTTTATATAGAAGTAGCTTTTAAAATATGCATTTTGGCAGACTCAGTTTTTTTCAATAAATATGTCTACGTATATATAAAGGAACTATTACAGGGACTAAAATGGGACTTGTCAAAACTAACACATTGAAATTGATTGATTTTCTTTACATTACTTAAGTACTTTAAATAATTTTATATCTTCGATATTTATTTTTGCAAAAAAAAAATTAATTTAGATTTAATACTCTTGTAAATTTTTGCGGCAAATTTTAATTAAATTAACTCAGTCTCCATTTTTAACTTTTATCCGGTAACTTAAGATGCATCAAAAATGAGTACAGAAAAGTATTTTTCACTACTCCTTAAATGCTTTAAATATATATATATATATATATATATTAATTTTAGAATAAGTTATTTCAATTTTACTGAAATACATGTTTTGTAAAACATGAATGTAATTTATTTTAAATTAAATAAAAAAAATTTTACATTAATAAAAACATTTTTTAATATTTTACTGCATTTGTTTGAGTAACTCATAGTATGTAATATAAAACAATGTTTAATTCATTAATTAAAAATTAATTATTTTAAATTAAATTGTACATAAATGTATATAAAAAATTAATAATACTAAAGGTTTTAATTGCATAATAATTAAAATGCCAGGTTTTCGTCCTTTATTAGTGAATTGACAAATATGAATAATTATCTGATTCATGATTACTATTTGTGCTGAACCGCTTATACCTTTGAAGATTTAATCCGTTCACCTTAACTAGATAGAAAAAAGACGAACAATATAGAAACTTTTATTAGTTGAAACCCACGGTCACGTACACAAATCAAAAATAAAACGAAAGATAACTTCTAACAAACTCGATACAGCAAAACAAAAATATACAAACAAGAAAAAAAATGATAATAAAATAAATTGTTATAATAGTAAAAAAAATCAGAAAACAAATTACCGGTAATGATTTCGCATTGCTAAAACAAACAAAAATAATAATAAATTAGTTAATACAGCACGTAAACTTGTTTTTTGCAGCTTGTGTTGATTTGATATTTGTGAGAATTGGCTTTAATCTCCTTTTCGATCTAGGACGTTCAAAAACTGGAGGATTGTCACTTGGTTTATTTTTGGATATCGAAGGCGTTACTGAGCTTGAAACCATTTCATCGATATATGCAACTTTGAGATGATCGATGCTAATACTTTTTCGTTTGGTTCTTCGTAAGATTATAAAAATTTTATCTCTTCTTGAGATTATTTTGATAAATCTGTCATATGCTGGTTATAGAGGCTTCTTAATACCTTCTATGCGGACAAACACATGCGTGCACGTTTGTAATAAAGGAGTTTACCAAGTTTGCAATTACGTCATGGATATGGGATATTGGATAGCATCAAAACAGGTAGCGGCATTTAAACCGCGGTAATCTCCATATGGTCTTTATAACCCATCGGTTTTTTATCATATGAAATGAGGATGTCCATGAGCTATTGGAAGGTCAAATAATACTTTAATAAGTCGTTGAACTCTTTTTTGTGCATGCCAGTTTGTCTTCTGACAGACGGCGCGGTCTATTAGCAACCGGAGGTCCTGTTGTTTCTTTGTGATGGTTTGTTTTAAATTGTTGTTTTTTTACAACTAATGGTTTTGTTAACATAGGGAATGATAAAAGTATTTTATTTCAAATACTTTGCTCTTGTTGGACCTTCAACCCGGTGACATAAATCCCTTTACGTTCAACTTCACAGCCCGTAAAAACATTATTTATATATGGATTCAACAACCGCTTTTTCTTTGGATCGACCAATAATTCATGGAATTGGAGGAAATCGACTCCGATCAAGTCATGCGGTGAATCGGTCAGGACAAATTTTCAATCGAAACGGCGGTCCGCTAATTGTATTGTTTTTGTTTGATAGCCAAACATTGCTTTTGAAGTTCCGTTAGTCGTTGTCAAAACGGAACCTTTCGTTAACTTTTTGTCTTTTTTCCAAGGGTAAACAATAATCTCTGCCCCGGTGTCGATCACCCATTTTGTATTATTTTCCTTGTTAAGGATATAAAACAATATGCCTTCTTTTTCTGTGGCCGCTGTTGCAAAACGTAGTATTAATGTGCTTTGTTGGAGACCTGCGAAAAGAAAATGAACATGGGGGTGTATGTTTTGTTGCTTTTTGTCCAAAACCTGCATGGTACTAACAATATTCATTAGAAAAAGCACGTTTTGGGCTGCTTGGTCTTGACGGTGCTGCGCTTTGCAATGTATAGGGCACCTCGTGCATTCTTTTATGGGCCTAGAAGACTGGGGATAAATTTTTGGACTCCTAGTTCATTGAACTGCATTGACAGAGGATTGTGTTTTTGAGATCTGCATTATGTCATCAGCCATATTGGTCAGTTTGTTTAACGAACTATTTCTTTGACTGATTAACGCAGCCTGAGCGTCGGTTGGTAGATGTCTTAGCCACAGCTCTCTCGCCCATGTAACGTCTAGAACCAAATCCGATGCTTTTTTATATCTTGCATAAATTTTAAGGGTTTTTGGTCACCCAATTCTCGTTTTTCATTTATAAAGATATATATTTTCTCTGCTGTAGTTTTTGAATACATTCGCAAAATAATTTTTTTCAAATAGGAATAAGGTTTATCATTTGGTTTTAAAATCAACTCTCGTACTTCAGCATACATTCCTAGTGGTAGAGCCTGCATTGTATACAAAAATTTGTTTAACTTATTGCTAATATTGTTTTGAATAAACGAATATTCGATAAGACAAAACCATAACTCTGGATCATTTGGTAAAAGTTGAAATTTATACGGTTTCTTTGACTTGCTTAGTTGTTTATGTTTAACCATGTTTACCTTTGTTGACGACGACGATAATTAAAATAATTGCAAAAATGGGTTGTTGAAATTATTGGGTTGTATGTTCCTTTTGCTCCTACCAAGTTTAGCGAATTGACGAATATGAATATTTATTATTTATGGTTATTGGCTTGGATACTTCAGTAGAAGTAGCTTTCAGCTCCTGATTACTCTTTGAACCAATCATACCTTCGAAGATTTAATCCGTCCATCTTAACTAGATAGAAAGGAGACAAACAACGGAAGAACTTTCATTAGTTAAAAGCATAAACTAAAAGTGAAGCTGGATATAACTTTTAGCAAACTTGATACAGTAAAACAAAAATATACAAAAAAGAATAACAATAACAATAATAATAATAATAAAATAAATTGTTATAATAATAAAAAAATATTAAATTATTTAGCTTATTTTCATTACCCGCTACACTTTTAAAGGTCATGAGTTGCAAGGAGTATACTTTTTTTTTCGTACGTTTTGCTTATTAATTTTAGCTTTTAGTCAGTTTTAGGTTCTGAAATAAATGAGCTTGTTTCGGGTATGTATTTTTGGAACTCCTAATGCTTCCCTTTAGCACTCTTTCATACAATATTATTTCATCGAACTTTACCCACAGTATGCTTTGTTATTTATATTTTGTAGCTTGATTTTAAAGGTGGGGCGGTGAGTTACAATTCTCATTTGGGGATTCTCGATGTCAATTGTAATGAATTGGATATTACTTACGTAAGATATTATATGCTTAAATTTTTATATTATAAAAATATAATTTTACGAAGAAAGCTTTCATTATGAATGAGTTAAATTATAAAATATTAATATTTTTTCGTAACACAAAATATAATACCCATTTTTTACAGTCTAGTCAATCTCCATATTAATTCTGTGTGCAATAAGTAGATATTTTTAGTAAACGATGAATATTTTGCTGGCATGGTAGCCAACAGGATATTGTATTACTGATAATATGTAACTATTTTTAAATTTAGCTTTAATTATTCAAACGCTTAAAATGAATGTCTGAAGCCAAATACAGTGAAAACAAAATTTAAATCAGATGAGGATCTCTAAAGATGTATAAAAGGTTATTACCACTGATTATTATTACTTATGTTGGTAATTGTTTTATCTGTTACATTTTATGACGGGCAAAAATTTTCTACTTTTATATCTTTTTAATACCAATTATATATATATATATATATAGTTTAAGCACAGAGCATTGATCTAAATTCGTTAATATGCTTTGTGTATAAAAGCTTTTATTATTTTAGACCATAATCATGTAGTTATATATTTGAAAAATAATTAATTAAATAATGTTTAACTTGATAAATGTTTCTGTAGTATGGTTATCTAAATTTTGTAGTAAAATATTGGGAAGTAATATATATATATATATATATATATATATATATATTATGGGGATGCTAATGATCCTGAGGGTTTGAGTAATGCTTATAAAGTCTCAATTTTTAATGATGGTGATGTTCATGACTGTTCGTACTCAACTAATAAGAGAAGGATCCGAGTGCACAGCGTTACAATAGGGGCTTCCGTTACGGCGGGTGTGCAGTATACATATACCATATATAGCCGTTGTGCTAGGGGAGATAAACCTGAGAAATCAATGTTTGCGAACAGTGGCGATATCAGCGTCTACCAGTCAAGAAGCTTTGTCATTCTTTTACGTTACCAACGAAATTGAGTGAATGAATATATAGACATGATACTACTAGGTTACCAAATTGGAGGATATTTAAGGTTATCAATGATTATTCAGATTAAAATATTAACCTTTACTTAGCGGAGGTGAATTATAATTAATCCAGCTTTTATTCTTCTATTTGCATAGTAAGGGATTATTATAAGTAAAAATCAGAATTTATCACGGTCAGTTTCAGAGAGTACTTTTTATGTAATTATGTACTGAAGATCATTACAATATTAACGTTTATTTTTGGACAAACTGGTAGCGCAATTGGATTTACGTAATTTCAATTTATCTAAAATACTGGATCGTAGAGCACTATTTAAAGTATCTGTGATAGAAGTTTTGTTTTGATATGCTTGCATTACATATGATATTTACCAAAAAGGTAGTTATTTTTTCTTATTAATTACTAGGTATGTGTTAATTCTAATCAATTGATCGAAAAAGTTGCTGCTCCTATATCTGCGTTTGCTGAAGCAATGAGATTAGATGCTGTTTCTTCTAATAATTCAGAAATTCGTGGAACGGTAAATTTGGAATTTTTAGCCAACCGCAAAAGTAATTGGGGACTTGGATCCGAGCCATCAGTGTGGGAGCGATGGATCGTAAATTTATCTCAAAAAAATATTACTGATGCAGGTGTGAAAATCATTTCATTTTCATTGTATGTATGTATAGTTTTAAATGTTAAGTTAATTACATCATATAATTATATATATATATATATATATATATATATATATATGTTTGTGACTGAAGAGAATATACGAAATGAATTCATCTCACAGTTTACGTCTTCTATTATTTTTGTTTGGAATTTTCATTATTATTAAGTATTTTTATCCCCAACATTACTGGTGTATAATAACTTTGATAAGATAAATATTTGATAATTATTGCAACAGATGTTAATGTCAAGAAACATTGAATTTTTTTGTTTAAGAGCGATACATGATTTTTAGATTTATGAATAAATAAATTACTTACAATTTATTCCCATTTGCATAGTATTATTCTTCTCACCATCCCAGTATACAATGCACGTGTCAATTTATACACTATACACTTAATTTTTTATATTCTACCATTTTTAATATGTTTATCTATATTAGATAGAAAACAGAATTTCTTAATGCGTTTATTTATTTTATGTTTACTACTTTGAATGTTTTACGAGAAACATATTTCGGCAGTGGACATTTTGGCGAAACCGAACGTGGACCCGCATTTTAGTGCCGGTGATGGGATTCGAACCCATGCCCACCGAGGTCCAAATTCAAGCGCTGTACCGCTAGACCACCCCGGGACCAATACTACTACGTCCCAAGGACGCGGTTTGAAAAAATGAGACTAAATTTATTGTTTTGTGCCTCCCCACGGAAATCTTTAGTAAAAGGCGAAATATTTATTCGCATTTGAGGAGACACTAGAGTGTTACCATAAAATGATGAGGTTACACGCTCATAAACCACTATGATTAATAGTTCTTTAAATAAGATATCATGATCGGGTATGTTTTTTGATATATAGAAAGAACTATGCCACTGATTGGTCGTACAGTACTATTTTGTTCATGTCTAACCATCCAGTGAACAAGAGATCGAACTATCATAACTGGGCCATTTCATCAGAACTATATATGCCTTGGCACACATCTTAACATCTTGAGACTTGTATGTTGTGACGATCATGATAAAATAGGGTTTATCCATATATGTTCGAAAATCATTGAGTAAATGGTCAGACTTATTATAATTTGGTTATGTAGCAGATTTTTCTTGATATGAATGAAGACTACTTTTATATGACAATCTGCATATTTTTTTGCGTTTTTTAGCTGAAAAAAAATTACATCGTCTTCAACTGAATGAACAATTAAGGGATGAACTTTGCAAAATTTTAGAGAATCTAAATTTTCAATCAACGCATGTCCCTTCACTAGGTAGCTCTCAAGCAGAAACTGAGCATATTATAGACTTCAGTATGCCAGGAATATCACCCTATCGTTTCAACATCGGCCATGTAACAACGACCAGTCAATCCCGTCCAAGTGTAAGTAATGCAATGAGACGCATGTTTAAAGATGTGCGGCTGTGAATTCTCAAATACTTTTATTTATTGTACAGAATACGATAATATGCACACCGAATTATTTTCTAAATAACTAATTTCATTGCTTTGACAGTCCATTTTACAATAAATATTTTTATCAAGTTAAATTTCATTAAATTTTACAAAGTGTAGTTATCATATTGCAAATATATGAGAAGATAAATCTTTCAAAGACCTAACCTCTTTAAATTAAACTTTAAGTAGTACGATTGACTATGTTTCACATTTACATTAATTTGTCTAATTATTATTCGTAGACATATATTCCGTTGATCGCAAACTGCTGTAAAATCTTTTCATTTCCAAAGGAATTCCTGCGAAAATTGTCAACATTATTAATCTTCATATACACGTCGTCCGACGCAGTATGACGGAATGAGAATTGTGTAAGTGATGCATTCTACATGAACTCAGGGGTCCGTCAAGAATGGTGTAACACCAACACTCATCAATTTTGTAGATTCCATTTTTGATGTTGTGCAGTCATTCGAAGGCTATAAAACTCATGGTTGTCACAGAATAGCGGATCTTCAATATGTTGACTATGCTGTTCTTATGACAGAAACAGAATATCTGCAAAATGCTATCCGACTTACTCAAAAAGATTCCGAGAAATTTGGCTTATATCTTAATACTAAAAAACAGTGGTTTAGCAAGTGTCTCCTTTAGATATCCAATCACTGTTAATGGTAATCCACTCCCAGTAGTTGATAAATTTACATACCTATGCTCGGCCATAGATGACAAAAGATCTAGCTCTTCAGACATTCGGTATCGTATTCACCTCTCAACTGCAGCCTATGGGTGTTTAAGTAAACCTTTATGGAACAAAAGTAATATTTCTATTAATATCGAGATTAGAACATACAAACGTTTCGTGTGTTCTATTCTACTTTATACTTGCGAAACTTGGACTCTCACCCAAGTGGGTATACAAGTTTTTTCAATAGTTCAACCATTTCCAAGTATTTGTAAGACATTTATCATTCATTGGTCATGTTTTACATGGATTGCCCACTTATCCAGTCAGAATAACGACGGAAGCCCAAACATTACCCGTTTGCAGTAAGTAGACATCACTGAAGCGATTTACTTCGGGATGTAATCATCATTTAAAGTCTGCATAGCTCAAGTGCCGTTCATTAAATGCACATTGTAAAAATTTATGTATTTGGACTACCAACTGTGATAATAACCGGTGGAGAATGTTTATCCCCAATGATGATGGTACCACTGGCTTTATGTAAGAATCGTACTTGAGTTCTACTAACAGTAAATACCATCATTTGTTTAGTATTGCTTAAATGTTCATACGCCCACATATTCAAAAACGGTTGTAATTTTTTTTAACACAAATAGTATATTTATGTCATAAATTAGGGCATATCTTTACAAAACTTATCGTATGTTTCTTTGAGAATTAAATATGAATCCAGATATCGTTCCTCATTATCCCGACAAGCTGCTTTCCATCTAAAATAAACACGAAAGAAGCTCTCGATAAATCGTGAAGAGTATAAGAAAATAACTAAAATGCACGCAAACTATTAATATTTACAAAAAACTTTAAAAATTGAAATGTACAGTGAATGTGTTTTAACTGATAATCAAACAAAAACTTATCATTAAATAAATCAACTAAGCAGTAACCTCGGTTTGTTAAAAAGCATGATACCAAAATACTCACTTCCTTCTGATTTCTCGCCACCGAACAATGTGTTGCTCAAGTAAACCTTCTGGTGACATTTCTTTGGAAGGATTCTACAAACATAAAATAATTATCAATATACTTCGACATTAATTAAAAATGCCTGTCCATCAGAAAGAAGGGCTGGAGGTATGCGTATGTCGTTATCAGTAAGTCCATCATTTGGCTTTGGTAAAGCATAATGGCAATCAGGTAGTTGATCATTATTCTAGAGTTTAAAATAAAAAATACTATGTAATAAATATGAAAAAGTTATAAGTCCACATATATATTTATATGTATAGCCAACTTACCTCCTGATCATCATCAACAGGAGGTACATCACTCCATGAAGATGCATCACCTTGGTTAAGGTTTCGTATCCAAGCTCTAGCCATGGGATAAAGAGGAGCGTTTTCACCAAATTGACCGAAATCAACACTACGTTCAAACACCTTAATTACAAAAGATTCTACAAGCATTAACAAAATTGTTTAAAACCTTTTGGTGTATCTTCTTCCTCAGAAGGTACTCTACGCTTTTTACGTTTAATCTCACTAGGAGGAACTTTAAAGAACGAATTTCTAAATTTTTCTTTTTCACCACTATCTCTTCTGTTGATAACTTCATCTTTATATTTGCAACTGTTTTTTCTAAAACAAAGTATAAATCGTAAAATATATGCGAACGTTTTTGTTGGATCTTCCTTTAAAACCTGCAACAAAGAATCCAATTTGTCCCTTGCATAATTTAATTCAGATTCTAAAAACTATCTAAAAAACAAACAGTACCTTCATGTTCTGGCCACCATCCTGCCTCGTTCCAGGCAGAAGTCATAAATATCTGTAATTATCGAAGATAATAAAGAAATTCGAATCTGCGCAGTAAGTATAAACAAATATTAATGCAAAATTTTAAATAAACAATATTTTTAAATAAAAATATTTAAAAAAATTTGATATTTTTTAAATTTAATAAACGGTTAATTATAATAAAAATAAAATAAAATTTTTAAATTTAGTGCTTTTTAAAATAAATTCTAATGTAAAAGTATATATATTTTTAAAAATATTTAATAAAATAATTATTTTTGTAAAATTAAGCAAAATTTCGCACAATAAGTTAACAGGATTTAATGTTTTATTTTGAAATTATATTAAAAAATGTTTTAATAGTTATTGGGTAAAGTTCAGGTTCAGGTTGAATACACGAGTTAAGTAGGAGTAAACTCCTTTTGATCCTCGGTTCTGTTTATCAAGTTTATCAGAAAATTAATAATAATAAAAATTAAATTAAATTAACATGGTTGAATATTAGGATACCAGAAGTTGGTCAGAGGTAAAAGGATACATCAAATGAAATTGGCAAGCTGATAATTGTCATATGCCTTTTTGAAAGCTGAGAGTGAGGACGCAGAGATGACGCTACCAGGCAGATTGTTCCATGAAGTGATCACTCTGTGTGAAAAGTGATGACTTCTCAATCTGGAAAAAGATCTAGGTTTAGATAATTTTAGGTTATGTCCCCTGAGTGAATTTTGGGCTAAAGTAAAAAAGGGTAGATGAGAGCCGGAATTGAAAAGTTGATAAGTCAGGATAATATCACCCCGGAGACGCCTATCCCGCAGAGAGGAAATAATTTTAGGGATTTGAGCCTTTGGGGATAAGAAAGGTTCTTAAACCCATGAGGCTTTTTAGTGACCGCCCTCTGTACCTTGTCTAATCTAAGTGCGTCGGATTTTAGAATGGGAGATGTAACCTGAGCACAGTATTCAAGGTGAGGCCTGAGGTATAGCATGTAAAGAAGGCGTAGACATTTAGGTGGGATCTTACCAAGAATTTCTTGTAAAAAACTTAATGAGCCTGAAACATTTTGAAGTAGCCAAAGAGTGGTGTTCAAATATAACTCCTAAATCCTTAATAGAATTAGTCGATTTTATCGGCTGTGAGTTAGGAGGAAGATAAAAAACTGTGCCAGACGGTCGACCGAAAGTAATGTGCTGACATTTATCCTTATTGAGTGGGAGCTGATTCTTTAAAGACCAATTGAAGATATCAAGAATGTCAGCTTGAAGTAATTCTTGGGTTGGTCCCCCAGATCTTAACGTCATCTGCATAAAGCAGAATATTAGAGTGAACGGCAGAAGGCAGATCATTTATAAAGAGGATAAATAATAGGGGCCCTAAGACAGACCCTTGAGGAACCCCAGAGGAGATAGGACAGGAGGAGGAGGTATCCGCCCCTACCCTGAACCTTAAAAGTACGGTCGGAGAGAAAATCTTTAATCCAGGCTAGGATGGACCCTACTATCCCTACTGACTTGAGCTTTGCGATAAGAAGATTGTGTGGAACTTTATCGAAAGCCTTTGCAAAGTCAAAATAGATAGCATCGACAGACTGATGCCTCTGAAGCATGTCTGTGACGCTGTTTGAGTAAGTAATAAGATTTGTAAGGCACGACCTCTTTGGCATAAAGCCATGTTGAGCGGGACTAATAATATTAAGCTTAAAGAGATGGTCCAGTAAATGGGATCTAATAAACCTTTCCATTATCTTACTAGGAGTAGAGAGAATGCTTATGGGCCTATAGCTGTTTGGTAGAGATTTACTCCCAGACTTATGGATAGGCCTAATAAAAGCGAGTTTCCATATGGAAGGTACTTGCCCAGTCTGAACTGAAAGATTAAAAATATAGGTTAGGGAGGGGAAAGAATATCCGCATATTCTTTCAGAATCCTAGGGTATATTCCATCAGCACCACAAGACATAGACTTAAGGTGCCTAAGGCAGTCTGAGACTGAGAGCTTAGAGATTGTTAGAGGTGTTATAGGTGGACACTCAAATGTAGGGAGAGACTGAGTAACTCCAGAAGTTTGGAAAACCGAGTTAAAGAATTCTTTAAACAAGTTACAACTAAAAGGACCTGATACCTCCTTACCTTGTTGATCTTTAAGACGAGGGAAGGAAAAAGTGTCCGCCCGCTTATTCGTGATAAATTTGAATAGGAGTGTTTTATTAAACTTAGCTTTATTTAAAAGTTTGTGTAATATGTTCCCTCTGTGCGTTCTAATAAGTCTAGTACATTTATTACGAGTATTTAGGTATCTATAATGGAAACAAGGTAGCTTTGTAGCTTTCCACAGGTAGAAGGCTTTATTCCGCTTATGAATCATTTTGGATATGACTTTAGGAAGCCTAGGCATAGTATATGTGGGAATTCTGAAAGGAACAAAGCTATTTAACCCTTTACTTATTACCTTGTTAAAGAAGGCATAAACACCTTCAAGATCATAAGTATATAAGTTTTCCCAATTTGTATTTGTTAGAAAGTCTCTAAGTCCCCTGCTATCAGTTTTCCTGAAATCTGGTATAGGTTTTAATTTAAGTTTGCAAGTATTTGAGATAGGGATCGGATAATGTACTACAAAGCTCACTACAAGATGGTCACTTTTTCAAGAGGGGGAAGGAAGGACATAGAATCAATATCTACAGTGTCATTTGAGAGTACTAGGTCAAGACAAGAGGGGTTAGTTCCGATTCTATAACGAGTAGGGGAAAATACATGCTGCTTGAGGGCATGCACAGCACAAATTTCCAGTAGATTAGAATCAAAGACATTAACTGGTATTGAAGGAGTGGCCCAATTTATAAAGGGACAATTAAAGTCTCCCATAACTACGAAGTGATTAAACGGTAGAGAGAGGACATGTCGGAATTCCTTTACCAGTTCAGTATTTGAATGATGTTTAAAATTAGGGGGCGGTACAACAGAGAGAATAGAGTTTTTGTGTTTAAACCCCCACAACTAAGTGAAGAAAGTCATATTCAGCTGAGTGGGTAGAAGGAACTGTGATAGTCGAGTAGGTTAACCCATCCTTGACGTAAAATAGACACCCTCCATATTTACCTCTATGGGAATCTTGTCTCACTACAGTATACCCTTCCATATGGAGTTCAGAGTCAAGTACATCATCTGATAACCATGACTCCGTAATGCCGAACAAGTGTGGGGGCGAGGGGGAAGATAGGAGGAGATGAACTTCCTCTAGTTTATTGTTAAGGCTTAAGGCATTTGTGAAATACACCTTCTAAGCCAAAGGAGAGGTAATAGTGGGCATAATTGCCTTAACCTGTGGAGGATTGGGGGCCGGTGAGAACTCCGGGGTGAAATCTGAAAATCCTGATTATCAATGTCAATATCCGGTCTAAGAGGCGTGAGTTTCACTATAGGACAGGCGTGGATTTGGGGAATAGGGGGCAAGGAGAGTCTAGATAAGCGCTCGGACAAAGGTAAATCTTTCGTAACTTTGATCCCTTTTAAATGTGCCCTCACCGTGGTCCAATTTCGAAGTACAGTTTCACTGTCTTCAGATGATGCACAAGAGACCAGGATGGGTGGGGCAGTATGTTGGCGCTTACAGGAAAGTCTGCCAATTAGGAAATTACCCGCTTCAGGATGACATTTCTTGACTATGTCAGAAACAAGTTCTTTGAAGTTGGTGATATCAAGGCTAATACCCCTGACAACTAGATTACGATCACGTTTTATGCTATCAACATAGCTTTTCGTCCCTTCTAAAATTTCTTCTTGGGATAGTTTGAGAACAGTATTTGATACTGTAGATAAGGGGTTAAGACTAGAAACTTGGGATTTGAGAGATGTGATATCTTGGGATAGGGAGACAGACAGTTTGGATAAGGAGGAATTTACAGAATCAAACTTGGAAGAAGAATCAGACATCTTATCGACTAGATCAGATAACAATTCAGTAACAGAGGTAATCTTAGTGTCTAGTTCATTAATTCTAGAGGACAGGGTATTATTATCCCTGACTAGATGTAGTATTTCGTCTAATTTTCCATAGCTATGAACGGTGTCAGAAGGTAGTGCCTGCAACTCCGTTTCACATCTGCAATCCATGCATTTATAGTCCAGAGGACTATCTGCAAGTTGCGAGTAGTGCACCGAGGACAGCCCGGAACACGCCTCGTGAAACCAATTTTCGCAGGTGGCGCAGAAAATGCCAACCTTCACGGACTTCTTGCACCGTTAAAGACCACAGCTGGACGAATTAGAGGAAACCATATCTAAAGAACTATGTAAAAATACAAAAACAAAAATAGAAGTTTAAAAACAGGTACTATTACTGGGGAAAGACCAGCAATATTCTTTTGATGGAGAATTAAAATAAAAATAGTGTTAAAGCACGATGCCAAGCAAAACGCACAATAACACAACAAAAACGCGACACTTAAAAATGCACAGTTATACACCAAAAACCATGTACACAAAAAGGTAAAAAATTAACCCAAAAATGCAAAAATAAAAACAAAAACAATTAATTATTTATTAACTAATTATTGTTTACCGTATTATATTAAACTTTAGTTTTTAATTTTTTATATATTATAATTTATTTTATTTAACATTGCAGCGCTTGAAAAAGTAGGTTGTGTTATTGTGTTTCCAATAATTTTTAATGAATTTGTACTGTAGTTTTTATCGTTACGCATGTTGCAGGAATAAACTGTTTCAGCTTTGTTATATTGTATATATTTTTAAGTTTAGTTTTAAATACATAGGTTTAATCAGACTAAAGTTTTGTTACATTAACGAAGTTGTGTACATCAGAACACCTTTGTTAAAACATACTGTTTTTCAAATAAATACATAAAAGCAAACTATTTTTTAAATTTTGAAGCTTATTCAACATCCACAAGGATTATTACTACATTAGTAACTTTGTTTAACTTTATTGCGCTAGTAAATAGTATTAATTACTATGGCGTGCTTGCGGATATTAGCGTATAAGTAACATTAGATATTATATTTCTGTTCAGTTTTACAAATTATTCTACTTTGTATAATTTGCTGGTACAACTTAATGTTCTCTAGTTTTTATTTCGCTAATTGTGTATTTATGTTACTAAATTATTATACTAAAATTCGGATAGAATTTAACAGAAAACACCTCATTTTGACTATTAAGTACGTTTTTGTTGTTATTAATATTATTAGTTGTGTTAACATTAATTAACAAACTACATCAGTTTATATCAATTACTATAATATATGAGGATAATTTATCAAACGCTTTCTTCAAACAGACGCATAATTTTAATTTCTATATACCACTTATTAAAATGATTCAGTATTGTGGTATTTTTTACATAAAGATCACACTAATAAACCCAAAATTAAAAATATTGAGCTATCCGAAGTTGTATACCAAATTAATAAAAACAGCTGGTATGTGACACTCTGGTCTGTTGTATTTCATTATAGACTGTAACAAAAAATTAAACAAATTATTTTAAAAAAAAGAATGTTTTTGAACACCGCAATAATAAGCACTTTGTTTATATTTCCCCATGTACCACCCTAAATGCTGGTGTAGTCTAGCGGTACAGCGCTCGATTTGGACCTGGGTTCAAATCCTACTATATGCACTTAAATGTGGGCATACGTTCGACATCGCTAAAATGTCCACTTTCGAAAGATGTTTCTCGTAAAACAGTTAAAGTGGCAAACATAAATATAATTAAATGCAAAATATCATTGATACTGATAACGCCGTAGTTGATAATTTAATACTAATTTCTCCAATAAAATTGACAATTTTACTTAGTTTAAAGCGTGAAAACGACAGAATTATAGACCATTAATATGATCAAATGCATTCAATAAAATTGACAGTGACACTGCTAACAAAAAATATTGTGACGTGTAAATGTGCATCTCTAGACCTTTCATAAATTTTTAAAATATGTAATTAAAAATTCGATCACTTTCATGATAGTTCACACCCTGAAACAAGAACACTGATAAATCTCATGATTGATACGTTTAAACCATAATAAGGTCCGATATAAAATAATGTGCATGTCAATTCCAGAAGTATCGAAAATGCTGATGTTTCACAAGTGTATATTTTAAAAATTATAATAATAGTTACTTTTGAGTATATTTCAGTAAAAATAATTTTCATCCTAAATCTTGTAAAATTGAAATAACAATATAACGCATTTAAAAAACAAAAATCTAAAACTTCATTTTACCATTTACAAAAAATAATAATAAATCAAAGGAAATGTACATATATATATATAAACAATAAAATTAAAATTTTACAAAATAATAGGTCGCAATGTCCAATATTAAAGCCTTATTAATATAAATAATAAATGCAATGTTTCACGCGGGTATATGTATATAATTATTTCCAGTGTTTAAGCATAGCATCAAAGTGAAAAAAAAATGTTTGAAATAAAAAAAAACAGATGGATGATAAGGATTGAGAAATGCAAATAATATTAATCATTATCGTTGTATTTACATATACTGGAATTACACAATAGTTGTACATTGATAAAAACTGCAGTTACTGCGTTGATGGTTATTAAACGTCTACTGATTACCGTATAACTGGTATTGTTTAAATCCCCTGCTGATTTTCTCACAAGATTAAGCTTTTAAAAAATACAAAACAATTCATAAAATTTAAAAATTTAACATTTTAAATTAAAATATCAAATAAGAGTAAAACATAATTGACTGTAAACAACAAAAACAAACAAAACGTCAAATCTCGCAATTAAAAATAAAGAAATGATTGTAAAATCTAAATGTTGCATATTTGAACGCAAAATTATTATCATCATTGTAACAACTTCTGCTGCACTACTCATACAAATTACCCAGACATCTATTCATGGCCCATAAACCAAAAGTTCAATCGTTAATAAGTCAAACGCCAGACGTGTAAAATAAATCTGATTAAACAAAAGATAGAAACCATTTTCACGGTTGCAAATCCTCAATTCATCTTCATATTCACAACTTATACTCAAGCAAACATTCACAAATATCACACAAGTGTCCGTTTGCTAAATCATTCAAAAAGTACAAAACCAGACGCTGACTTAATTGGCAGCAAACCCTTTCGAGTTATTCTTATAATCGTATATCTCGGGCAATTAAGCTCAACACCAAATCAATGCACTAAGTAACCTGTATATTAAAATACATCGTGACTATTCATAATTATCGATAATAAATTGCATATTTACAAAAAAAACGTAATAAAATCCTATTAAAATGTAAGCCATTAAAACTGCATTCATGATCACAACATTGAGAAACATACGATTTTCCTATTATTATATGTAGCCATATCGCGTTTATGCCGACTCTCCACATGTATGTGATCAAAAGCTTTAAAACCCATTGAAATTTTGGATTGAATGTTGAACTAGATAAAAATACAAAAATCACAATAATGATAAAAGATAATTTTTACAAGGCCGCATATAATTTGTAAAATAAATTGTCTATTTATCATTAGAGTGGTAGAAGACGCTTGACTCTAACGTGGTTAGGTATAAGTTGCAGTGGTACAACAAGCACAACAAGCTACAACAAGTTCGGCTACAACCAAAATGACCACCAGCTCAAAAATATTTATTGCTAAAAATTTAAACAATAATAAGCACTAATACTACGTCCTGTTCATGTCGGAGTGACATGGCTGTTGGAAGATGTTTGAATCGTATCGCAACCGACAGTAATTTGCATAGTACTACCAGTACTAAATACAGGCCTCTGTCTATATATATATATATATATATATATATTACAGAAGCCTTTTGCTTTAAAAATAAGCATGGGACAAAAAGACAACAATTACAGCAAAAAACAATAACAACAAAGTCTCGTTGGCATTAAAGCTTCCTTTAGGTTTTCCCCCAACACTGTCATCTGTGTAACTCTGTCACCAAGATACGTGCGATCACTTCTTTACCGTCGTTTGCCACAAACGCGTCCTCTTGATGGTTTCCGTAGCAGTATAAATTTTTTTTACAGAAGTCAGGTTGCTAACCTTTCGCTCAAACCCTCCTCCTTTATCTAGGCTTGGGATTGACTAGATTGAATCATTTCTGGTCCAAACTAGTTGTAGTAAATGTTTACTTACAAGAAAAAATGCGAGGAAAATATTGGAGTAAGCAGTTATACAAAATAGGCGCATATGCTAATACAAAAGCATTGTTTGTTTAAATCAAAACAACCAACCAACCAACCGTCACATTGTTTCGTTCGAGTCGATGCCTGAATTCGTCATCCTCTCGGCCCCAGCCCCAAAATTGGTTAGACATGCCGTTTAACGCAACAAATTGCACGCGTCGAATAAGCAGCACCCCACCCGAATACGGCTGATAAAAATGGTAACGAGGATGAATGAATGAAGGAATAAGATGCATAGGACCCGACTCAGGAGGCCAAGTGTATTGGATTTGTGGATCGCGAGGAATTAGATCAACGTCGTGCAGTGCCAAATAATCGGTTGATGGAAATTTTACACACGGTCGCAAAAATGCAACATCATCAATCGAAATGCCTTCCAGTTCGACTAGACGAGATTCCAAAACGCCAATATTGAGCAACGCTCCTCGGTTGAATCTGTAAAATAAAGTGCACAATTTCATGTCAGCATTAAAAACACAAAATAGTGCGTCCTGGACTAGGTGCCAACAAGAATCCATAGTAATAGCAGCTGGGACTAAGTGCGCAGCGGTACAATTAGGCTTTCGCAACAACGTGAGAATGCGAGCATACACTCAGAATACCTAAAAGATATTTTAAAGTATACGTATACCATATATAGTCGTTCCGCTAAGGGAGATAACCCTAACAAAAAATCAGGCGACCTCGTCAATCTTGGAGAACAGTGGCGACGTCACAAAGATACCGCCTACCAGCCAAGAAATTTTGTTATTCTTCTACATTTGTTACGCTTACCAAACCACGAAAGTCGGTCGTTTTACATGGCGTATGCATATGGAAAATAATGTAGAAGTAATCACGTTACCAATCAAAATGAACAATTGGAATAACTACGTCCAATCCAGTCCGGTGCACCAACTAACGCCATTGCAAAATGAGGCAAGAGGAAAAAAATTTGCATTAAATAGTGCTCAAAATATCCAATTACAGCTTAACTAGAAAATAAACCAATCAGAGAACAGAACCCACATCCAATAAAATTTACTCAAATTTCGACCAATTAAAAATTATATGACGTACAACAATTACCATGAAATGTTTTGCTTACCGCAGCGTATCAGTCTGATGAATGACGTAAAATGTGTGTGGCACATTTTGTCTTTCAAGAAATACATGCAATTGGGGTAGAAATTGCTGCAGTTCGTCAAATCTATCCCTGTAGGGAATAATAATTGCCAAACGATGGATGTTGTCATTTCCAGCAAGTGCATCTACAAACGATGAACACTCGTCACTGTCGTCCGCCGAATTCAATTTCCAGTCAAAATAGGCATCTTTTGAAGCGTGTAAATGATAAGTACGACGACAAATGAGGCAAAGTAGAATAATAACAACGATAACAAGACTGAGCAGGCGTAGCCAGCGTTTTGGAATTCGTGATTGCAACTAGAATGCAAAATTAAGATATTGATCATCGCAAACTCGAGGAACTACACGTACATGTCAATTATTTCATATGCATATATAATAAAACAAATTAACCATTAAACTAACTTAATAATTTTATTTTAAGATCTATATTGATTGACTAAAACACACGTAAAAAAATGAAATCTACCACTTCATCAAGCAGCTATTATATTTGGAACAACGTTTAAATTGTTGGAAATTTTAATTAAAGAATTAATAAGTAAAATGAAATTTTACCATTTAAAGTTTTAAAACTGGTTTAATTGTTGCTCAAGTAACTAAAATGGTCTAGCTATGACAAACAATAATTTAAAGTTTTTATTAAACTTATAACACTCTATTAACCTAATCGTTACCAAGATTTATGAAAACATTACTGTATATTGACTAAAAACATGCAAATCTTTAGCAGTACATAATCGACAGGCTGAATGCTAAAGCAATCATAATATTAATGTTATAGTTGGTGACTGGATATCCCCTTTATTAGTTCCAAGTTCGTATAACATCCAATAATGTTAAAGCGTTAGTATAACACATGGGTTTTCCAATAAACCTCAAAATTTTAATTTCCAATGTTAGTAATTTTGTTGTAATTATGTCGGAAATTATATTCATACCATCGTCAACCAGTATAAATATACAAACGAAGTAGTGTTTTATAAAACCGTAGTGAATTGATAGTATATTTAATCGCAAAAACACAAATCTTTAACATGTGGTGGGATGCTAATGATCCTGAGGATTTGAGTAATGCTTATAAAGTCTCAATTTCCAATAATGGTGATATTCCTGACTGTTCGTCCTCCACGTGGTGCAACATGGACTAGATGCCTAGGGGAATCTAGACTAATAACAGCAGGGTCCGAGTGCACAGCGGTAAAACTGGGCTTCCGCTACGGCGGGTGGGTGCGAACATACACCCAGGATACTTAAAACGTATCTAAAGGTATACGCATACCATATGTAGCCCTTAAGCTAAGGGAGATAACCCTTACAAAAAATCAGGCGGCCTCTTCAATCTTTGCGAACAGTGGCGACGTCACAAGAATACCGTCAAACAGCTAAGAAACTTTGTTATTCTTCCGTTTGTTACGCTTGTCAAGCTATCGAAATCGATCGTTTGTATGTCGTAAAAATGTGGGAAATAATGAAGAGGTAACTACGTCACCAACCAAAATGAAATAATGCTAATGATCTTGGGCAATTTAAGTGGTGCTTATAATTTGTCAATTTCCAATTATGGTTGTATTCCTGACTATTCGTCCTCCATGTGGTGCATCCTGGACTAGGTGCCAACAAGAATCTATAATAATAACAGCTGGACCGAGTGCGCAGCGGTATAATTGAGCTTTTGCAACAACGTGAGAATGCGAGCATACACTCAGAATACCTAAAAGGTATTTTAAAGTATACGTATACCATATGTAGCCGTTCCGCTAAGGGAGATAACCCTAACAAAAAATCAGGCAACCTCGTCAATCTTGGAGAACAGTGGCAACGGCTATATTTGTTACACTTACCAAACCATCAAAATCGATCGTTTTATATGCTGAATAAATATGGAAAATAATGTACACGTAATCACGTTACCAACCAAAATGAATGAATCAATTAAATATGCAGTAAAAAACAATTGGCATGCAAATGTAAAAAGAAGAAATAAAATTTCAAATGTTTATTAATTAGTTGATTAATACAAATACAATCAACACACTTTATCACCGACACATGTTTAAATAAAAATATCTTTTTATTAATTTCTTCCACGTAAAAATAATTGAAAAAGGAAACAATCATCGAATAGCTTTGAGACGCCAGAGACCATCATTGAGGTAATGAACATTTTCCACTCCAACTCCTTTATTTACCGAAAGACTACAAGGGTTAAAACAAAAATTATAATATTTATAATATTACATCTGTATACAAGTCATAGTAATTTTAATGTCATTTAGGTGACGTTTCAGTAATTACAATGTTGCATTTAAATCATGATATCCATAAAACTCACATTTCATCACTAGACATCGACATAATTCCTACTGCCAAAGCATGCGTTTTACCTTCTGCCATAATTGCAACAATTGTTTTACTAGGAAGCTGCGTCATTTTAGCACCAGGAGATGTAAGACCAGGACACATTATATTTGATCCATTGAGAACATGTTTTATTGCACCCCGATCAACTTGAAGATGAGGAAGTACAAAAGGATCTAAAAAATAAAATCCAGAATTAATCAAAATACATAGACTCATACAAAAGTCACGTTGCTAGATTCATATAACGTCTTGCACACTAAATACATATTACATAATATTTCAATTTAAAAATTTATATTTAGCATATAATTTTTCTTCAATTATATTTTTTAATTACCATGTCTAACAAAACGATTATCTATGTTTACATAAAATACACTGTAAAGTCATTTGTTCTATAATTTGTGTACTTCGAGAATTGTTAGCTTCATCAAATAAACATACTTTGTTTAAGTCAACCAAAAGCCCTGCATAAGTGTTGCACTTTTATCAGAAACAATCAGCAGTGCACACATTTCAAGTCTCACATGAAGTTAGGCTAATGCCCACATAGGTTTCAAAACAGTCTAATCCATTCATCAATGGATAGTTAAAGCAAACCCTGTAAATTAATTATTCCTGATAAATTTACTAAACACTTATTGCCCAGTTACTCCAATTATCATATTACTGACAATAATAAACAAGTAAAACGGCCCCATCAAATCTTCCACATAGGTCCTAGTAAAGTAATCAAAGTTTATTAGTCTGTACAACATATGTTAATCAATAATAATACGTGAGTTTACATAATTTGTATAGTATTAAAACCAAGTTCACTATCAAATTACTAAAAAAATAGTAATCATATTAATATAAAATCACATACTTAAAAAAAGAAATATTGTTCGGCAACCCGTAAAATATAATCTGATAATCACAACATTTGTTATTCAATCTAGTTACTTGAAAAAACTGTTTAAAACTAAAAACTTCTTCGCTACAGTAATATAAACATTTTAAGTACATTTTATTTAAAAAAAGAAAAAAACTATTTAAGCTAAAATTCGGTTTTCAATGTTTTTAACAATTTTTTTATTATTTTCAGATACACTAAATCACGTACTGAAAAATAAAAACTGATTTATTGGTAAAATTACCACAAAAGATACGCATTTTATATACTATCATAAATTGAAAAATTTTAACAAAGTACAACTTTATAATCTTAATATTTTTCTTTTATAAACAAAAATTCAATTTTAAAAAATTAACTATAAACTGAAAAAATGCAATTAAAAATTTAATGAGAATATAAAACTTTAGTAAAAATCTATAATAAAGCAAAGTATAATAAACCCTTGAAAAGGTGGTTTAAAATTAACATTTCTCAAATAAAATACTAAGTTTAATATTTAAAAACTAAACACACTTCAACGTTTGCACATTAAATTATTTTTCTAGCTAGTAAACGTTTACCTTATTCAAGAAACAAAACACTATCTAACTCACATTTGTGCAGTAAAAATAATGAAGGTATTAATGGACCTTCTCGCTGCCTAAAAAACAAAACTTCTCCAAGACTATTTGAAAATAATTCAACATGCTCATGACTACAGAAATATATAATTATAAAACTACCATTTCACTAATTTAATTATTTCTTTCTTGTGAATAATTTGATCAACAAGCTCCTTATCAACCCCACATTCTTCAATAAGCTTGGCTCTCATTGTTTTAATCACTGAATTTTTAGCATTATTTACAGATGAAATATCCTCCTTCTCATCGAATCTATTGTATATTAAAATATTAAAACCAACTTTTTAAACATGCTTAGCCACTCGTTTTTACTTATCAAGGTCGGTATCACAAACGTATTTGAACACAAATAATTAGTTAATTTTTAAAAATGAAAATAATTAAAATAGAACAATTAAAATTTAATTATTGATTAATTATTTTTTTTAATTATAAATAAATCTAAAATAAAAATTTACAATAATTTTTTATTTTAATTTTTATATTTCATTGTTTTAAAACAACACAAAATTGTTTGTTGTCAGTTTTCTAAAAATATACAAAAAAAAAGAAAATTATAAAATTTACAATTCAACTCCTTTTTTCAATTAAATTTGGTCAGGTTTTTCCCGTCATACTTCAAATATAAACAATTTCAAAGGTATTCAAAGCCGACCTTTCTATAATAATATTAAGATAAAAATAGTTTTTTTTTTGTTATCATTATTACAAATAATTGTTTCAAAAAATACTAAAAAATTAGTTAAGGTATGTATTAAGAAGTGTTATGTATATATAATTGTGCATATGTTTTGTCATTTTCCGATGTTTTTGAAAATGTAGCGCAGCCGTTCGAGGGCCCGCCATATTGCGTTAAGTTAGGATTCGTTTTTATATCGGCTATTTATTTTTTTATTTTATATTTTTTTATGTTTATTATTTTTAATGTTTTACAAAAAACATTTTTTAGCAGTGGACATTTATTAAGTCATTTTAAATATATATATAAATATATATAAATAAATATACAAGGTCAAAATGGTAATTTTCAATTAACTTTAATTTTTTTTTAGTTTTTAACTTGAGGGATATATGCTAAAATATAAATATTTAAGTTGCAGTTTGCAGGTTAATACATAAGTCAAATAGGAGAGTCTAATTTTAATCCTCGGTACATAAATGTCGAATAGCAAAAAATAAACAAAAAGAAAAACATAATTAAATCTAAATAATATAAACAATAATAAATAGGCACCAAAGGGCCGAACACGTAAGTGGAAAGTATTAAACTTAATTAGCGAGAGCAAACCTGTCATTGGCTTGTTTAAAGTATGGAGACGAGGAGCATTAACGATATGGACAGGACAGCCATTTTAAACAAAAATAACCTAATAGGAAAAATAGTACCGTTTAACCTTAGTGTACGCCCTGGATTTACGCAACGTGAAGATATGTCCCCTAAAACTACCATTACATTTGGTGAAATAGGTGTATAGACAGTCAGATTTAAATCATTGTGAAATTAGATTTGGATAAATAGTATTTAAATGGGTAAATGGTAATAGTTAAACTTAAAAATTATATACATATTCAGCTAATAACATAAAACGATTTTTAACAATAATTTCAAAAAAAAATTATTTTTCTACATAATTTTACAAGTGCTTACATAACTAAGCACATGTTACTGCATACATTCTTTTAAAAACAACTTAACTAAAGTTAAAAATTTGTGCTGGGTAGAAAACATCTCTCTACAAAAAAACAATAGATTTCATCAGTTTTCTAGACTATAATTGATCTCAGAAAGAAAACAAAATTAGAGAAAGATTAATCTAACAATCCAGTTATCTGGAAGATATTTGATAATAAGTTTCTTTCTAACAGATAATAAGCAACAATCTAGACGGGTAGAGCATTTTAAAAAAGTACTTAATCAGCTTATACCAAACACTCTCATAGATTCTGATAATGATAATGATATGAATGTGACTCAAAATCTGGAAATATGCATTGATAACATTTCTGTAACTGAAGTGATTTATGCAATTCAAAGATTGAAAAACAATAAGGCAACAGGAGTTATTGAGATATCTGCAGAGGTGCTCAAACATGAAGGTAATGTTTTAGCAAGTGAGCTTGCTTATTTATTTAATGAAGAAAATTACTTGATTAAATTCTACGTTCACCAGCAAGAACGGTTCTGAAATGGACAATTGAAAATGGTAAAAAAAAGGTTGGTACATAACAGAAAACTTGGTTAAGAACTATTCAGGAAAATCTAATTAAAATGAATGTTTCTTGGGATTAAGCAAATTTTTTGGCAAAATGTTTAAATACATGGAAACATTTTGCTGTCTCATGTTTTCTTCGAATTACGAGACTTTGTTGTTGTTGTTATTTTTTACTGTAATTGTTGTCTTATTGCTTCAGGCACATTTTTTAAGGCAAAACGGTTTTGCAATTATAATAATAATAAAATTTTGTATGTATAAAAAATTTTAAATTAATTGTAATGTAAATACATCAAAGAAACATTTTAAGATCTTGACTCCTTATTTTTCTTTTATCGGTCTGTCAAATAAGTAGCTACGTAAACAACTCAGAATTTATAACCATTTTTAAAACATTTTAGGACTGAACTACCACAAAATGTATTAGGGCATTTAGTTGTTGTTTAAAATAATGCTTTAGTGCATACATTATAAAAAGCAACGTGCTTTTTATCATAATTTAAAATTTAACAATTTTTTTATTGCATAGACTAAAGATTCTTTAAATAGCAAAAAACTAAGTTTTATTTAATTGCTTCCATACAGTCCGGACCTCAATGTAATTGAAAATCCTTTTAATGATCTTATACGAGAGGTAAATTGGATAGAAAATTAGGGCACGCTTACAAAATATTGCATTAATAATTTGGTTGATTATTGTTTAAATCGTTTTATAGAAGTTATAAAAAACCATAGTTATCTGTTAAACTACTAAATGTAGAAAATTGGTGTTGTCCATAATTTATAAATGCTTACATATTTTATAATATAATTTGTTATTTTTTTAAATAATGTAGTAGTATTTTTATCTTGCCGAGATGTGTAAATTTTGAGTTTTTAGTTTAAGCGAGAATTTGGTAATACCATTTTTTAAAAAGAAATATTTATAATCTTTTAAATATTGGTGTTGCTAAAGTGATGTTTAGGGTTATTTTGGTAAAATGTTGATATGCCTAATATGCTAAAGTGATGTGAAGAAAGTCAATCAATTTTAATGTGGTAATTTTGATAGGGCCTAATTTAGACCCTGTTTATATATATATATATAACGTATATTTATATTTATATTAATAATAATAATTTAAAAAAAAGTATTTTTTAATTAATTATGTAGGTACTTATAATTACGATTGCTACTGTTATTAAAACACTAAAAATTCTTTAGTTTCTAACTTATTGTGCATTAACACACGCAAGGTGATTCATGCATTACGCTACATGTCCATTAGAGGGTTATCCATCCTTTTTTTATCTTTTTTTTTTGAAGATCATTGCAGTGTTTTTACATCGTAATACGTAACTTGTTTTTTCATTATTATTTTTGTATGTTTATAATTTTTTCTCGTTTTCCATATCTACCTTGATTTTGTTTTAATTTTAATTTTTTTTGGTGACTATTCCCCATCCATTTCATATTTACGCCTGAATCTTCCTGATATCATCAATAAATAAAACCGAAAATCAAAAAAAGCTTAGCTCTTACTCAACTTGTATATCAACCTGTAACTTGTAACAAAACTTGTATAAACATTTTATGATAATGAACAGCAATAAAGTAGATCTACCTTACTTAAAAATGTATTTAAACAAAATTGTTTATATATGGCACTTAAATACTTTTTAAATATTTTAAGCGATTTGTGCTATACTATCGGAAATCCACTTACATCTGTATGTACCCGGTTCGATCTAAGTTACGATTGAAAAATTGGTCGTTGGTATTATTATTATTATTATTAAATATTAAATTTTTATAAACTAAAAGGAATATTATTGTAACTAATATTTACAAATTAATTTCTATAGTGTCCTACGACTAAATTTATAGCAATAAATTTTTTTAAACACATGCATAAAAAATAAACTAAAAACTAAAAAATTAAAAATATAAACTTAAAATCATTAAACGTTATTTAAAATTGGGTATTAACCTGTAACCTGATTATTATTATATTCATTAATTTTTAAATTAAAATTAAAATTTTATGTTTATTTAAGAAAATATTATTTTACAATTTTTTATGATAAATTTATAATTATAAAGGTAATTATAAATGTTTTATCTATATAAAAGGTTTACTAACCTAAAAAATACAATTTATAACTTTTATATTTTTATAATTTTAGTTTTATAACATCAATATATATAATTATTAATATTGTATGTTTATAGTAAAATTTCATTAAATTGTCAATTTGTCTAATATTATATAGACCTGTTAGTGAATTGACTCCAATTTACCGGCTACGTAGCCTGATTCACTAAATGCAAAATGGGGGCGGTTTGATAGAACAGGCAACGTTGCCTGTCATTAAAAGTTTGCCTAGTCGTAATTTCTCTCCAATACCTTACGTCTATAATGATTAAGTGTAGTAACGAATAAGAACGCAAAGACTGGACTAGAAATATTTATTACTAAAGACCACAGGATCAGATCGTGGGAAAGATAAAAAAGAAGTCAAAATAGAGCCAAATGGAAGTGGAATCACAAGACGGAACGGCGTGGAAACAGTTGTTTTTATAGCCGTTCCCACTGGTATGTACCGTTGAGACATTCAAACAAAAATTGTCAATATTTAAAGAATATTAATTTTTAAAAATTAAATGTTAATTTTTAATGTAATAAAAAAATAGTATATTGTTTACTATTTGCACTTTTGAATTATTCCCGTAGATTCTCACCGCTACACTCTTAACCTTGACAGATATAAACTTGTTTACAACATGAACAAATTTTTATATTTTTTTAACAATCTTCACAAGATTTTTCATTATTCAACTTGTTTCATTTCAAAGAATTCTTTTAAAAGTATTAATTTGGTAACGACGTATGAACCACAAGTTAGTTTTTTGATAAACATAATATATTTAAATTGTATGTTAATAATGCAAACATTTTGTCAGTAAAAAATTATTTTAGACAGATTTAAAGGTTTTTTATTTTAACATTTTAATTGTGTTGGTGTTTATGGTGCAGATTTCGTTCACACAATTTTTTAAGTGTACTATATATTTTGAATTGAACCAGTAAAAAAAATTGTAATTTATATTAAAAAAAGCATTTTGCCGGTATCTGTAGAGAAAACATTTGTGTATAATGTTGCTTTCATACTATATATATGTGGTATACAATTTTATTTTAAATATACCAGAAATAATATCCGTATAATATTTATACTAACCCTGTTTATTTATTTTAGGTTTTTGGTTGAATGTATTATTGTTGATAAATACTGAAAAGTTTTTAATTTTTTTAGTTATGATCACGTTTAGTGTAATTATCTAAAAGTCCATCAAGTTTATGTTATCAAAATAGTTTGTATTTGTTCGGTTCGGACATGTACTGTCAGATATTTTATCAGTGTGGTTATTTACAATTTGGAATTAGTTTTTAATTCTAATATGAGAATTATCTAAGATAAAACAAGTTTTCTAATGTTGATGTGTTAATCATATTTAAATTAATAAATACTGGTAATAAACTGTGAATTACTGGCTACTATTCTCAGTAGTTTGTGAATGTTTAAATAGTGTCACTCTTTTATAATTGTGTAATTAATACTGACTTTCCATAAAGTCACATACTGGTAGTCTTTATGCTTATTTAGGATGTTTAAAGGAAGTTTAAAAATCTAATACTCCTAATTTTACGCATAAGATGTTTGAGAATAATGTGTGGTAAATTGAAGATTTTAAATTTTATTATATTTATTTTTTAGGTTCCAAAAGAAATTCAGTTAAATAAAAGTAGAAATAACAAACTCCCTATAGAGTATCACAGATGTATGGCACCAATAGTATTCCGTTTAAAAACTGGCATAGTTGGTCCAAGGAAGCTGAAAAGAATGAGTTTATCTCTCCGGGAGAAAAAATGTTCAGAAGCTGCTCGCCTTTCGACCGCTGAAGGGCGTCACATTATGCTTAGAGCTTTGGTAAATGGCCGTAATTCTATTTGGAAACATGATTGGTAGTTGTTTTTAATAAAAATATTTAATTCTTTTTTGTTTCTTAGCCTAATCCATCAAACCCAATTGTTGGTTTACAAATTAGACGGGTTGACTCCAACTTCTGTTTTTAAAAATAAATGTTAATCTCCTTTCTCGTTACTATACTCAGTTAGACCGTTCTGATCTAATGGACTGTTGCAATTTTTATGTATTAAGTATTTAAACTCAAAAACTGGATTAAGGGTAACCCATATACATTTATGGACTGATCCTATTAAGTTAGATCGATTATTCATCTTCACTTGCTATGAAATAGGACTGTTTGAAAAATACTTACTTTTGGTGCATATCTAGTATAGTCTTAATAACTGACCCTGAACTTTGATCCTTTGTAGCCCTATTTTGTATAATAAAATGAAAAATATACGCTTGAAGTGACTATATCAGTGAGTATCTAAATTCAATTAATTCGTAATAAAATACTTTAATATGACTATCCGTGATTAATTATAATACACTTCTCAATGATTATGTTTTGCTTTTCAGGTAAATGCTTTGAATAAAGAACCTGATTGTTCATCTTTTTCTTACCGGGCAGCCTGACACTATTACACGTGCACACCACATTACATTATATGCCCCCTCTATATCGTCATTCTTCAAATAGTTTTTACCGCTAATTATGTTAAACAAATTTGGAATTGTTATATTAGTATTGTCAGATTCACTTGAATAATAAATGTACTAGGTTTTTAAGTCAACCAGGAGCACTGTACAGCTGTTTCACATTTGGAATCATCAGCAGCGCATAATCTTTCAAGTTTTATAAACACATGAACTTGAACCCACGCCCTATCTGGTGTCAAGTTAGCGCCTTAAACCACTGAGCTACATGTGGATGACCTTGGACCTGTAAATTTATTATTTATTCCTTAAAAACCCATTGATAAATACAACCGAACCAAACTATATAGTCTACTAAACCTGGCAGTATGTAAGGACCTATATGGTAAAGTCCTAGTGAAAGGGTTCTCTCACTTGCTAGACCAATAGTAACGTAGCAACATTTGAGGACAGTGGGCAATTAAATTGATCAGATTCACTATTAATAATAAATTTACAGGTCCAAGGTCATCAACATGTAGCTCAGTGATTTAAGGTGCTGACTTGACACCAGATAGGGCGTGGGTTCAAGTTCATGTGTTTATAAAACTTGAAAGATATGCGCTGCTGATAATTCCAAATGTGAAACAGCTGTACAGTGCTCCTGGTTGACTTAAAAACCTAGTACATTTATTATTCAAGTGAATCTGATAATACTAATATAACATTTCTAAAAACAAATAATCCCTAAAAAACCCATTGATAAAATTAGAACTCGTTTGATATAAAACTCCAATTAAAAACAAATGGTAAAATCCATTAAATTATAAGTAAAATTAAAGCAACAATCACAAGAAAACACAAAACACTCCTTATGTGGATTGAATATTGCCCAAAACTGAAAAGTTGTCCTTGATGGTTTGAAGATTTTCAATAGCATTGTTATGAACATCATTTAAAAGTTTGCTGTAAGAATGTAAACCATCCGAAATCGATGTTTGATTTAATTCAATCGTTTTTAGTGCTTCACTGAATTGTGCAGCTGTAAATAGTAAAAGTTTGTAATCAATGTTTAAGTCTGTCTGCGAAGAAATAATTAAATTGTCTTGCGATACTAATGATGATTTATTAACCCATATATTATGATCATTTATTATTATTGTTATTGGCTTAGAAACTATTCATTTATTCGATTTTTATTATATGAAATAATAAATGACATGTAATTTATTATTTACTTTGATGATGTTGTATTATCTGAGTATGGTATGCTCGGTTAACCGAGTAATCTGAAGCATCAAACCAATTATCTGTAGGGATGTGGATCTGAGTCCAAATTCCACGTATCTCGCCTAATTTGAAAGAACGGAATTTTTTATTGTATTACTAATTCTTTGTCTTCCAGTAGAAATTTATCAATTGCTAAGTAATAATCACCAAAAAGCAGTCAATGGCAATTTTACAGTAATTAGTAGATCCTTGTGATTTTACCATTATTTTTTTGCGGTATACTTCAATAAAATCGACTAAATGTTTTTATTACTCTAAAAATCGAATAAATTGTTTTTAATAATAAATAAAAAATTTCTATCAACCATCCTACCAAATAATTTTTGCAGCATCAAACACTGGTTATATGAGACTCTATTATGATGTTTGAAAACAACATAAATTTTGACTGATCAAGGTAAATATATTCTAACCTTCTTCATGTATATCTTTGAGTAAAGTCAATCGCTCCACAATCATAGGAATACCGTCAACAACGTGATTCCATTTCTTAACAAGTTCGTATAGTTCTGCAATCTGACAATATGAATGAAAATATCATCATTAAAGTTGAAAATAAACTGAAAATTAGCATTGTATATCAACTTTGGTATTTCACTGAATATTATACAAACAAATTCACGTTTTACATGCTTATAGATAGTAGATAAAGTGCTTTAATTAAAAGGTTGCACATTACATACGGCTTTCTATTAATAATGATTAGGTAGATAAATTGACTGTTTGTTACTAACACAAACATTACTTCTCAGGAGACGCAACTTGCACTGCAAATTACTAACTCTGATGATAAGCTATCAAAAACAATAACTGTATTATTATTTTTCAAATATAACTATTAATTTGTCTCGTTTTTTTTCTTGGTTGGTGACGTGGTCACCTCTTCATTATTTTCCATATTTATACGACATGTTGAACGATCGATTTCGATGGCTTGATAAGCGTGGAAGAAAAACAAAGTTTCTTGGCTGGTAGACGGAATTCTTGCGACGTCGCCACTGTTCGCAAAGATTGACGAGACGCCTGATTTTTTGTCAGGGTTATCTCCCTTAGCCAAAGGGCTACATATGGTATAAGTATACCTTTAGATACATTTGAGTATCCTGGGTGTATGTTCGCACCCACCCCGCCGTAAAAACCCGGATTATAGCACTGTGCACTCGGACTCTGCTGTTTTTAGTCTAGATGCCTAGTGGCACCTAGTCAGGATGCACCACGTGGAGGACTAACAGTCGGGAATATCACCATCATTGGAAATAGATACTTTATAAGCATTACTCAAATCCTCAGGATCATTAGCATAATTTTAAAATATGTCTTATTAATTTAAATCTCCAAACAATTTGTCCAGTGCAACAATTCCATAAATTGTAGTAAATAAACTTAAATTGTATAATTTGTCAGACCAAAAAGAAATGCACTTTGTTATACTTATTCAACTCACTTTATTTTGAGTATCAAAATCTGCAATAACTTCTCTCTTTTCCGTTACCAATTGGAGTTTGTTTTGTAATACAGTCAAACGTGTATCAATCATGTCTAAATGGGCAGGTTGGAACAAAGTAGATCGAGCACTCAAGCGTGAACAAACTTCCAAAAGGCCATGATTCATTGTATGCAGTAAGCGCAGACAATCGGGTGGGATCAGGCTGACCAATTAGGGCCTCAATGCGTTCAATTCGCCTATCAATATCGGCTAGCTAAAATAAAAACATTGTCATTAATAATGTTTCAACGTCGGTTCGAATGATTCAACATAAAAACTAGAAAATCAATACTAAATCATCATCATCATCATTGGGGATAAACACCCCCCACCCCACCGGTAATTATCACCCAGAGTAATCCAAATACCAAAACGTCTGCAAAAACATCAACTTTTGCAATGTGTACTTAATGAACAACACTTGACGTGTGCTAATATTAAATGTTAATTACATCCCGAATTACACCCTTCCAATGATCCCTATTGGCTGCATACGGTAAACAAACAGACGCCCAATTAAGTCATTCATTTGGACAAGGGGGCTTAGCATAAGTAAAAGGACTGAGTTCGGGTGCTACAATGTCCGTCCAAATTTTCCGTTGGCCGCCTGGCCCATCTGGGTAATGGATGGGCTTCCATAGCTATTCATCATCATTGGGATGCTAATGACCCTGCAGGATTTGAGTAGGGATGCTAATGACCCTGAGGATTTGAGTAATGCTTATAAAGTCTCAATTTCCAATGATGGTGATATTCCTGACTGTTAGTCCTCCAAGTGGTGCATCCTGGACTAGGTGCCAACAGGCATCTAGACTAATAACAACAGGGTCGAGTGCACAGCGGTATAACTGGGCTTCCGCTACTGCGGGTGGGTGCGAACATACACCCAGGATACTTAAAAGGTATCTAAAGGTATACGTATATCATATGTAGCCCTTGGGCTAAGGGAGATAACCTTGACAAAAAATCAGGCGGCCTCGTCAATCTTTGCGAACAGTGGCGACGTCACAAGGATGTCGTCTACCAGCCAAGAAACTGTGTTATTCTTCTACATTTGTGTTACGCTTATCAAGCCACTCGAAATCGATCGTTTGCTATGTCATATAAATATGGGAAATAATGAAGAGGTGACCACAATGTCACCAACCAAAATGAATGAAAAAATCATCATCATCAACGGAGTTAAACATCCCCCCACCGGATATTATCCACTCAGGATAGTCCAAAAAAAAACCAAAACGTCTGTAAAAACGTCAACTCTTTTTGTAGTGTGTACTCAAGGAAAAATACTTGAGTGTGTGCTGACATTAAATGTTAATTACATCCCGATTTAAACCCCTCCATGAGTCTCTGTTGGCTGCATAGGGTAAGCAAACGAACACCCATTTAAATAATTCATTTGGACGAGGGGGCTTAGCATAAATAAAAGGACTGAGTTCGCATGATACAATGTCTGACCATATTTTCCGTTGGCCGTCTGGCCTTCTTTTCCATCCGGGTAATGGGTGGGCTTCCATAGCTATTCTGACTAAATGAGTAAGCGATCTACGTAAAACACGGCCAATCCATTTTAATCGTTTTTCTTTAACTGTGCTAGAGATACATGGCCAATAAATGTTAAGAGACTTGCAAATATCTGGGAATGGTCGAAATATTTTATTAGTTATTAAACGGAGTGCGTTCAATAGAGGACAACGAGCGCAACATATGGATCTTAAACAGCTTCGCTCAAAATGGACAAGCTTTTGTATATCCACTAGAGTGAGAGTCCAAGTTTTGCATGCATAAAGTAGAATAGAACCTACTAAACTCTTATATATTTTAATCTTGGCTTTAATAAAAATATTACTTAAACACCCGAAGGCTGCAGCAGAATAGCGAATATGACGCCGAATCTCTAAAGAGCTTGATCTTTTATAATCTATAACCGAACCTAGGTACATAAATTCATTAACCACAGGGAGTGGCCTATCATTGACAGTGATTGGATTTCTAAAAAGGACGTTCGTTAAAACCACTGTTTTTTTAGTATTAAGATATAAACCGTATTTCTCTGAGGCTTTTGAGTTAGTTCAACCGCACCGGTTAAAAAATTAATACTAAAAGTAGTTCCACGTAATACATACTTTTTTCGCTTTCAAATTGCCTAAGGGATTTTTGACGATCGTAGATTTCATAGACCAAATGATCTGAGCCTTCTGCCGTCTCCGTGGTTGACTTTTTCACTTTTTGAATCATCAATTCGTTTTAAGAATTTTCTATATATATATATATATATATATACATCAACTCCCTCACTGGGAAATAGAATGTCTTCAATCGAAAATATAACATAATATATAATATCAGGGTATGCACGTCTCATTTTAAACATATTTTTTCCCCACATAAATAAAAAATAATAGTTTAATTGATGTGATTTTAAGTGCTGACTTACGTATATCTTCAAATATAACCTTAAAACTTGGTAATATAACACTTTTTAATAAATCACTATTAGTTTCTTCATGTTGTATAAATAACCTATAAAAACGCACAACACTTTAAAGAGTGGTAAAGCTTTAATGCACTATGGGAATATACACCGCAAACAACAAGGTTAAATAAAATTATAAATGATTAAATTTATATTACTTTAATCATCCGCCAAAAACATTCAGCATTTCATATTACTAAATAGAAACAGTATTTAGCATAGTAGCAATCTTAAAAATAACCAAAAAACGTATGCATGGTATGTGAAGAACAGAGGCAAACTACACACAAGTGCTGGTTATTTTATTATTATTTTCTTTCTAAATAATAATTTAATTCTTTCTATATTCCTGCTTTTCCATCTCAACCTGTGTTTCACATTTATTTTGTTATTCATTTTATCTGCACCCAAGCGAGTTTTTGTAAGGTTCATGACCTCATCATTTCGTGTATCGAGTTGTAATATTATTCTTAAATAATAAGTATAATTTCAAACCATAAACAAAATATATAGTATGAATGATCCTAATAGTTTATAAATAAATATAATTTGCCTACATAAAAATTTACAAATTAAAGTGTCAAAAAACATAGCACAATTACTTACTCATAGAGTGACTTGGCCTTTTTGTAACTGAGATACCTACATTTTGTGTATCACTCGGCATATTCAGCTGTAATTCTTGAAGCTTTTTATTCAAAGATTCAGAAATTTGAAACAACTCAGAAACAGAAATCGATTCCTTAGAATTAGGATCAATCTGTTCTTTTACTAAAGCTGCGTCCTCCTTTAATTGGTTTAACTCAGCTTGAAGACGCTGAAATCTTGTCGGGAGTGATTCTTGTTGTCTTAAATCATGCGGAAGCTAAAGGTCAAAATAAAAAAAAGAAACTACCAAATCATATTCATCACTTTCAATTTTATAACCAACTTTACCAATTCCAGAAATTGAATCAGAAAAATCTAAAATTGTAAAAGTAAACAAAATAACCATACCAACATCTGAAGCATCAAGTTTACTTTTTGAAAACCGTTTATAGGCTTCACCTACTGAAAGTTTAATATTTTCAATTTCTTTTGGCATCATAGTGCATTCTAATTCAATCTATCAAATAATCAAACCAGTAGGACTAAAAAATACCTGATACTTCTGATCTGATTCTGGAAGTGAGCCCGCCTCGTATACATCAGGTTGTCCATGAGCCTATAGTTTCAAAAACAGAACAATTAACTCACTATCCATGGTAATGAAGCGTATTTTGGATCAAGCGACATATTTAACAAATGATCTAAAATTAACCTTGAAATTAAAATTTCTTTCTCTCTCTCTCTCTCTCTCTCTCTCTCTCTATATATATATATATATATATATATATATATGTATAACTTACATATAAAGTTGTTTAATTTGTAAAAATATAATTTTTTGCTATTAAATAAAAAATATATTATTTAGTTTTTACTGCTTAATTATTTAATTTTTTTTGGAAAGTAGACATTTACCAAAGCAAACGAGGTTTCACAAATCAGGTAATCAGGTAAAATCACGAGTTATGTAGGAGGAAACTCCTTTTTTGTACTCGGTTCAAAATATCAAATATTGGTAAAATAAATCTCAAAGATTATGTATATAAATATAATAAAGCTGTAAAAACAGAATTATGAAATTTTTTCATATTCATGGAGAAAATAGTTGTCATATGCTGATTTAAAAGGAGTCGATGGAAGGAGCTGAAACAACATGGCTAGGTAAAGAAGATTCCACGCGAAATAGCCCCTATACGAGAAATGGTTTAAACGTAACCGGGATCTTACTCTAGGTTTGGATAACTTAAAAGGGTGCCCCCTTCGAGAATCGTTCGCGAGTATAAGGGAGTTCGGCACCATCTGACCTTAATAATTTATAAACTTAAATGAGATCGCTCCGGAGCCTCTATTTTGCACTGGAAAGAGTTTGAGAGATTTTAATCGGTTTGTATAGCCTAACGTTCTTGAGCTGCCTAGAAGTTTTGTGAACCTTACCCTGTACTTTATCTAAAATCTTAACTATCCGCTTTTAGGTAGGGGGGATGTAACTTGGATACAATATTCTAAAGCGGGGTCTAATGTAAAGTTGGTAGAGTAACCGTGTACAACTCACCGGGACGTTCCCAAGATTACGTTTAAAGAACGTGGTGAGTTGGAACCCCTTGGAGGCTGATATCCTGTGATGCGTTGAAAAGTCTAGGGATTAGTTAAATGTAACCCCTAGATCCTTGATTAAATTAACTCGAGTGATGGGGGAAGAATCTGGCGCTCTAAATGTATTGCCTAAATATTTACCAAGAGAGAAGTGATTACACTTGGAAAAATTCAGAGGAAGCGCGAAATTTGCTATAGACCAATTGTGGATACTTAAAATATCGAGTTGAAGTTGTTCAGGATTGGTATTCCAAATCTTGACATCATTAGCATATAACAAGATGTCAAAACAAACAACAGCAGGTAGGTCATTAATATAAATAATAAATAATAAAGGACCAAGGACGGATCCTTGAGAGACACCTGAGGTAATGTTTACTACAGCGGAAGTAATATCACCTAATCATACGCTTAATTGCCGATTGGAGAGAAAATCCGTTATCCAATCGAGGAGAGGCGGACTAATCCCAAAGGCTTTTAATTTATTCAATAATGCCGAGTGGGGTACTTTATCAAATGCTTTGTAAAAATCATAGTAAATGACATCAATCGAATGAGAGTACTCCAGCATTCTAGTGATACTATTGGCAAATGTCAGTAGATTAGTGAGGCAGGATTTAGAGGGCATAAATTTATGCTAAACAGGGTTAATGAGATTGTTATCGACTATAAAGTTTATTAGGTGAGACTTAATTATTTTTTTAATAATTTTACTGGGAGCAGACAGGATGCTAATAGGTCTGTAGCTCTCAGCCTTAAATCTATATCCAGCTTTGTAGATCGGCCTTATATAGGCTAATTTCCAGACTGAAGGGACCTTGCCTTGTTTTAGGAGAAAGTTAAACAAATACGCAAGAGCAGGAGCTGTTTTAGCAGCACATTTTCTAAGTACTCTCGGGTATATTTCATCTGAGCCTATAAAGGAAGATTTTAATTTGAGAAGAAGATTGCGGACAATCTCCAGGGTAATGAGGAGAAAACCGGATAAATGTGAGGGACTGGCTGTAGGGTTATCAACAAAATCCGTATTGAAGACGGATTAAAAGTATGGCTGAAGGTGTTACAGACTTCAGGCAAAGGAAAAGAAGGAGATCCGTGGGAATCCTTAAGTTGTGGAAGAGAATTTGGGTTCCCTCGTTTATTCTTAATGAATTTGAATAGCAAACTCTTATCTGTCTTAGCTTTATTAAGGATGCTATTAATTCTGCGATGTTTTGAGCCGGAAAAAGGCTGCAAGCACATTTATTACGTAAATCGAGGTATTGATAATAAAAACAGGGGAGGTTGGTTGATTTCCATTTATAGAACTCGCGATTACGGAGTTTAATGAGTCTAATGAAACGTTGCGGGATCTTATTCGACGGTCGGGAAGGCGCTCTGAGGGGGACAAAAGTTTAGCTCCCGACTTGATGGTGTTGGAGAAATATTCGCAAAAAATTGTCTACCTCGTCGGAAGAGGAATAAACCCAATTAAAACCTTTAAAATAGTTCCTTAAACCTTCAAAGTTAGCATTACTGAAATCCGGAATAAGCGCTGAACGAGGGTTGGCGATGTGGGCTGAATTAGGGAGATAGACTTTAAAAGCCAAGACGGAGTGATCACTCTTACCTAATGGAGGCAGAGTGGAGACGTAGTCAATTACATGAGAGAAATTGGTGAGAACCAAGTCTAAGCAGGAAGAGCTACAGCCCGTTCTATGCCTAGTGGTAAAGGAAACCTTTTGAAAAAGGGCATTTTCAATGCAGAATTGAGAAAGTTAGAGTCAAAGGGGTTACCCTGACTGGACAGGGGTATCCCAAGTGATGGTAGGGGCATTAAAATCGCCCATCAACACTTGGAACTTATGGGAGGAGTTGCAAACTGTCTGGAGTTCTTGCAATAAAGCATAATTTGAGTAAAATTAGCATAGGTTCACACAGTTTTTAGTTTAGCACTTGCATACAACATGTATAGTTCATTCTAAATGTACAATATTAAAGCCTGATGTTTGTAATTGTTAAATGTAGCATTCCAATTAGGATTTCAGGATTTTTCACGATTTGAGTAGGCCGAAACACCTTTTAGTACTCGGATCTTAAATTTTCTCAAGTTTTCAAAGAGGAAGTATAAAATTGATATTTAGGTAAAAGGAGAATTAGTTATAGAGAAAAAATTGAAATTAAGACAAAATCAAGGTAAATAGTGGAAGTTAGCAATTGTAGAAAACGAGCAAAAATTATTAATATATAAAAATAATAATGAAACAAGTTACATATTACAATGCAAAAACACTGCAATAATCTTCAAAAAAAAGAAAAAGAAAAGGTTGGTATGTGATACCGGTTATCCATTGTTTACTATAGAAGTATACAAATTGCACATCAAGTGGGTATTGAATGTTGAAGTTCACACTTGATTGGTTGTTTGTTTTGATTAATTTATGAAATTGTTGAGGAGATATATAATGGCAAAATTTTCGTTTCCGCGTCATTTTACACCATTTCACGTCATTTTACTATGGCTCATATTAATTAACCTGCTTGATCGCTTCTCATGTATAAATGTTGGAAAGATGTGGTAAAAGCTGTCAGGATATTTAAGAAACTAACGCACACTCTATTTTATTACGCCAAGTCAAGAAAGATATATGTCGAAGAAATAAAAGAGCGTTATTCATATTTCTTCATCGAACTTCATTGCAACAAATGTCAACGTCGGAAATCTCAAAGTACTGGTCAACGTGTGAGCAGGTAAATTATTTATGTTTTATTTGTTAGGACACAAGATTATATTTGTTATGCGCGTTTTACAGTAGAATTAGAAAACGGCGAATATCATGTTTGCAAGACCTTTTGGGAACATAATCATGACTTGTCTGCAGAATTGGTTTCCATGTCTGCAAGAAACCGGCGGTTAACACGTGCAGAAAAATTAAACGTATGACCGTAAATGAGACACAAAATTATATTAAAACTCATTTTGGAAAGGAGTGCACAAAGACAGGTGTGTACAACCTGCGAGCGGAATTAGTAGAAAAAAGTATGACTATATTTTTTCTAATTTGTTGGAGTTCTTAGGCTAACGCTCCAATGGACGTGTACTGTGACGCGCACCTTACCTCGCGAGTGAAACAAATAAATTAAAATAAACAAATATTTTTTTTAATATGCTTATACACGTTAAGTTTTATTATACAAAAAACAAAATAATAAAAGCAATTTTCAAATATATAATTATTTTTATCTTATTCCATCTTATGTTTAAATTAGGTTTTCTATTTAAGCAAAATAAATATAAATACAATTACAATTAATTAAAAAAGTCTATTCATACATCCCATTTTGATCAAAAAACTCCCTTTTTAATAATTCCAAAAATTACGTGGGAGTCAAAAATAAATTATAAAAGCCAAAAAGAAAAAAGTCATTTTTTGTAAGAACAATAAATAAGTAGTCTGTTTGTTAAAGCAAGATTTTTATTTAACGAAGTAATATTATTTTCTGTCTGGGCTAATTATTTATGAAGTAACTAAATAATGCTAAAATTAATGTGGGTTAAGTAGAAGGATGATGGAATAACAACAATAGACAACTTAATAAGAAATGACAGTGCTATTATTATTATTATCATTAATAATAATAACATTTATATTTATTTTATTTTTATTACTATTATTTATTTTCTTAATCTTATAATAATCATAATAATATTATTTACATAATTACCATTATTACCAGAAAAATTGTTGTTATTAGTATTCAATTCTTGTTATAATTGTTTATGTTTACTATAATTATGCTATTACAACTTTTTTAGTTATTATTGTTTTGTATTACATTTTTATTAATCACATTATTACTATTATTATTGTTACTACTACTAGTACTACTACTACTACTATTATTATTATTAATATTATTCTGGAATCCTCAGTCCCTTCTTTAACCTTGCTCATAGTTCACTTAGAGGCACAATCTGAAATTAAACAGACCAAGGGCTTCCACTAAAACGAGGTTACATCATTTTTCTCACAGAGTTATCAATCATTGAAACCGACTCTCTACTGAGATCGTTAATGCACAATCTACTCAATCTTTTAAGCGTTTATATTTTTTATTTCCTTTAAAAGATTATCACTGGTCTTCTTCCAGCGATAAATTTTGTTATTTAATTATTTTTTTCTCAGTTTGTTTTTGTATTTAAAGCTAATTTTATTCAGGTATGGTGTTCACTAGTGCATCTATCTGTGGCCTCCAACGGTGCAAGAGATCTGTGAAAGTTGGCATTTTCTGCGCAGTTTGCAAAAATTGGTTTCATGAGGCGTGTTCAGGACTGTCTTCGGCACATTACTCGCAATTAGCAGATAGTCCTTTGGATTATATTTGCACGGATTGCAGATATGAAACTGAGTTGCAGGAGTTGCAGGAAGCATCTTTCAGAATTGAGCACAGGAGTGATAAGTTAGACAATATTTTATATTTAGTTAGTGACAATCCCTCTTTGTCTACTAAAATTTGAGAGCTTGACACTAAAATAAACACGGTTACTAATCTTGTAACTATCTTGGTAGAAACGGTCTCTAGTTCTATTTCGCAAACTGAGCAAGCCATCTCTTCTTTTTCCAAGTTATCCAACTCTGTAGCCAATGACATTTCTTCTCTCAAAACGTTAACCTCTGATATCAACTCCTCTTCTACGGTGGCTAAATCCGTCCTCAAACTATCTCAAAAAGAGATTCTTGAGGGAGCCAAAAACTATGCTAATAGTATTAAACGTGAACGTAATCTTATAGTTAGTGGAGTCAGCTCTGACATAACCAATTATAAAAAATTTGTGTCAGATATAGTTAAAAAATGTCATCCTGAAGCAGATAACTTTTTAATAGGTAGATTATCATGTAAGAGGAAACATACATCTCCACCAATCCCTGTTTCTTGCTCCTCCTCTACTGACAAGGATATAGTTCTTAAAAATTGGACTAATGTCAAATTTCAATTCAAAGGTATAAAAGTCACGAAAGATCTTCCCTTAGCTGAACGGTTAGCTGGACAATCTAAGCCCCTCATTCCTGACTCACATCTTCTGGAGCTTAGTGCTTCACATGGATTAACACAACATGTGCAATTTCCCACTAGATATAGGATTGGTTATACTCCTTCCTGCCTAGATCTCATTTTCTCTAACAAACCCGCTAACATCAATATGTTACCTTATCTACCTCCTGTTGGTAAGAGTGATCATATTATTTTGGCTTTTGAAATACATTTTCTATGCCATGTCCCTTATACCTGTGATCCAATCTTAAACCTATACCAGATTTTAGGAAAGCTGATTTTAACGGTCTCAGGGTCTTTTTATCTAATATAAATTGGGATTATTTATATTCTAATGATGTTGACACATCTTACTCTTATTTCATAAATGTCTTAAAGGAGGGGATTAAATCATTTGTTTCTTTTAGAATCCCAAAACACACTAACCCTAGACTTCCAAGGTATATATGTAAATTAATTCAAAAAAAGGAACAAAGCTTTTTATCTGTAGAAAACCTCTAAGCTTCTCTGTTTTCGGTACTCCTACATTGACATCCGTAATAAAAGCAATAGGCTCATTAGAAGGCACAAAGCTGAATTACTTCATAAGCTTCTAAATAGAGCTATGCTTAATAAAAATCTATCTAAGTTTATTAAAAATAAGCGCAATTCCTCTAATTCTCAACTTAGCCTAAAAGATCAACATGGTTCCTTGCTACCTGGACCTTCTACTTGTGATCTTTTTAGGAAATATTTTAACTCTGTCTTTCAATCTCCACAATCTATCAGGCACTATTACAGCACAGAAATTCCGTTTATTCAGCCCCTAATCATTAAAACTTCTACAGTCTATACTGGTCTCTTAAATTTAAAGTCAATGTCTTGTGGAGCTGATGGGTTATATCCAAAGTTGTTGAAAGAATGTGCCGATATTCTTGCCCCTCACCTTGCCTATATTTTTAATTTTTTGATAACCATAGGGTAAATTCCCCCTATATGGAAGGTAGCCTTCATAAGACCTATTCACAAGTCTGGGTGTAGATTCAATCCTGATAGTTATAGACCCATTAGTATCCTTTCTTCTCCTAGCAAAATCATAAAAAGGTTTGTAAGATCCCATCTACTCGATCACCTTATCAGACTTAACATAGTTAATCCTGCGCAACATGGCTTTATGCCTAAAAAATCTTGTCTAACCAATTTAATTACTTACACAAATAGCATTACTGATTTACTTGGTAAACATAGGTCTGTGGATGCTATTTATTTTGATTTTGCAAAAGCTTTCGATAAGGTTTTACATGAGCTTCTTATCTCTAAGCTCATCCGTATAGGAATAGTGGACCCAATCTTAGCTTGGATAAAAGATTTTCTTTCAACTCGTACATTTAAGGTTAAGGTCGGATCCGATTATTCCACATCTTGTACCATCTCCTCTGGGGTACCGCAAGGGTCAATTTTAGGTCCCCTATTATTTATTCTCTTTATTAACGATTTGCCAACATTTGTACACTCTAATATATTGCTTTATGCTAATGATGTAAAGATCTGGGGTACTAACCCTGATTTAATTCAAGCCGACATCACCAGTATATTTAATTGGTCAGTATCCAATCACCTTCCACTTAATAAGACTAAATGTAAGCATATATCATTTGGTAAATCTTCAGGCAGTGTTTTCTCTTTAAATTCTCAGACTATTGTTTCAGTAAAATCAATCAAGGATCTTGGGGTCATTCTTGATTCTTCTTCTCTCATTCTCTGAACATCATTATAGGGCCACCCAGAAGTGCTATAGACTTGTTAAGTTTTTTAAAAGAAATCTGGGTACCATTCCTCCTCAATGCCTGCGTTTACTTTACATGCTATACTTAAGACCTCATCTAGAATATTGTGTCCAAGTCACAGCCCCAATCCTGAAATCAGACTGCTACAGACTTGAACAGGTTCAAAGGGCAGTCACCAGATTGCCTTGTGGTTTCAAATATCTGTTCTACCCACTAAGACTTAAATTCTTAAAACTGTTTTCCTTAAGTGATAGGCGTCTCCGGGGTGATATTATTTTGACATATCAACTATTCAATTCTGGTTCTTATTTGCTTTTCTTTGCATTAGCACAAAACTCACTTAGGGGTCATAATCTTAAGCTGACTAAGCCCAGGGCTGACTCTAGACTGAGGTGTCATCATTTTTCTTATAGAACAGTTACTCCATAGAATAGACTACCTACCAAGGTAATATCTACGTCATTACTTCCATCATTCAAAAAGGCATATGATAACTATAAACTTTCTATATTTACATAAACCGATCTTTCTGTTTTTAGCTATCCAATTGTTTCCATTTATTGTTATTGTTCTTTCGATATAATTCTGATAAATAGAACCGAGGATCAAAAGGAGTTTTACTCCTACTTAACTCGTGTATTCAACCTGTAACCCATGACAGTCATGCTCTAACTAAACTCCGGTAGCTCATTTGTAGATCACTCTTCTTATCCCACAAAAGTCATAAACATATTAATGTAGCATTTTGATGAGAATTTTATGCATTATTTAACTTTGTTGCAAAAACGGAATGTTTGTGAAACAATTAAACATTAGAAAATGTTTACACATTTTTTACAATTAGATTTGAATACAAAATCAAATGCTAATAATTCCTGAATAGAAGTTAGATATGGTTACACATAAGTAGATTATAGACTTGAATCAATAAATAGTGGTCTAATCTCATACTGTTAACATAATCCATTAATAAACATTAAAAAAACTTTCTATAACAAATTTATTTATTATAAACTAATAAAAAGTCAAGCATATACATATGATGAATTCAGAACTAAATAAGTTACTACTATGTTAGAATTTTAAATAAATAGATAATTAATATCATTTTCATTTAATTCCACACAAAAATTAATTGTTTGAATAAACAATTGCATCAACTGTTAAAAACTACAATTTGAAATCCCTGTTCCATAATACCACTTTGCGTTTAGATAAAAATTTATTTTTTGGAATATCGTTACCCAATGGAAGGGTTGCCAAATAGAATGGAGTGTCAGCACCTAAAAGAAAATTAAAACAAAATTATTTAACATTTTTATTAAATCTGTTAAAATTAATTTATAAATTAATAATATATAATATACGTCACTGGCCAATACAATTCATCTCAAAAAATTCTTTAAATAGGCTTCCAGTTGTATATATCGGAATTGTATCTAACTGCACCATCAGTTGGTACCATCTATTAAAGCCGAAAAAGTTGTTTTCTATTTACAATTGTGTAAAGGAAAAAACTGATACAATAACGCATAGCATTTACACTTGTACATAACACATAAAATATTCACCAAATTCTCTACAGTACTATCACGTTTAATGAATCAAAAAACGAAAAATAGTATATATACGCTACATACCCAAAACGCTGAAATTTTTTCTAAATTCCAAGATGCGTCAAAGTGTACCAATTTAGTGAATGTATCCCATTATAAGTTAAAAACCAGTTTGACTAAGTCGAGTAATTTCCCTCTCTGGGCGGATCCGTTCAACTACTGCTGACAATACTTTTGACAACAATGCAAAATAAGCTAATTTCCCTATGGTTATCCAACAAAATCAACTAATAACTAAACACAACCACCCCATTGTTTAATCATTTTTTAAATAAGGGTTCCACATAATATATACATACAAAATAAAATTAATCAATAACTAAAGCAATAAAAAACATTCCAACGCAATCAAAAAAGTAAAATATTTTTTGCTGTAATAATAATAAGTTCATAGAAATGTAAACAGAAATTGAGCAAGTTCCTTCAATGCTTATTAAAACGAAACTGCTTACCCTCCTCAACTGTTTTATGTCCTTTATGATTAGTCATGTCTGTAGCTGTATATCCCGGACAACACTAAAATGAAAAACAAAATACTACTACAAAACAACATCTAAAACATAAAAAAAATAAAAAAGATATAAAAGAAAAGCCTAAAATAAGCAGCACTAAATAACTAAAAATTTAATTCATTTACAGCATTCATAACGATCTCTCTTGGATCATTTTCAAGCATTTCTCCAATAATAAAGGAAGCTTTAGTAAGTGCCAGTTTTGAAACTCCGTAAGCACTTTGAGGCCAACCATGCTTAACGTGGTCATCGGTTTCGGTCAGTCTAAATATAATAAACCAGAAAAATTATATTTAAGCGTTTTTAAAATACAATAATTAAATTTAATATAGTATAAAATTATAAAATGAAATCTTTGTAAAAAACGCTTACTTTACAAATTCTGATATGACATTGCGTAAAACTTGTAGGCTCATTGGTGAAGTAAATGTTGTATACAAATTACCCCTGAGATCTTTCAAAGCCATCAAGGCAAGAAAACCTGATACATTAACAACCCTGAAAAACAATAATTTATTAATAATCATATTACCTAGCATTTTTGGCCAATAAAGGTATATACTCTTCAATAAAATCAACTGTGCAAGTAAAATTTGTGTGAATAGAAACAGAAGCTTGTTCAGAAAAAGGAGCTGTAGAGTCATCCTAGCAAATATATTTTCTTTAAATCAATATACTTTGTAAGCGATACCAGCATTATTAATGGAAATATCGATACCATTTGGATAAGTCGATCTGATAAAATCTAAAAATGTCTTGCGACTGTCGACATCCGTAATATTCAATTGATGAAATTTAACATTGTGACCTTCGTTTTTTAACTTATTAACGGCTTCTTCGCCCAGTTTTATGTTTCTAGCTAAATCTATAGTACATTTTAATAATATCTACCAGTTAAATAAATATCCCATTCTCCAGATGAAGAATAGTATTGACTAAGCTTTTTCACAATAGCATAACCAATACCTTTATTAGATCCAGTAACCTGTTAAACGTTAAAAAAGGTTTAAACATACAAAAGCAACGCGCATTCTGTTCAACTTAGAGCCCAAAAGTGCAATAAACCACGAAATGAAAATATTTATGTACAACTCTACAGCAGGTTCTACTAATTATAGTATAAAATAAACAAGTTCAAGGTTATTTAATTTTAAATTTTTTGACCAATAAAAATGATTTCAGGATAGGAGAAATATTAACAGAACGATTGCAGCCAATAGCAAATTAACAGAACGATGGCTAGACTTAACATTGTTTATTGTAAAAGTATGACAATAATAATTTGACCTTTCTGGCGTAGACGAAGAGTTAAATTCAACCTTGAAAACCCATCAATAAATCTTTTTTATTAAAAAACGGGTAGATGATAAAACCAACCAAGAGAAAAAGAATTTTAAAAATTCGTATTGGTCAACCGTGGTGAGTGAGTGTGAGTCACGTTAGTGCATTCTTCTATCAAAAGGTATTTGTTTGACCTTGAAAATGTATATAAGGTGGAAAAATCAATAGTGATACAGCAATATACGACTTGTATTGCGTCAACGTGCAAAATTGGTCACACTTTTTAAAGCTTTTCCATTCCCTACAGCCGAGTAATTACACACTCACACAAAAGGTTGTCTAACTCTTATTGGCTCTTTCTTTCGCAACTTTTTCCCTTGGTTGGTTTTATCATCCACCAAAAAACGTTCAATCACTAGACATAAAATATTTAATAACACGACATTCATTACAAAAATCGATAATAACAGCCTTAGTTACTACACCCTTTTTAAAAACACTGCTCAATTATTTAATCATATATATGGAACTAGAATCTTTTTACACATTAAAACCCATTTTGTGTGCACATAAACAATTTGTAACTTTATGAATTCAGCTTGAATTTAGCATTAAACAGAACATTCAAATTTAATCAAACAAACATATGCACCTGTAACAAAATTAAATATCTTGGTGTAAACATAAATAGCATACTTACCTGGTGT